>OY747127.1:9995343-10595343 GCA_963556465.1 Berberis vulgaris | reverse complement strand
TTCATAGTGATTCTTAAGATGTTAAAAGTCATGGAATGTATGTTAATGCATTATGATGAGTTTGGATAATTGTATTATTATGCAAATTGACTTATTAAGAAATATGAATTTTTATGTTGAATGAGCTTAATCGTTGTTTTGTTATGGAGAATTTGATTAGGAAAATGCTATATTGATCCCCAAAATATGGTTGGATTTTGTGGTGAATTTGTTTATGATTGACAAAATATCACCGTATAAGAATTTCAAGAAATCACAATAAACGATATGGATAATTTTGAGTTCATAAACTTTAATCAGGTTGAATTGTATCACTTAGAACTACCACACCTCTTGTTGTTTATTGATTTTCTCTCCTATAGAGAAAATAAGTAACATTTGGGTTGGGTCTCGTGGAAAATGGTGGTTTTGAAATGCCAAAAATATGTTTGATTATTTATCTGTAAAAATGTGACATGACTTATGCGCATTGATAGCCCAATAGTGACTTTTATGTTACTCATTTAATTAGGAATATCCGGTGACGCATGCTATTATGTGATGTATTCTGACTTAGACATGGATGACGGAGAAAGATCAATTCATGAAAAATGAAGTGCCTTTGTTATGCTACTAATATTCATCCACACCAAAAGTTTGATAGTCGGGCTCACCGTTGTATTTTTGTTGGTTATCCAACTGGGCAGAAGGGCTACAAATTATATGATCTTGCTACAAATTGTATTCTTCCCTTGTTATTTTCCGTGTTTGCAACCCAAACTCTACAAATGTGTCCAGAATTTGGCATTAGGGATTTGGTGTATAACCACAGACATTTCGCCGTTGTGTGAGTACAATCAACACAAAGTTGGCAAAGATCGTGGCAAGCACATTGAAAACAAAATTAAAAAAAATTAGAATAACAGCCCCACTGTTAATATAGTTATAGAAAATGCACCTCCACTATTATAGATAAATTAGTGTTACCCCCTAATTTGCTGTCATTGATGCCAACTGTTTCTAATAGCAACATAGATTGCAAATATCACTCCGAAAGGCAAAATATGATAATTCCATATGACTATAGAAGGTTTTGAGCATTACCTTCATGCATAAGCTCGATTTCTGACCACCTCCCATCTTCAATAAAAGGGTATTGCCATCACTGTGGGTATGTTGGATTTCTGAAATACTGTGACTGTGACTCTGAGGATGGGCAGAAGGAGAGCTATAAATTGAGGTTTGATGACAAGTGATGGGAGGAATTGATGGCCAACGATCATCTTGACTTGGGTCCAAATTAGCCGTAGGTGTGAAGGGTTGAAAGGAGGGGTAATTGTGTTTTGGGCCTTGGAAGTTCACTAGCTAGCAAGGGGGTGGTTACTCTAATTTTCACACATGTGTGAATCACATGGGATGAGTAGTTCAGGAAATAAGAAAATTTGGATGACGCACGTGCTTGGGTCGTGCAATAGTCAAAACGACATGACCCACACTCACCAAAAGGTGGAGGGATCATCTAATATTCGGACAACTTGGTGTTAGACCCTAATTGGGCCATCATGTTGGGGGGTCATACTAAATAATCATTTTTCAATCAAACCAATAAGTGGATTAACAATGACCAAGGGTATTGTTGTGCATTAAATAATTACTTTTGAATATAATACTATTAAACTTAAAAACAATGAACAATGTTTTGTCTCCCACTCAAAGGAACTTGCCAGGCTCGCGCTAGACCAGTCCCAATACCCTCCATCATTCTAGAGATGTTCATAATGCCCTAATCGAACACAATCTCAAGCACAGAGAGCCCCCTGGCCACTGTCCTAGCTCTAGGAGCTTGGCTCTCTAGATTTTTTGCACTTAAAGAATTTTGCTCCTGCTATCGTGCCCTTCCAATTTCTCAATATTTACAATCAAAAGCAATTGGTTAAAGTAGTAAAAATAAGAGCTTTTGGATGACAAAAATGAACAAGAGTGCATTTAATTCTATCATGCCTATTTGGTGGAGCCCATACTATTGTAATATTCACTACTAGGGTTGGGCATTCCATCCCGCAATCTCGATCCCGTCCCGTCCCGATTTTTCCGGGTCTTAATGGGATTGAATAATTTCATCCCGATCCCGTCCTGTCCCGATCTAGAATGGGATGGGATGAGATGAAGATTTTCAATCCCGCCTATCCTGTCCCGAGCTAATTTTTTAATATTTATTATTAATATTTTTATTTATTTATTTATTTTTATTCATATAAACTTACAGATGACTGACAGAAACTCATGGTGTTTGCAGTGGTAACAGAAATGTTACTTCAAGAAATAAATATTCATTAAACAAGAGAAAGATAACAGACTGTTGCTTGGATTCCCAATAAAAGTGGCTCCAATTATTTAACTTCCAAATATTGATAACACCCAGGTGAAGATGAAAAATAACAATTAACTGAGTAATACATATTCAGAAGAGAACATTCAGGGGCGGAGCCAAGAATTTGAGATGCCCGGGCTGTAAAAATAATTTTTTTTAATTACGATATATGTATTGATGGTAAACCATTATGAATATGTTAGAGCATCACCAATAGGTCTATATTTCTTCCCTAACAAAAGATGAAATGTCATTTTTTTCAAGGAACCATGAATTTTGTTTCCCACAGGAATGAAATTGTACAATCAGCTGGGAGGCCATCACGGCGACACAATACTCTTAGTGGGTCTCATTTATCATGTCATTTTCTAAAAGTCAGCCCACTCGACTTCATTGTTAGGGGATTTAGTGGTTATCCTTATATTTGCATGCCACATCTATATCTAATTATAAGAAAATTATTTTTCACTCTCTTATATGATGATAATCTTCACAGCAGTCACAGGCAGCACGCTGATCCCGTCCCGATCCCGTATGAACGGGATGGGTATATCTCGTCCCATTCCGTCCCGTGCCCACCCCTATTCACTACCACAAGGGATCATGTCTACCACAGGGAGTCATGTGATACGTTACTTCGGGTCACGTGGCAATTCCAATGATTTAATATTATTTACCTTTAGGCCCCATTAATTTAGGTGAAACCTATTTGGATGCCAATGATTATTCTAATTCAATCTAACCCTCATTTTTTCCCTTGACCATTAAGTCAACTTAGTTGACTAGCATAAAACATTATTTATTTTTTTTGAAATTTCTCATTTACCCCTCACTAGCACGTGCCAAACACATGTTTACTTCCCTTTTTCCCTATTTTCCATCTTAGCCCGACAAACCCTTATTGGTTTACTTAAATCTGTTGAGTTAAGAGAGAGAAAACCACAATCTATTGAAGAGGAAGGCTGCGATCGGAGCTGAGGAACATCAAAGCATGGTCGATGGACACGTCGGTGTTGGTGGAGATGTAAGTAAATGTTGTATTTCACTTCGCTATTGGTTGAACTGTGCGAAAATTAGTTTGGGGAAGATGGGTACCAAATGGGTTATTTATAAATTATGTGGGAGTCAAAAAAGAATTGTGTATTTTATTATTTTATTTATTTCATGTCAAAGAATTATGTGTAAAAATTATTGTGTAATTGACTTGCATTGTTTGTGAATGGCCAAGATAATTGGTCAGATGTGTGACCTAGAAGGTCACACTTCTTCCATTTACCCTTGGGTATACAATGTGTGTGGGGCAAATCGATGCCCTGGATTGATGAAGTTGACGACTTTGGACGAACAACTAACATTAGATGAGAAGTACCTACAATGTCAATTCCCATCTTGTGGCAAGTTTAAGTGGTTGGAAGATGCGATGAAAGATGTTGAGGAAGTTAGCATTGATCATAAAGAAAAGTCTGTCAAGGTTGGAGGAGGGTCTACTTCGAGTGGCATCTCGAATGTATGTTTTCTGTGTGATTTAGATGATCACTGGTACAAGAAATGTCCTTGGAAAAATACTTGTGCCCGAAAGGATGCTCAACACCCGGGAAACTATTGAAATCCACCAAACCATGAAGTTTAGGTAAGAGGTTCTTCGTGTGCAATAAATGTGGTAGCATCGACTGGTTAGAAGACTATTTGAAAGCAGTGAAGGCAACTCCGTCACCAAATGCAAATGTACGTGTAAAGGTCAAAGTTGAAATGGAAATGGAAATGGAATTGAAAGACTTTTGTGATGAATTCAATAGTAAGCTTGTAACAAAAAAAAATGAATTTATCAACAAATAATGTAATAGTAATAAAAAGTTGGAGTTTATGTATGTAATGAAGTTTAATAGTAATCTAATGGAGTTTACCCTACAAATGTTTATTGTTTAAGTTGTCAGGTCGATAAAACTTCACAAATGTAATGCAACACAAATGTGATGCAACTTGCAATGTAATGGATGCCAATGCAATGCAATGACAGTGATCAATACCCTGCAATGCAATGGATGCCAAGGTAATGCAATGACATTGATCAATGCAATGAACAAATGCACAATACCCTGCAATGCAATGGGAATGCAATGGATGCCAAGGGAATTATCATGAAAATCACAAAAACTGTTGGATAGTGATCAATCCGACCATCATGAAAATCAAAAAAACTGAAATGAACAACTTGCTGGCCAACCCAAAAACAATGATCAATCTGCTGGGCTGACAGGGATCAATACAATTAACAACTGAAACACATAGATTTGCCAATGAAATGAACAATCTGCCCAAAAACAGTGATTAACCATTGAACCAACCTGCCAAACACAATGCAATTAACCATTGAACCATTCACAATGCAATTAACTATTGAATCAACACACAATGCAAGTTATTTAAACAATAATTTTTACACATAATTCTTTAACAAAAAAAATAAAAAATAAAAAAACTCATAAATCTTTTTGACCCCCACATAATTTATAAATTTTTCATTTGATACCCATCTTCCCCAAACTGATTTTCGCAAAGTTAAACCAACAACAACACAAAATACAACATTTACTTATCTTTCCATCAACACCGACGTGTCCACCGGCCATGCTTTGATGTTCCTCAACTCCGGTTGCAATTTCCCTCTTCAACAGATTGTGGCTCTCTCTTTTTCAACTCAACAGATTGTAAGTAAACCAGTAAGGGTTCGTTGGGATAAGAGGGAAAATAGGGAAAGTTAATTGAGTTGCATTAACGGTCACGAGCCAAAATGGGGGTTAGACCGAATTAAAATAATCAATAGCATCCAAGTAGGGTTTCACCTGAATTAATGGGGGCTAAAAGGTAAATAACCCTAAGATAAATGTAGCACGGGGTAAGATGGGCTTACTCTTAGGCCCAATAGAAAAATAGGATTAAGTTATTTTTTTCCTATATTATTTATGAATTTAATTTCCCTATTTTTCTTGCATTTTAAAGAAACTTAAAATTTAATATATGGATTTAAACCTAAATAATTACATCCAATCAAAGGCTTTTAGTATTTATTTTTTCATAGTGTTACAAAGCATTTAATATTTATGGGTGTGTGAATAGCATGCGCAGCGCACACAAAATTAAATTCAAACTTCTTTTGTTAGACTAATATTCAAACCAACAAATAAATATTTAATAATCACTACACATTTCACTTGATAAAATTCACACACTTGAAGTGTACTCAAGTAGGCGATACAAAATTTAAGTATCGGCACTATGTCAATTAACAATTTCTAGTCTACTTTGTAACCATAACAAGAACCTTTTTTTTTTTGGAAGGCGAATAACATAACAAGAACCTTGGTTGGATTCAGGGACCTCTTTGGCTAATATAGGAAGATGTTGAGGGACCTATTTGGCTAAGTTTTTTTTTTTTTTTTTTTTTTTTTTCATCTTACTTTTTATTTTATTTTTCGGTTTTTTAGGAGAATTTAGATCGAAATAATTTATTTATTTTTCCGTTTTGAACTTATTGCTTAATTTTTTTTAAAATTTAAGTGCAATTCTTATATTATTTTTTTCAATAAAGTAATTGGTGTACAAAACAAAATAATATTTTGTCTAATTAACAATTTCATACATGTATTTTTATTTGAAAACATCATAATGACATGGTTTTATTTGTATTAAACAAGCATATTACTTGCGCCATTGACACTCTATATACATTTTTTTACCGGCTAATTATCAAGCACTGGTACCCTCACCACCATCCCTACCATTGCCCTCAATCAATTCCATAAAAAAAAAAATCATAATTTATAATGTAAATTGACTTTTCTTAATTGCAAGCCAATTTTACGGTAAAGATACTAATTTTTTTAAAGTCAAACTCGGTTAAAATTAGAATCAATTGAATGTCCGAGGGTTTTGTTTGAATGTTCATTAAAACGTTTGTCCATTTTTTTGAAAGAAATTATACAATACTTATATGTTTTATAATAAAATAAATATTTAAAATACTTATAAGTTTTAATAGTAAAATACATATTTTGAAATTTAAAACATATGATTATTGATTTCATTCGAAAAAAGATATATGTCCATTTTTTAAATACATATCTTGAAAAAATTGTTTATGTGAAATTTTAATAAAATATATATGTTTAAATTTTCATTGCTTGTATTGATCATTGTTTTCATTGGAATTTTATTTTTAAATGCATTCCAACGATACCAAGTTTGGCAAAATTCGATAACCAATTAAATAGTTATAACAATTTTAATTTAAAAAAAAACACAATACTTTTTTCTCTCCGCCATATGTGCATTCCACCAACTCTTTTTTTACAAAATTTTCATTCTATTTTTCCTTCTAAATATTTTATATTTACAAACATGCCATCATAGAAAATGAATCTCAGTCCTATCAATATTTTATCTCCAATCCTTAGTTTGTCCCAATCAGTAATGAATAGTAAAACACCACTCTGAATTGTAATTTAGATTAGCATATTACATGTGTCGTTGACACTCCACATTTTTTTTATTGTTAATTATCATTTATTGGACACCCTTACCACCATTGCCCTCAATCAGTTCCATATATAATAAAAATAAAAAATTTATATTTTAGAATGTACGTAAACTAGTTTTTTTTTTTTAGATGCAAGCATATTTTACGGTAAAAAATACTAATTTTCTTAGAGTTAAACTTGGTTAAAGTTAGAATCGATTGAATGTTTGGAGTCTTTATTCGAATGTTCATTAAAATGTTCGTCAATTTCTTTAAAAAATATTATACTTAAGCATGAAAATATTAAAAAGACTTACATGTTTTAATAATAAAATACATATTTTAAAATTTTCAGTGTTTGTATTAATCATTGATTTTGTTGAAAATATCTTATAAATTGCATTTCAACAATACCAAATTTACCAAAATCCGACAACTACGTGAATTATTATAATTTTCCTACCCCTGCACTATTTCTATAATTACATATTTTCCATCTTCTCTAGTCATAGTTCTTTAGTCAATTTCCAAATTGTACTTACTTATTAAAGATTTTTTAACAAGATAAATAAATACTGGATATAAGCGCATCTAGGGCGCAGCAACCCCTAGTGCAATTTTAATGATGGACACCTAATTTTTGGACAATCTTCTTGATGGAGAATCTATTTTTGGATGTTCAAAAAGCTTTTGTCCAAAATTTCTAATGTCCATAAGGGATCCTATTTTCTGATTAGATTAGATAATTGTTGTTTACCATAACTTGACCGTTATTAAATAGTAAAATTTTACCGAATAGTCTAAATTTATATGTTGGCACCATAGTTGTCTTTTAGAGTTTAATGATTAAAAAAAATGTTTATAGACTAAAACATCTTTAAGCAAAAGAGTGAAGCAAATTAAAAGTTCTTCCATAATTGAGTTTGATCAAGAATTACCTTAGGTCGAACCCTGTCACAGAGGAGAGGCTGTATAGATTTTCCATTCAGAATGGGCTTGATTATATTGGGTTAAGGAATGAATTTGCAAGTAGAAATACTATAAGAGTACGACTGCAATGGTATGTTAATGGTGGAACAAATATACATTTTTCAAGAGAGGATGTTATTTGTAAGTTCTATTTCTAATAGCAACATAAATCAATCAATCGTTATGGGAACAAGAGAGGTTTACGAAGAAAAGTTGCAAGTTCTGTCAACAAGGAGATGGTTTTTGTAGCGCTTGATCATGACGATCATCACAAGTAGAAACACTCTTGTATGCAAAGTTGTTGGTATAACACGTGCATTGACATCTAATGTAAAAATGTATTATACTTTATTCAGCTCGAGAAATAATAAAATTTGTACAAATTCGCCCAAGAATAACATAAAACATAAGCCACAAGGGATTATTTCTTAATAAGCCGCGACAAACAATCAGTAAATAGAACAAGACATAACATACTATTAGTCGACTGTCCCTCTTCCAGGTCAATTTTTTTGGCTCAAAACTGACTTCTAAATATCAAATTGACTTTCTCTGCTTTTTCCAGAACTGGAAATGCTCCAACAAAACAGCAACACACATCTCCGACGGCAAGAAGAAAAAATAGAACCCCCGTGAACAATACAACAAAAGCTGATGAACTGGGACCTTGTTACTGCAAATGAAGTAATTACTAATTACTAGTCGAGAGCTATTTAGCTTTCAGACCACTTCCATACTTTGAGCTCACCAGTCCCATCTCCAGTAAAAAATAATCCTCCAGGACCAAGTTCGATGACCCGGATTTCCTCCATTGAAAAGATCTTCCCTCGTTCACTAAATCTAAAACAACATAAAGCAATAACTTTTAATTATTAGAACTGTCATTATAATTTGAAATGGGGATAGATTTCAATTAACTTACGATGGCAGGTCATAGAACCGCACGGTGTTATCGTTGCATGAGCACAGCAATACGGGTTTGGCTTGTGCATCATGCATTCCACAAAGCCCAAGCACACCCTGCAATGTAATAGCCAGAGAGGAAATCATAATTACAGAAAGTTTATCTACAAGGCAACCACCTGGCAACAACAATCAAACGTGAATGCAAACAAGTAGAACAAAAGAAAGATGAAAAAAAATCAAGATAGCCAAAGAGGGGGACGAGGGCAATTAATATTAGAACATCAGACTTGAGGCTTTAGACATAGGATTCATGCCAAAGCTGTCACACCTTGTAAGCAAGAGATGAATGGGATAGAAATGACAAGAATACGAGAAGCAGTCCACATCTATTATTCAGGGACAATAAGAGATGCAAGTTGGATGGAGATAATCTGTTTTATATGTAACAGGCTTATAGTGAAACTCTATCAGGTTTGGGATTGGCATCTCAAGCTTGTTATGCTAGGTCAAGGTTTGGAATTATCACCTAATGGTTAGGAATTCCTCAACCCTTTCGTGCCCCACCACCTAATGATCTCATCATCGAAATTAGGTACTTAATATGTAATTTCCAATACGAAGTGTTTCATGTGTACTAAAGATCTTTTGAATGTAACATGGACACTGGTGGATAGAGTTGAAAAGAGGATGACGTTCGAATGAGCTCATTGATGAGAATTCCTATTTATTGGTTCAAGTAACATATGACGATACACTCCGACTTTCTTCTTGCAATATCAAATAAATCATTTCTTCTTTAAATTTGAGACAACTCAAAATAGTTAAAAATAATGGGGAAAAAAATACAACATTCTGCACAAGAAGATTGAAGGCAAGGTGAAGAGACTAGTCTAGAGTTGAACAAAAAATCGACCAAACCGATTAAATCGACCGAACCGATCAAAACCAAAATGATCGATTCAATTTAATTTCGGATTAAAAAATTCAAAACTGAAGTGGTTGGTTCAGTTTTCGGTTTTTATGTGATTTTAACCGACAAAACCGAACCGACCAAATATATATAACATTTAAAATATATTTTATATAATATATTTAAAATAGTTGGTCGGTTCGATTTTAGTCAGTTCGGTTACGTTTGCATAAATTAGAATCGATTTGGTTTCGATTTAAAATTTTTGAAATCAACTAAAGTCGGCTCGATTTAGGTGAAAAATTGACCCGTCGGTTCGGTTTTCAACCCTAGACGAGTCCCCAAATCATAATGAAATGGGGATCTAAACCTTGCTTATTTTCCATAGAAGAGATGTTGTCTTGAGCCTTATAGTCACCATAACATTTTGCTAACAAATATAAGTCGAGGAATTACTACTTAAAAAAGGGAAAAAGCTAAAATGATGTCTTACTCACTTGAGACAATATATTTTAGGGTTTTTATCATAATCAAAATTCAATTTCATCAGACTAGGAGATGTGAAGGTAAAAATGATTGGTAAGCAACTTACATGCTCTTCCTTGTGTGTATATGTTACTTCCAGACTCCCACTCTCAGATGCAACCCACACCTATAAAATCAGAAGAGAATGCTAGGTCAACAGTTACGCTCTCGAAAAAATCATACCTTTACCAAAAAGAAATAATAATGACGTTGGGAGAGATATAATCATGATGTTGGGAGACCTTTATTGTTTGATCCAAGGAGCAGGATATTAAAAATTGTTCCCAACAAAGAACAGACATGACAACTGATGTGTGTTCCGTTAGAGTTTGAATGCATTGTAGTGTGTCCAGATCCCACACCTGTAGAAATGGATTCACGTTAGTAAAAAACAAACAGTCAACATAACAAAATAGGGGGATGTACAAGTTAAGAAAATATAAAGGATAAACATGTTTTCATCACAATTCTAACAGAATGTCAATCAAAAGCAATTTCAATACGCGTGCTAAAAACCATAATGTTGAACTTTTACATCTCTCACAGACAAGGATGAGAAAGGGTAAGACTTATCAGTTAGGTTGAACAAAATTGGTAATTGTCTACTCTTGTGGAAACACAACAAAAACCTCATACTACATAAGCTAAATGAAGACTATCATACATCTATTCCTCTTCATCGATAACAATATCTCACCTATATGAAAATTTAAGCAAGTATAGAGAACCATTCAGACCAACATAAATCAAAGGAGAGCTTTAGTGATGTGAACATTCCATGATTACACTCACGTGACGTCGCACTCTACTTTTTGCCACTTTTGTTCTAATTTTTATTCAGCTACGAGAATTGTTGTTAGTTTGTCTGGGCCCAATTTCTTTAAATATCAGTTCATCACTGATAAAATTTACATTTTTTTCTCAAAGCAGGTGAATGTTGGGCAGAAGCCTTTTAAATTTACCATCTATTAACGAATCAATTAAGAAGAAAAGATCCTAGAATGGCTGAGAGCAGCAGTTACTAGAAAGTAGCAACCAGTGTATTTTTTATTAAATGATTGATCACAGGGGAGAGATCCACCATGACAGAACTAGTACCCCAACCACCTTCTAACACCACTTAACAATTTCTCTCCTACAGACCCGAACACAGTGAACCAGAACTAACAGAACTATAGAGCAGAACTTAACAGATCGTGGTTTTGAACAGCCGTTAGGCTGAACCACAATGTTTAAGAATGTCAATACTAAAAGTGAAACAATACAGATATGTAAATAGGAAATTGTGATTATATAACCAACTTACTCTGATGGTTTTGTCCATGGATCCAGAGTAGAGCCTATTGGCTCCAACAACTAATGACACAACAGAGAGGCTATGTCCAGTGAGAGAAGCAGCTGGCTCAAAAGAGTTGGTTGCAGCATTAAATCTCCATACCAGAATATTACCATCCTGCAGTAAGTGCAAAATATGTAAGTCATACTCACATCAGAAAAAGAGAAATTATCAAAAATTGAATGTTTTTTTATATATTCAATGATTGGTTCAAAAAAACAAATTAGAAAGGCAAACAAGAACCTGTATTCCAGCAAAGAGCATTCCATTGCCTGCAACCAATGCATACACTTGTCCAACAGGTCCACTAAGACTAATCTCAGCATTAGTTTGGGTATTCCACGCCTGAAATCATAAGAAAACCATTTGTGTAAAATGTTTAATTAGTAAAGTGATGATACACCGAGAGAAAACAAACAAGGCAAATATTATATTATAGGTGTGCACATAGAACAGAAAAAGGTAAGAAATATCAAGAAAAGGGTACGAAGTACGCAGAATCTACAATGATACTGACATCACCGGAACTGGTAGAAAATATCAACTGAATCATGTGTTCATGGATAGAGCATCTGGAATCCTAACAATGCATCTGGAATCTAATCCCTTTACAATGTATCTCAAAGCTAATCACTATACTATTCGCTTGATCGTAATAGGTAGTTTTTTCACAACTTGAAGGGCATCACAGGGTATATGGTATTCGCTATTAAAAATAAGATATTGAAACGGGAGAAAGTCCAAAAACATGAAGGGCATCTTCAACAATTCGTTTGTCAGTAGAACGAACCGACGAAGCGCACAAATGGGACTAGCTAAGTTTGCTACCTTTGAAGTAAATTTCTCCCCTTTGGATAATCACTCTCAATTTTTAATTATTAATTCATTATTTGTTTTTCTTTTATGGATTACAAGAAATTTTGACATAACTATTCAATATTCGACAAGGACTTTACTGATCCCTAACTGTTCTTTAGTACAATCACTAGGATTTTTCACACCATAACTATTATTACTTCTTATACTGTACTATGGGTTTGCCAAAACTGTCTATAATATGTTAATGTACTATGTTAACTATTACTTCTTATAGCTGTTATTTATTTGCTAATGTACTATGGGTTTGGGTTTGCCAAAATTGTCTATAAGAAGTTATCTGACATATTAAGCTGCATCAATTGATTAATACTGCCTAGATCTTGAAAAAGAAATGACATTGTGCCAAAATTAAAATGCATACAAGCATCCATGGAATATGAGCAAACAGTAAATTACCTTAACGGTATTGGGAATTCCCACGAAAATCCATGGACCTTCATTGATCATACAGCCAACTTCACCATCCAGCTTAACCACAGCAGCACACTGCAAAACAAACAAAGCCACACAACATGTCATCATATGAAAGACGGGATTTCAAAACAACTGTAAAATATAGAAGGACAAAAAGAATAATCACACTAACCTGTCCAGTCTGACAGTCCCAAACCCGCACGGACTCGTCTTTGCTTCCAGAGTACAACTTATCAGATCCCATAGGAAAAGTGATTGCGCTGATGACCTATTTACATCAATTACTCATGTCATACAATCAACCAAACAAACACAAAAATGAAAAAACACACCCACAGAGACAAAAACAGATTTAAAAAAAAATTTAGGTACCTTTGTATGTCCAGTGAGTTGTGTCAACATTGAGAAACTGTCACTCACAAACCACAGATGCTGAAATTTGCACTTATCACCGTAAGCGCATTTTCCCGAGACCCAGAACTTACAAATCTTATCCTGAACCTTAGGAGGGGGTCTCAATCCTCCTTCACTTCCTGTGACTCCATAACCTCTACCCCATTTGGAAGACATATGTTGATTGGAATTAAAATTGGGATTGGGGTTTGGTTTTCTCCGGGCAAATGTGTGAGAAGTCGAGACATTACTATTCCTATCATCTTGCACCCCATAACTCCGTTTCGAAGATGCAAAATTGTTGCTTTGGTGATGCTGCTGTTGTTGCTGCTGATTGGGTTCACTATGAAGAAAGTGGCAAGGGTTTCTATTACACCTCCCTGCTTGCCAGTGAAAACACACTTTGTTCTGCGCCTGTTGCTGTACAGGTCCTCCTCCTCCTAGGCGATTAAACACTCTCTTACTTCCATTATCGGCGTCCATAACTATCAAAGAAATCAAAAAAGATTCAACAAGCTGTCGTCTCACCTACCAAGAATTCCCCTGAAACTGAAATTAGGGTCGTTTCTTGAAAAGCCCTCTAACCCTAAACCTAAAAAAATGGTGTGTTAGCAGTCGAAATGGAATGCGAGCAGATTGCATAAACAAGGATGCGATCGGGAAGAGTCTTGGACAAGTATTAGTGAAACTGAAACAAATTGGGTAAAAATCCGTGTGGTGGTTTCTAATATCAATAGATGATGTTGCAGAAGAAGAAAGGTATGTTTAATTTCAGAATTTGGAATTGCAGAAATAAAGTCTGTCTTTGATAATTGGCAAACCTGGATCGCCAAGTCTCCTCCTCCTCCTCAATCGATCCTCGATCATCACTCTTCTTCTTGATCTTCCAAGCTAATCTCTTCTTTACATTACTATCGTGCGCCTGGGTGGAGAAGAAAACCCAAACCCTAGATTAGTTTTTTTGGGGGGTCTTTGGCTTTCGACTAGATCGCTCTGCAAGAATGTGTGTGTGTTTTCTTTTTTTTTTTTAATTCTAGTAATTTTCCTAAAAACTACACTTTTGCTTTTCAATACCAACAATTCTAAGCAGTCATGCTTGGCAGTTTTTTTTTTTTTTTGGTTTTTTGGGGTTTTTTACATTTTTACTCTTTCTATAGATAGTATTTTGACATTTGTAGTTGTGTTTTAAAAATAATGGGTAAAAATTGTAAAAACACAAAAAAAATGCTGGCAAACATGGCTGACTAGACTTACTCTTTAAATACTACATTTTTCATTATCTTGGCTTAACAATTCTAGCAAGCCATGTTTGCTAGCTTTTTTTTTTGCCATTTTTTAGGTTTTTTACACTTCTATCCTTCTTATAGATAGTGTTTGTATTTTAAAGAGAATGAGTAAAAAGTGTAAAAACAAAAAAAAAAATGCTAACAAACATGGCTGGCTAGATTTACTCATCTTGGTTAGCAACAATTCTAGGCTGCCAAGGAACATAACCATTTTTTGGCCAGGTTTTAGGCTTTTTACGCTTTTATCCCTTTTATAAATGACGTTCGATGTTGTGTTTTAAAAAGAAGGGGTAAAATTGTAAAAAAATCATAACCTGACCAAAAAATGATTGTGTTTCCTAGCTCCCTAGACTTACTGCTTTGTTAGTACAAAAATATATGTATATATATATAGTTAATTAGTAAAATAATTGCAAAGGTTATTTAAATTACTATAATTATTACTTTGGGTTAAGAGAAAAACAAAATGAAATTCATGACATTATGGTTTGTGCGCAATTCATAGATTTTGTAAAAAATATAAAGAAAGTATTTTCACTACAATTTTTTTAAGATCGAAACTGGGCATTTGTTGACAAAATGCTAAAATGTGTGCAGACGTAGTGTGTGTGAAGATACTAGTATTAGTTAAATACATCTTATAGAGAGACTAGTGCCTGAACCTGCTACGTTATCTCACACACATACACGCGTGACTTCGGTTGCACGTTATGGGGCGATTTTTCAAAAACAAAAATTGGTTGTAACACTCGGACCGATAGACTCAGCCAAACTCAGTTGACCCAGATGGATTTTTGAAACTCAGACTCGAAAGAGTTAAAATGGCAAACTCATTTGTTTTTAATATTTTTCTTTCACCCAAACCCTAAATCGACCATGAAGGCAAGAAGCATAAAACGAGAGAGAAGAAGTGGTGCAATGAGTCGCCAAATGAGGATAAGTAACCCAACTTGATGATTTGGCATGTAAAGATTTGCCATTTGGAAGAAATTTTCGTATTGCACATCAAACACATCAAATCTAGATTGCAGAAACAATTGAATAGCGAATTGGTGACCACAACATTTCTTATCTAACCACCTTTTTTCATTTCGATGTGGGCTTGATAGGGTTGTCAACAGTGTGTAAGGAATGGTGGTGGTGTAAGATAATCTCAGGAAAAGAGAAAGAAAAAAAAACATATAGTTCAACTGTTTTTCGCACTAAAATGAGCGGTCGGACTCAGATTCATTTTGAAGGGTCCCATATTGAGATTAGGGGTGGCAATTAGTGACCTAAAACAACCCATCCCGTGGCAATTTAGGTTTAGAAAAATATGACACAACACGACCCATCAAATTTGTGAGTTGGGTTTGGGTTTGAGGTCTTGACATAGACCAACCCCTTTGTTATTTCATAACTATTATATGATTAATAAGCATATTAGCAAAAATATATGTTTTTTTAGTAACTATATAATTTTGGCATGGTTATGGACAACCATAAAATAGAACCGTGCCAAACTTGCACTTGGAGTATGTACAAAGTTTAGAAAATGACATTACACGGTCAGAAACGTTGTCTTAAAGGTAATAACGACGATTAAACATGTAAAGGTGGGTCAACCCGACCCGACACATCTTCGAGATGGGTTAGGGTTGATATATTTGATACGATTACTAAACAGGTCGGGTTTAGGTTTGACAAGTTGACACGAGATTTTATTTTGACACGACCCATTGCCACCAATAATTGAGATCTAAGTTGGTCAAAGCAGGTCAACATAATTGATTGTTGAGGTGTTGGTGCACAAAAGAGCACTCATAACCAAAAGAGTTGCTTGGTTGTTTTCAACCACCAATGGGAACTTCCCTGGACCAATTTTAAACTACACATAGTTTGTTTCAGGAGGAATTGACAATTTGCTTGTTGCGTGATTTAAATCATTGGTATGTAGTATCTGAGTTTTTCTGGCGAGTAATCGGTTGGCTCGGTACTCAGTCTTCGGCCAAGTCATTACCGAGCACCGATTAAACTACCCAGTTTCTATTCTCTCTATGTGCTCTCATCGCTGGGTTCGAGTGCATATATCTTTACTATTGTTATTGGGGTCAATAACACTAGGCTGTCCTCAAATGCAAATAAAAAAATGTTATGAAGACAAACAAACTTGTTTCATGCATAAAATTTTACACTTAATAGTAAATCCCATAGCAAAGCATTCAACAATGCCAACTTGGTATCCCATTTTGTTCATTTCTGAAACCAAAGCAACAATACCCAGGATGGAAAGCATCTGCCAGAGACTTGATGTAATGACCCCCAATTTTGACAAATGATAATGTTTTAGAGCATATTTATTTTGAAATTGGGTGTATAATAAATAAATAAAAGGGTGTCCATATAATGTTGTGCAAACCCTAATCTTGTAGGGTTTTGCCTTTAGGTTGGTTAAATAGAGATTTGATTCTTTCCAGCCGCATACAAAGTCTGTAAAAAAAAAAAAAAAAAAAAAAAAAAAAACTCAAAAAGCAGAAAGGAAAAAGGGAAAGGAAGAGAAAAGTAAGCAGGTGAATTCTTTACTTCTTTCTCTTTATATAAATTTTATTAGTTTTCTTCCATCTCTTTTTTATAAAGATTTATTATATAATCTTTGAATATAATTGAAGTTTAGTTTTTATGAGTGTGATTTTTAAAACAACAAAGTAGTGATTGTGAGTTTTTCTCACTCTTATATTATATTTTGTTAGACATGTATTGGTAGAATTATCGAATATTAGTAGAAGTAAGTGTTCTTGATTCTCTAGTTTTCTTTAGATACATAAATCCATGAACTTTGGGTTAAATTTTAATACATAAATAAATCTATAAATTCATGTAGTATTGTATTATAATTTTCGTGAAAAATAGTTGAATTAAAAGAGAACTAAGATTTTAGCAATAGAAAACAGCTTTGCGTAGTGTAAACTTTTACAGTGGATCAAGATCTTCCCGTAGTCAAAATGCTTTAAAATTTAATCCTTAATTTGAAAACATCCATAGAAAAATTATAGTTTTATTTCGAGTTCATCCAACGGTTGGATTTACTTCGAGGCAGGGAAAACCACCAATGATCTGATTGTAGAAATCCTATGATCTTTACCGAGTTTATTCCACGATGTTATTCGAGTGTAATACAATTGAAATTGATATTATCCCTATAATTGATCTGTATTTCGTATGACATAAAAACTTGTAGATTAGAGATATGCATGTGTAGGAGAAGAAGATGGCACAAATAGAGTTGGGCTGGATTGAATAGTTAGTGTGTTGTAAAATTAATTGGGCTGGACTGAATAGTTAAGCCCAAGAATATGAATAGTTGTTTGCTGGATAGTGATTTCGATTGGACTAAATAGTTAAGCCCATAACTGAATTGATCGGTTTAATTGAATAAGAGTATGGATTGGATTTCTAATATACTGATAGAGTTAAATTGAATTGGGTTTACCAAATATGGATTGATTTGAGTGTATAATATACTGTTCAGAAAATCCTTTGATTGAAATTAAATTATAAGAATTGAAATGCTGATTGATTTGTGTATTCTTATTATTTTGTGAATTGGTATGCAAATTACTTTGATTGATATGCAAATTACTTTGCTAAGAAGTGGAAATTATTTTTATTGTATGGACTTCGATCCCCACTTTATTACAGAATGTTGATGTATGTTAATGTTGATTTTCCCCAAAATAATGGGGGAATATTGTGATGAAATTGTTGATTATTGTCAAATGTCAAATGATATGTTTTCCTAAAACGATGGGTGAACTTGTCTTTGATTGACAAGGTGCCAATATATAAGGATTATGAGATATCACAATAAATTACAAAAAAAAGTGATATTCCCCAAAGAACGGGTGGATTTGTTTATGATTGACAAAAATGTCAAGCGATATGAATAAATTTGAATTTATCGCTTTAAATAACATCGAATTGTATCACTTGTAACTACCACATCTCTTTGATGTTTATGATTTTATCTCTCTTATAGAGAAACTAAATAACCTTCGGGTTGTTTTGCGGATGTGGGACACCTATTTTTTTATAGAGAAACTAAAATAACTTTCGGGTTAGTCTTGCGGAAAGATGGTGATTTTGAAATGCCTAAAATAGGCTTATTATTTGTCCGTCAAAAGTGTGACGTGGTCTATGTGCATTGGTAGCCCAAGAGTGGCTTTTATTGTACTCATATAGTTAGGGGTATCCGGTGATGCATGTCTGTATGTGATGTGTCCCCACTTAGGCATGGATGACGGAGAAGTCATCCTTTATATGAGATAGGCATACGGGGATGTATGTTTGGCACGGAGGTGGTGTGAATGTGGTATAGTCTACGTGATCAATTCATTATAAATGGATAACTGTGTTAAAATAAATAATTTTGAGTAAATAGAATAATACAATTATTGCCTTATAATCACTTAGTGCAGGATGGCAGGTCTGCTAACATTTTCTGCAGGTCTTACTTGCCATGGTTAGTTTCCATCGGACATGTGTATTTAAGGTAAATAGTTACGAAAATATGTTAGAAACTGTAATTAGCTTTATACATTTGCCTCGTGGAGGAACTACTTATTTTGTTTTAATTATTTTGTCGTACTATATTTTCCTGTCATGCCATGCTATTTCTCTTATTGATTTTTGGGAACAAAGAATTTTACACCAACTTAATTGCTGATCCAAGTGGGCTTTGGCTTATTGGGTACATTCCTTTGGGAATGCAGCCGACTAGCTTGTTTCAGGATTTAGTAGTTTCGGGCGAGCTTAGAGAAGTTCGTTTTGTACGTGACGAGCATTGCTGGGGAGTTGCACGTTGTTCGAGAGTCTAGGTCCTTTTGTTTGTTATGTGATAGTTTTTGTAATAGAACTTGGAGTTTTTATTATTTATTTAGTGGGAGAGATATATTCATGATTAGTTGAACTTGTCAGAGTTGGTTCTACGAGATTTAATATATATTTTCCTTCATTTTGATGGGCTTTTTAGATCAGTTGTTTTATTTCCCTTTAATCTAGTAAATTGTGCATTTGATTATTTCACGTGGATGCCAACTGTTACTTTTAGTGAATGACATTCATGTCCTGAATTTTGGGAAAAACGGATAATCCCATGCGGATATTAGGATTTCGTTTTTCTTGAAAATTGGGGTGTAACACTTGATTACTAACACGGAGTCTCAGTAGCAGCAACTGGACAATCTGGGGGAATTTCTCTTTTTTGGAAGGAAGGTACGCAAGTTACAGTTATATCATCTCGTAAATATTATTTTAATTGCATTGTGAAAAATTATTTTACTGCACAACCTTGGTCTGCTCTCTTTGTATATGATGAACCCAATCCCACCCTTAGGACACAATTCTGACACAACATGAAAGATTTGTATTCCCTACAACATCTTCCGGGTCTAGTCATAGGTGACCTTAATGTTATATTACAACCTGGTGACAAGTTCGGGGGCAATACCCCCACACAATCCACATTTCATAATCTTAGAACCTTCCTTGAGACCACTACTCTGATTGATTTATGATAACGGTATCAAAGCTAAACTTGATAGGATTCTGGTGTCGACGGATTAGCTCCATTTGTTCCCTTCGGCCATGGGACGCTCGATTCACACATCCACTTCTAATCATCGAGCCATATCCCTACAGCTAGTGTCCAATTTCTCTCCCAAAGGTCCCAAACCTTTTCGTTTCTTCTATATGTGGTCTAGGGATCATGCTTGCCGACCGGTTGTGGCTCTATCTTGGTCTACTCAACAGCACAACGTCCCAAACAAAAACTTCCACCTTAAAACCAAAAGCCTCAGTCTGAAACTGACCAAGTGGAATAAGTTAGAATTCCGCAACATCCATACCTGCATTCATGAGACGCAGGAAGCCCTTTCTCGTCTGCAAGACAACCTGCCTTCAAAAGACAACTCCATTGAAATGGGTATTTTAGAGGATAGGATGGATGAGATTCTCATTAGAAATGAGCTTTTTTGGATAAACAAATCGGGTCAATCTTGGCTTAAGGATGGAAACAGAAATACCAAATTCTTTCACCTTTCAACCTTATTTAGGTGCAAGAGAAACTTTATTCTTCGTCTCAAAGATGAACATGCATAATACTTGGCGCACGGACCATGACTCGATGGGTCAAACTCTTAATGACTACTTCAAGAAGATCTATAGTTCCTCTCAATCGAAAATAAATGATGATATCCTTTCTTTGTTTTCTCCTTTAATTTTCGATGAGGCCAACGTAAATCTTCTCTCCATCCCCTCGGAAGAAGAAATCAGAAACACTATTTTTGCCTTTGGTAGTCATAAAGGTCCGGGCCCGGATGACTTTCATTCTTTCTTTTTCAAACATTACTGGGATATCGTCAAACAAGATGTGATTGATGTTATCATTCATTTTTTCTATACCCGAGAAATGGATTCCAAACTTAATGAAACTTTCATAGCCTTGATCCCCAAAGTTGTCAACCCAACCTCCCCGGATAAGTTTAGATCCATTGACCTATGCAATGTCATCTACAAAGCGATATCCAAAATCCTCGCCAACCGGTTTAAACCCCTGCTTAATGATATCATCTCTCCAAATCATTGGACTTTTCTTAAGGGCTGGTCAATCACGGACAATGTCAGCCTTGCTCACGAAACATTTTTTCAGATGAAACATTTTTGTAAACAAAAGTAAGGCTGGATGACCATCAAAATTGATATGGTTAAAGCTTATGACAAAGTGTAATGGTCATTTATCCTTCTTCTTTTTCGACAACTCGGTTTCTCGGATAATTGGATCCAGATGATACATCAATGTATCACTACTACTACTCTGAATGTCTTTCTCAATGATACCATACTTACACCAATCAAACCCACGAGATGACTCAGACAAGGGGATCATTTTCCCCTTTACCTTTTCATTTTGGTAGCGGAAGCTCTTTCACGTATCTTACAGAGAGCCGAAACTAACAATCTGATCAAAGGTATTAAAATTAGAAGTCACTCACATTCGATCAACCATCTTCTCTACGCTGACGACTTCATGATCTTCTGTAGAGCATATTTAACTGAAGCCCACATAGTTAAAGATTTGCTCACTCAATATTGCGACGTTTCGGGACAAGGCATCAACTTTGATAAATCATGCATTTTTTATAGCTCAAATGTCCATCAAAGGCACTCAAAAATGATAAACAAAATTCTAGGATCCAAATATTACAATTCCAAAGACAAATATCATGGCTCGCCCCTTCTGCTGTCAAAAAATAAAAATAAGGACTTTCAATTCATCATTGATTAAATCAACTCCAAGTTGTCTGGCTGGAGGTAAAAAATCCTCTCCTAAGTCAGGAGAATAGTTATGATCAAGGCAGTCATAAACTCAATCCATGTTTACAACATGCAAACCTTTATTCTACCATGTTCCGTCTCAAATACTATCGACAAACAGAGTCGTAATTTTGGTGGAAAGGTTCAGGAGAAAGTAAGGCAAAGCATCTTTGCACTTGGGGACATATTTCCAAGTCCCGCAATATTGGCGGTCTCAATATTCCTACTATTAGGAACAAAAACTTAGCACTTGTGGCCAAAAACATGTGGCAAATCATCTTTTCTCCTCTTACCAATCGCGTTGTTCTACTCAAAGCTCTATAATTTAAGAATAAACATATCTTTCAGATAGCCAAAGCCCCCTCCATAGCTTCCTTTGCTCGGAGGGGCAATATCGCCATTTTTTCAAAAAAATGAAAGAGTGGTTTGTGTGGCAGGTTAACTCAGGTCAACACGTAGACCTCTGGTAAGACTGTTGGGTTAAACCAAATTTGGTACTCAAAGATATTGTCTCCTGGATTAGTCCCTCCAAAATTTACCTAGTTCGTTATCCGATCTCTGGCTCAACCAGGATAACAACATTATTACCTGGAATGAAACTTTGTTTCATACTTTTTTTCCGGACCCGGTAGCAAATGATATTATCAATATTAATCTGAGAGACTCAGACATCCCTGATATCCCAATCTGGATCCCAACAAAGAATGGTATATTTACTGTCAAAAGTGCAACCACTGTCATCATCAACCTGGTGGGGTCTTCTTCAAACAATATTACTCAGGTCTTTGATAAACATATCTTCCAAGATCTCTGGAGAATCAAAGCTCTTCCTGCTGCACTCTTTCTCGTTTGGAAAATTGCAAAGAACATCATCCCTACTAGGGGTGGGCATCCCATCCCGCGATCCCGTTCCCGTCCCGATCCCGTCCCGTCCCGTCCCGATTTTTCCGGGTCTTAATGGGATTGAATAATTTCATCCCGATCCCGTCCCGTCCCGATCTAGAATGGGATGGGATGGGATGAAGATTTTCAATCCCGCCAATCCCTTCCCGTCCCGAACTAATTTTTTAATATTAATTATTAATATTTTTATTTACTTATTTATTTATTTTATGAACATTTGCATTGGGAATATATTGGCGATTATCTCTTACGAAACTCAAATTGCTTGCAGACCAAAGGAACCAAGGCTATTGGTTAATACTCTGATGCAATGAGACAACGAGTTTGGGTTTCAAAGAGTGGAAACACCCTTTGTGAAGGTATTTACAAGTTGGACTTGAGTAAAAAAGAAAATACAACTCCATGACTACCAATGGAAACTTTTTCTCGAACAAATTAATGATAGTCCATGCCAATTTAATGTGCTTTGTATGGGCACAAAAGACTGAATTTATTGCTATGTAGGGTGCTAAAATTGTCACAAAACCTGATTCGGCGAAGCAAGAGGGACCCTAAGTCCATATTGTATCTGCACATGCATAGGCTAATGTTTAATATCATGCCTCCACACTAGAAAAAAAAAATATTGGTTGTTTCTTGGCTAATCTAGAAATGTCACGCGGCTGACTCATTTTTTATGAATCCCAACAGAGAATGGTATGAGGCATCCAAAGTCCAGTTCTAACGCCTTTCCGCTGAAACCAAAAACTCAAATTTTATTCTATAAAAAGTCGCACAACACAACCATTTCACAGAATGAGAAGAGCAGATGAATGTCTGTTGAATGAGAAAAAGGACTGGAATAACATGCACAAGGCATGCAGCAGCTTCACAATTAAACAAAGCCTATTCATCCATATATAGGCAGGCTTCCAGCAGGCCTTCCAGGCTTCCAGCAGGCCCAGCAGACTTCCAGCAAGCCTTCCAGCAGGCCCAGCAGGCTTCCAGCAGTCCAGGCTTCCCGCTGATCCCGTCCCGTCCCGTCCCGAACCCGTTTGGGATGGGACGAGGTCGGGATGAGGTTTTTCCCATCCCGTCCCGTCCCGATCCCGTATGAACGGGATGGGATAGGGATGGGCATATCTCGTCCCATCCCGTCCCGTGCCCACCCCTAATCCCTACTAGATCAAATCTGGTCAAAATCCACACCCCGATAGATGATGTTTGCCCATTCTGTGATAGTCATAATGAAGATGTCTTACTGATATTCTTCCATTGCCCTATCACACACCGTATTTGGCTACTTTCGCTTATTCCCATCAATTGGCTTACGCCAAATTTCAATCAGGCCTCGATCCCTCAATTCTTTAATTTCATATGGCAAACGACAAACTCTCACAGGCTGGATAAGGAACAATTACTCTCTCAATTTTCTATATTCCTTCAAACGGTCTGGTGGACTCGGAACAATTGCGTCTTCAACAATATCAAGTTCAATCCCACAATTTTTTTAAGGAAACTTAATGATACGTGGACACAATGGTATAACTAATGGTTCTCTCACAAACCTGCTCCCCATGAGGCCACTAGTAGTTTCCATGAAGCTTTGACCAATGCGTTTAAGGCAACTTCGGTTCATATAGGTCCTATAACAACCGATCAAACTCTGCTTGGGCCACTTACTCTGGAAGCCTCCACCCATGTTCAATGTATTATGGAACAAATTCATTGTGCCAGATTCCACAACATCAATAGGACAACCAATTCTAATTTTTCTCCACTAGTTTCTCTTCCTCATGACATGATTATTGTCTTTTATGATGCCAATTTCTCTCATGCTCACAACAGGGCTCCATGGGTATTTTGGCAACAACCTGCAAGGTGATGTTTTGATGAAAGTTGCGAGTCCGACCACTGGGAGATTATTGACAATACTATGGCGGAGTGTCAGGCAGTCGAAACAGCTCTTATCCTGATACGGGCGAATCACTGGGATTCAAGCTTCCTCTTAGGAGATTCAAGAGTGCTTAACTCGATCCTACAGCAGGACTCACAACTACACCAAAAGGCTTGATTAGCTACACGAAGATGGCCACGGCTCAAAACCATTATTTTATTTGCCACAGCCTATAAACCGTGGGTAGATTAACTACACGAATATAGCCACGGCTCAAAACCATTGGTTTATTTGCCACGTCCCAAAACCGTGGCTATAGCCTAAAATTAGAGAATACTGTACGAAGCTCCTCTTCCCATCAAATTCCCTACCCATTTTCTCATTTTCTCTCTCTCTCTCTCTCTCTCATTTTTGTCAAAACATTGCAAGAATAACCAGAATGAAGCTCTCACCCTTCTCATATTCTCCATTTTGCGGGAAGCAATGCACACTAAGAAATACACAGCTCTCACGCAGATTCCATGTAAAATCACAATTTCTTCTCCTTCTCAATTTGTTTCATTGATTTCGTTCAAGTACTCTTCATTTTCATCTCGATTACGATTTTTTTTATTTGTGAATTCATCTCATATTTCTTGGATTTTCTTCTAAGCATGTTTAGTTTGTTGATTTGTTGTTGTTCTGATAAATTTCTCGCAAAATTTCTTGAAATCAGAGTTAGAGAAAACGATTTGATTTATCTTATCTATTAGGTTTTCAATTAGATAAGTGGGAAAAGAGGTGAAAGAGTGATTAGAGGAGCGGAAGACGAAGAAAATGGCGATGTCAATGGAGAGATTTGGTTTGCAACATGCTCTTCGCATAAATGGAAGGACTGCTGCTCCATCAAAGAGGAGCTTTTGTTCCTCTGTCAATCACAATGACGCCTATGAGACGACGAAATGGGAAAAGATAACATATCTGGGAATCGCTTCTTGCACCATCTTGGCATTCTACAACTTGTCCAAGGGTCATCCCCACTTTGAAGAGCTCCGACATACCCTCCTTATTTGCACATCAGGAACCAGGAGTTCCCCTGGGGTAAGTTTAGATTGTATTTTTTAAAATTTACTTTGATGTTTTAAGTACATTGAAAATTGAAAACTTTTCGTTTATTAAGCTTAATATCGGAATGATGCACAGAGAATAAAATTAGCGTTTCCATGGCTTCCCAAGGATAGCTGCACAAGTCTCTAATCCATTGAATTTGATATTACAGGTCAGTGGTATACTCGTATGCGAAGCAGAATGCATACTAGAGAACCTGGATTCTTTCTTGCTTAATGAAGGGTAAATTTTCTTTACTGTTTCCAACCTTTGTTTAGAAACATTCATCGACCTAACTTTTATGAAATATTATGCAAGAAAATATCATTTTACTTGAAATTCCATATTACATATTGTGATGACTGAACACATTTTATTGCAAAGAAAGCATTGGCAAGAGAGAGTCAGAATATGATAAAGCATGTCTTCTATGACTAAGAGGCAACATATATATTAAAGGTGTCAACAAAACAAAAATATGTGGTGTAGATGAAGTAGTAACTGTTGTTAAATGGATACAACAATACAACTTGAAATATCTTACGAAAGAAGGGGATATACTGATATGATACATGATTAGATAAAGCAAATATATTGGGAGTTGAAACTCATAACACATATTCACTGAATAGGAAGTTAGAAACATGAAAACATAGTAAATGCTTATATACATTTAATAGGAAATTGGAACCTTGAAACTGTTAAGTTAATTTGGGCTGCATGAGTTAATACAGGGATCCCCACTATTTCAAACTAGGTTGGGCCTGAAACACGCTCTCAAATCGTGTTTTGCCACTTCAAATAGATTAGAAAATGATGTGGTTGTTGTTAAATTGTTTGGAGCAATTATGTTGTAAATTTGTTGTAGGTGGAACAGTCTTCTAGGTTGAGTGTCTAATAAGAAATCTTGTTGAGGTCTATTTAATATTTAAAATGTAATGTTCAGGCCTATAACAGACTTCAATGAAATTGCTTACCATTTCATAGAGTGCATACACGTACATGTTTCCAACACCAAGGCACGGGTGATTATCGCTTGAGCAGCCTATACACAATATGATTTATGCAAGTTTTGTTCCCATATATTGATGTATTCAGCACTGCACAGGGCGGCGTTCACACACAGGCTCAGGGTGGCATCCATACACAGACTCAGGATGGCTTCCAGACTCAGAACCAAATGGGAAATTCTGCAATGAACACCGCTGTGTGGAATACACTAGTGGTAAATCAAGAACCTGTTGCAAATCAAGTAAGAAAATCAACTACAATATAGTATTCACTTAATTCAGGTTTATTTGTTTCAAATTGGTTTTTCTCACAACATTAACTCACATTATACTAGCATACTGGCCCTTACACTCACACTGGAAACATGAGCATTGCTGATAGGTTTATGGAGTTCTTGAATGATCCTAAGAATCAGTAAGTTGTTATTCGCTATTATCTTTATGTACCTTTTCCCCCCACATAAATATGATATAAAAAAAAAAAAAAAAGTTATGCCATAAAATGCTACTTTGTTGGTTGATCATGGTCTAAGTTATGCAAATTGCCAAATTTAATCAATTATTTGTGTCCTTGTAAATGCTATTTGGTTTGGATAGATACTAAAATTGTTATTGACTGTTACTCTTAGTGTCATTAGTTATTCAGACATAAGACTTAGCCAATTAGGGCTCTAGGAATCATCCAACAAAATGTTGCATAGTCACGACATGTCCAACTAAAGAGGTGGCCTAATTGCATGGCAATTTTTTCTTTTAGATATTATTCATTACATGGCAATTTTAAGCCATTCTTCTAGATGAAAATGACTGTTTTTCGGCTAAATAATTGTAAGTAGTGTCTTAACATGTTCCTTCATGTAGTCTATGTAGATCTCCACCTAATATGAGAAATGAGCCTTGATGATTGTTGGTATAATTTCCTTTCTAGGTACACTATTATGTCCAGTCACACATCCAAATTAATGAATACAGGGATCAAGTCTTAATGTTTATGTTTATGTATATAAGCATAGTAGTATGATGCAAATGCTTCCTATTCAACTCACCAAAACAATAGTATGAGTTAATACAGGGATCAAGTTCTAGGCTGCATGAAGTAGTATGATGCAAATGCTTATGTTTATGTGACATATTCAGGGATCATTGTCAATTGTCAAGACAGTCTATCATCTCCGATCCAAGATTATCTTCGAAGGGGGCTACATGTTGATATAAGCAATGTTGTGCACAGGTGAAGTGTCAAAATTTGCAAAAATCTTGGCGTGATTGAAATGTCATTGAGTGAAATACATGGCTTAGTGACTCAGATTATATAATTATTATGCATTTGTGGTTTGAAGCAATGAAGAGTGTTAGTCAAATTATATATGTATATAGTAGACATCACATTTTTCCAATACAGATAGAAATCTCGTTGGATATTTTATTTTGCAAATAGATTATACACAAATGTATATATGCTTCAAGTTCTAATTTCGAGAATGGTGTTGAATTTATAAGGTCACTGTTTCTTTTCATGATAGGTTGGGTCAAGATCTGAGGTACAAAATCTAGTCTTATAAGGGTGATTTTATCGTCAGAGAATTCAACTTTACAAGTGTATAAAGAGTGTCATAGCAAACAATGGTTGTTGGTATTTCTTAAGCTGAATGGTTGAATGGCTTGGCGAAGAAGCTTTGTTATATATAATTATTTGTTATATATAAGACGTGCATTGGACAGCAATCTGACATGTCATGAGTAGTTAATATTTTTTCTTAATATTTGGTGTCCCATTTTGGGGTTTGATGTTTTCTTATGGAACTGTAACTGATTACAAGGTTTCCCTATTCTTGAAACCCATTCTCGTGAGAAGTGCAAAAGGTGCTTTAGATTTGATAAATAGTAACGTACTTACGGTACAGCACTTGGGGTCAGTTTGAGAATATATGGCCAATTAGCTTTTAGTTTTCTTGTCTATAACTTTCAAAGTTGTGCTTTCCATGCAGCGACTGATATTACGTTACGAGTGTTTGAGAAAGAAGATAGATACGTTTGTTTAGAAGGTTTTACCATATGGTTTTGGACAGTACATGATATCACTGCTATACCTCCCCCCCCCCCCCCCCCCCTGCATTTTTTTTTTGTTTCTGCTATGCAATCCCTGAATTTTGTTGGTTGCCTTTTTCAAATATGCTAAATTCTTTTGTTCCCTCTTCAGGCACATGTTGGGGGTCATCAAGTCCGAAAGCAATATAAAAAAGTTGTTTGATCTGTTAGTATTGTTGAAAAGGCTATTTTGAGGTGGAGGCGTAAAAGAACTGGATTACGAGGTTTCTCCAGATATGGGCATGGTTGGGACTGAGGTTGAGAAGCCGAGACACACCACCATCAAGGCATCAGGCTCTCCAGCGCCTCATGTTCCAGATATGGGCCGGTTGAGCTTTCTGAGAAGACGAAGAAAGAAGTGGATGCACAAATGTCTAAAGATCTTCATGGAGGAAGTCCTCTGAAGTCATTGGTAGCAGATGATATAGTTGATGAGTTGCATGATGCTCATCTTGTTGTTGATTCACCAACTGTGGAGAGCACTGGGAAGGAAGAAAATGGTCATGTGACAAATGAGGAGTTGTTCTCAAAGGAAGTTAAAACTAGCAATGAGAAGGCCAGCAAGAGGAGAGCTTCATTTCCAGCAAAGCAGAAATATCCGGAAAATGGATCACATAACAGTCCAAAGTTGCCAAGCTATATGGCAGCAACAGAGTTTGCAAAGGCAAAGCTTCGAGCACAAGACACTACAAAGGCAAAACTTCGAGCACATAACAGAGTCTGCAAAGGCACTTTGTCGTTGTTGTTTGATTCTTCAGGTTCATACAATACTATGTCTTATATTTTCTTCATTTCCTCATTTTTGCCTGTTCTAATATTGAGTGTACTAGTTCATGACTTAAGATGTTTACAATTTAGGAATAAAGTATTCATTTGCAAAAATTGTTGTGGTTGCTGCCTTGTAGTAGTCTGAGTTGACTGTTTTAAGGATTTGATTTTATATGGATGCTTTGTTATGATATACTCTATAACTTGAAGAAAATATTCATCTTAGTAAGGACTGATTTTGCAGGTGTGGGGCTGTGATTTTGTTGCAGCAGCAAAAAAAATGTAAATTTTTTTTTCGATTATATTAATTTGCAACGGTTTCAAACCCTCGCAACAAACCATATTTCTTTTTTTTTTTGAATTTTGTTTTGACTGGCCATGGCTTAAAACCGTGGTACTTCATGCTTGCCACGGCTTACAACCGTGGCCATCACTTGCCACGGCTTACAACCATGGCCATCACTTGCCACGGCTTAAAACCGTGGCTAAATGCAGAAAATCATCAAGCGTCCTCGAACATAAAATCGTTGCTAATATGTGTGGCCACGGTTTATAGCCATCAATGGTGATTTGGCGACGCCTCAAATGGCCAGCCCTCTAAGTCGTGGCAATAGGTTACCCCTATGGTCCCAAACTGTTGCTGGGTCTTTTTGGTGTAGTTAACTTTCTTTTTTGGCCACACGATGGGTGTGGCGCCCTATTATCAGTAATATTAGACGTTTATTTTCCAATCAAAACTTATAGTACTGTTAATGTTTATTAACCGTGAACTTAACTATGAAGCTCACAATTTAGCGGTATTTATGGCTAGACAATATTGTAATAGTTAGTTTTGTTTGAATGCAATGATTTAACAAAAAAAAATGCCAACCTGGTGAGGCTTGGCTGTCTGATGATAGGTTAAGGCAATGCCTACCGAGAAAAATAACTCAAAATGCTCTTTTAGGGGGGTGTATTGTATATGGATTCTTATGGAATTGATAAATAATTTGAAAAGTCCACGGACTCTTTAAATTGTCCACAGACTCTTTAAATTGTCCACGGACTTCTGCTGATTTCTTAAATCCATAGACTTTTGCTACAGACTTTCTAGAGATTTATGAAAATCCACGGACTTTGTATGAACGACTTTTACAGATTTCTAATTATTTGCAAGATAAAAAAGAAGTTGGTAAATAGTGATGAAACAAAAAAACGTCCGCATATAATTAACAAAAGTGCCTTTCCCTTGTCTTTTGCTTTTTCTGGTACTGCCAAAACTTTTTTCCCCTTGTCTATTGTTTTTTATGGTACAACTAAAACTGCCTTCCCCTTGTCTATTGTTTTTGCTAGTTCGACTGAAACTGCCTTCCCCTTGTCTATTGTTTTTGCCAGTTCAACTAAAGTTGCATTCCCCTTGTCTTTTGTTCTTGTTCCAGTCTGTCTTCTACGGTAAAGCGTAGTAATCTTTGAACTTTCGAGATCAACATCAACTACAGTTTTCACAACAGAATTCAATGTTCAGGGTTTGCACTAATTGGTCTATATGAAGTTTTCAAAGCTAAGAGATGCAACATTAGAAAGACATATATTCAAGAATCCAACTCTCAAGTTTTAAGTCTCATTGCAACAAAAAATGAAGTTGCAATGAATAGTGATATTGATCTTTCACCCTCTGGATGTTAGCAATACATTTAAGATCTAAAGCCAGTGATATGACTCTGAACCTTGGGCAAAACTGTGAGGTTGCTTCAAATTAGGGATGTTGTCACCCTCCCAGAAGAATAACAACAGTTAAAGGTCCAAATTGAGACTGCCAATTGCATTAAAAATTCGCTTCGCATTATACGAAGTCTTAAATGCCATCCAACAAGTCTAAACTAAAGAAAACCTGAGTTAGGGATGTTTTTCATCTCTTACATTGGGAAAAAAAATCTAGCCATGAACAAGCCAATAATTAGATTGACACTGACGTAGATTGATAACATGAAGTCATGGAAGTTCAGGAACCCATCAAATACCCAAAGGAAATTTCAACTTATCTCTATAGCAATTAGCAACTAATAATATGACTTGAGTGAAAATACGGAAGACATGATCCAGCAATGACTCAATGTATCTCCAGTCTCTGAACTCAATTCTATAAACCCATTGAAGAAAATTCAAATAGAAAATCCATAATTCTGTAACACTTGGGAAAGAAGATAAAAATCAAGGTATAGAACAGTCGATCATCTCCAATCTTCAAAAGACATTTGATCATCTAAAGGAAATCGTTAAATAATTAGCTCATCCAAAGCAATTCCTTGTCCGTGGAGTTAAAGAGAAATCCAATGATTTGCAGTTGTTAAGATTACAAATAAAAAATTAATAATAAAGAGGGGGGATCTAAATTAATCATCTCAAATCTTTAGGCAATCAAGGTCTAGTTAAAACAAAACCTATTTTCCAGCAGCAATTACACACTACAGTACAACATGGAAGTGACACCAAATAAAAATCCAGTAATCACTAGTTAGGAAAACACAAACAAAACGAAGAGAGATATATGAACGATGCAATGAAAACCACAGGCAATGAAAACCTGTGGGTCTCTTACTATTTCCCTGTGGGTCTGAATTTCTTACTATTTCATTGCCTGTGGGTCTCTTACTATTTCCCTTGCCTCCTAACACCCTAATTTAATCCAAACCCTAACCCAAAATCATCAACGATGCAACTATGAACACTTATGCAAAGATAGAAAAAGAATCGAGAAAACAAGAGGATGGGAACCAACCTCTTCGCGGCTGGCACAAGGAAGAACTTTTGGAGACTTTTTTTCATGTTGAAATCTTTGATATGGAGGCTGGCAAACTATTGAACTTTGTTATTTATACCTAACACTACAAAGTCCATGAGAATCCATGATTTTCCAAATCCATAAATATGAATGATATTTTGAATACCCTAAAACTTTTGTAGACTTTCTGAAATCCATATTGAATACCCCTAGACTTTGTGGATTTCAAAAAGACTTTTTAAAATCCTGATTGAATACCCCTAGACTTTTGTGGACTTTTTAAAATCCAAATTGAATACACTTGGATTTTCAGAATCCATGGAATTTATTAAATTGCCCACAAAATCCAGATACAATACACCCCCCTTAGTCGCTAACCCTTCCCAGCTACTAAGACTTCCTGACTAGGGACAACATTGTAATAATATGATAAAAGTGACACAGGGGTTGTTTCGTAAGATTTTTGTGCTCCTCAAATGATTGGAGATTTTTTTTTCGACTCCAACGACGTGTGAACAAAAGGAAAGTAACTAACCACAAGCCAAAACTCCATCAGTGTGAACCACCTCCAAGTGGAACAAAAAGCCTTCATTGTTATGCAGTTTTTGTGTGACAATCCTTCATTACTTTTGAATTTTGTACCTATATAAATAAAACTTAGAATGTAAGATCCAACATCAAGTAATATGATAACTTAAGTTTCTTTGAATCCTTCACCTATATGGTAATGGAAGATTGGAGGAATCAATTAGAGTTTGATAAGCATAAATCCAATCTAATCTGGTATTCTAGTTTAGTTTCCTAAAGGCCATACTTTCTAATTCTGGACTCTAGCTTTCTGATGAAATTCTTGTGAAGAAAGGGAAAAGATCCGTTTGAAACATTTTATCAAGATGTTATTGCTACTTCTATTCTCTCTCTATATATATACTTTTGTTATTGTGGTAGGATGTCCTCAAATGCAAATCAAAATTGCTATCAAGACATACTTTGTTTTTTACACTTGACTTTTAAAACCCAAATCTCTTCTTTGCGATAATTCCAATTGCACCCTCTTTGAGAACATTATCAAAGCTATAATCAAAACTATTGTTCACCGGAGCTCTCTGCTAAAAAGCTACTGTTTACCCTAGTATGCAGGTGTCATCCAGCTTCAGAAAGTGTAACTCCATTATTGTCCATAACATACAATCCATATGAACCCTTGTAATCATCAAAAGAGAACCCTGCATCATCAAAATAAGGACTGCATTGGCTGAATAATGTCTGCTACTGTTCCTGGTGAGGTTGTATTGTATGGAAACGTTAGAGTGAGTTTGAGAGCCATGTGGATCCTATTTGTGGTAAGCCTGCTCCCACTTAATCCATGCTTTCCAAGCCTGTATTCCTATCTGCTGAGGGTTTGGTACTACCTGCTGAAAACTCCTTGCGTTGCTAGCCTGCCATATACTATCCAAGACAACACCAACCTACTAATAATTAGGCCAATATCAAGATGATTAATAATGTGTAATTGCCCTATAAATTCAAATATAACAACAATACTGTTGGAGTTAACCGATAACCAATTAATAGGCAAAGGGGACATTAATTAACCAGGTTTGGATAGCTATAAGGCACCCAAAGAAAGTTTGCTCTATAGTTTCTAGGAGTGTGGTTGCAAAGAGGGCAATTGAGATTCACTTGCATATGATGATCATGGAGTTTTTGCAAGGTCGTGGAAAGGTAGTTGACAAAAGTTTTCCAGAGTAGGAAATGTATTCTATAAGGAATGGGAGCTGTCCAAAGTTTATGAATGAACTGTTTCCTAATACCTTGGGGAGAAGATGGTAGTTGGGCTAGTTTAGGTTTTAGGAAGTGCTTATAGGCAAAGCTAGTAGTGAAGTACCCTTATCAGCGTATTTTCAAACTAGTGTATTTGTATCAGTATGATTACCTTATTTAATAAGAATACAAGGATGACATGAGTTATCATGTGAGGAAAAACTTCAGTCAAAACCTCTTCATTGTAAACTCTCGCACCTCCTTTCGTCGTGATTAAATTCTGGACCTCATCCACAAGCACAGTAGAAACATGAGAGACATGCTGATGAAGGTGGTAATACTGCTCCACCCACTTACCATTCCAAAGGTCACAGGTTTGACCTTCAGCTAATAACCCAAAAAAAAAATGTTGCATGAACTCTTCCAGTACTTTTCCTAAAGATTTCTATAAGATATCCTAGCTCTCTTAAAGTTAGCCAATAAGGTAGGACTATAAGGGCAATATATAAACTTTAGAAACTTACCCCACCGAAAGTTTGTTCTTTGATCATTCTCCGCAACAGTTTCCTAATTAAAGGCCTTGCTTCTCTCAAACATATATAGATGGTATCCTCAACCATCCTTCTTTCCCGTCTTTCAAGACTATCTCCCAAGCTACAAGATAACAAAGTGTTTGCTCAACATTCCTTTTCCACCAAATTTTTCTCATCAAATGATCCATTTGATCACACAAGGATTTGGGAAATAGAAAAGATTGCATAAAATAAGCAGGAATGAAGGCTGCCACTTATTTAATCACTACAGTCCTCCCTGCCTATGACAGTAAATTGGCTTTCCAACCTTGAAGTCTACTCCTCATTTTATCCCCAATATAGGTGAAGTCCTTAATTTTACTTCTAGACGTGAGCAAATCGGCACCCAGATACTTGTCATTATTTTTCATGAACTTAACCCCTAGTAGTCTCCTAAAGATTCTCTGGTGCCTATGATGACACTTAGAGCTACAAAATAGAGAGGATGTGGCAAAGTTTACAACTTGTCCCGATGCTCGATGGTCATGGGCGGACCTACTAAGGGGCGAGGGGGGCAGCTGCCCCCCCTCAACTTTTAATATATTTTTAGTATATATATTTTAGTCTTAAAAAATTGATTATATAATATAGAATACAATATGTTAATTGTTTATGAAAATATTCAAACATGTCTTTGTTGGTGAAGTGGTTGGAGTTTTATTACTTTTAGTAAAAGACCAGAGTTCAATACTCTTCGAGTGCATTTTTTATTTTATTTTCAATGCAATTTTATTAGTAATTGCAAACATTAAAAAAAATTAGTTTAATAAAAATTGATTAACATTAAATAAATGAATTGTTTTTCATAAGTAATATTAAACCCCTAACAAAAAAATATTTAAAATTAATATCTAAAATAATAACGATAGAATTCAATGAAAATATATACCATTAGCCAACTCGTATAAAATTTGAGCCTCATATAAACTATTTTTTCGTTGAAATTGTATTATGTTCATATTAGATTCGCAAATTTCAAATTTTTTTTAGCTTCACCTAGAACTTATCCTAATTATTTTGTGATTTTCAATTCTAGACAACCAGGCTTTATCCTATTTTTCTTTGAAATTGTATTATGATCATATTAGATTCGCAAATTTTAAACTTTTAGTAAAAGACCTGAGTTCGATACTCTTCGAGTGCATTTTTTATTTTATTTTCAATGCAATTTTATTAGTAATTGCAAACATTAAGAAAAATTTAGTTTAATAAAAATTTATTAACATTAAATAAATGAATTGTTTTTCACAAGTAATATTAAACCCCTAACAAAAAAATATTTAAAATTAATATCTAAAATAATAACGATAGAATTCAATGAAAATATATACCATTAGCCAACTCGTATAAAATTTAAGCCTCATATAAACTAGTTTTTCTTTGAAATTGTACTATGATCATATTAGATTCGCAAATTTCTAATTTTTTTTAGCTTCACCTAGAACTTATCCTAATTATTTTGTGATTCTCAATTCTAGACAACCAGGCTTTATAGCCACTTTTTGGTCAGGTTTTAAGTTTTTTACATTTCTATCCCTTATATAGATAATGTTTGTGATTGTATTTTAAAGAGAATGGGTAAAGGTGTAAAAATGCTCTAGCCTGGCCAAAAAATGGCTTTAAAGTCTGGCTGCCTAGACAAACTCTTTTGTGATATTAATTAGTTATATATTCTAGTTATTATGTTTGTTTGCTCTTTGCTAAGGATATCAATAATGACCTTATTTTGGCTTAAAATTGACTACATTTGGATCCAATTTGATATATGCATTGTATTTTTTATAGTTGAATTTTTTTTATTAGTTACTAGCTTCGGCAAAAAAAAAAATAGGCTTTACCATTGATAACTACTATTATCAACTAATAAGTATTTTCCATTTCGCCCCCCCTCGACTAAAATCCTGGGTCCGCCCCTGTCGATGGTAATAGGATAGACCATCTTTGATAATGGTGCATTAGTCCAAGGAGGCTTTACCAAAAATAATCAGATCATCAGCAAACATCAGATGAGAGATAGGTGGGGAAGAAGGTTGAGGTCCAACTCCTGAAATCAGATAGGCAACCTCACATTTATAGATCATTCTAGAGAAGGCTTCAACAACAATAATAAAAAGGAATGGAGATAAAGGATCTCCTTGTCTAATACCTCTAGAAGGGGTGAATCTAGCTTGTGGGATGCCATTAATAAGGACCTAATATTCAACAGTTACAGTAGAGATACAATGATTAATGAGGGAGGTCCAATTCTCAGAAAACCCTCAAGCTCTAAAGATGTCAACGAGGAAGCTCCATTCAATCCTATCACAGGCATTAGCCATGTCCATCTTGAGAGCTAGCCAACCTTGTCTACTTTTGAGTTTTTTTATAATGATGAAAAATCTCAAATGCAATACCAGTATTATCTCCAATCAGCATACCAGGAGCAAATGCTCATTAGTTGAGGGAAATAATGTTAGCTAAGAAGCTTTTGAGTCTAGCGGCTAGGATTTTAGAGCAAATCTTATAAATCACATTACAAAGGCTAATGGGTCTATAATGGATAGGGGAAATGAGAGTTTGCAATTTGGGAATGAGAGCAATATGGGTCTCCTTGAAGGTCTGAGGCTTGACTATAGTATAAAAGAATTCTTGGACGGAGAGGATAAGCTCAGCTTTGACCATGGCCAATATTGTTTATAGAAGAAAGCTTGGAAACCATCAGGTCCAGGGCCCTTCCAGTTACCAATGCTTTTAACAGTTCACCAGATCTCTTCCTCAGTAAGAATATCACACAGGGATAAATTATCTTGTTCAGAGATGGTGGGAGTAAACAAGTCAAGGAGGGATTGATCTTTATGAGGTTCAGAGGACTGAAAGAGATTATCAAAATAGGAAGTAAAGTCATGTCCAATCAACTGCTGATCAGTAACCCAGTTGCCCTCATAATGATCACATTCTTTCTTCTCTTATGGTCTTAATGTTGAAATACTTGGTATTAGGGTCCTCCAACAACACTTTATCACCCCTAGATTTTTTAAACCAAAAGATTTCTTCTTTCCTCAAGAGCTCCTCTAATTTATAATCTACATCTCTCATCTTATTCACATTATCCTCAGTAATGGGCTTGTTAAGGTAATCAAGTAATGGATCCACCACTGTCATTGAAACCCCCATTTACTTTAAATAATTTAAGGTATTTTTAGTTTCCATTTTAATTGATTAAAAACTCAAAAGAGTATGTTTGGACTGCCAATTTCAATTTTTTTTTTTGTGGACATAATAAATCAAGTATAGTAAGTGTGGGGTTGGCGTCATATCTCTTGAATTGTTTAGAAAGATCAACAAAAGAATATCATGGCAACGGAATTTCTGTTTGGGTTTGAATGAACAAGGTTGTAAATTTTTACAATGATGACTCGGAGCAGTAAGGTTGCATGATTAAGTCTGTGGTGGTTTAACCCCCACGTCTTGGGTTCTATACCCACCCGTGACAGGCTTGCCTTTAAAAAAAAAAGTAGTTTAGTGAAGGCGGTTTGGAAGCACCTTGCAAGGATTAGTGGTATTGATACAAGGAGATGACAGTTGATTATTAATGTCTTTCGAAGGTGGTTGAGCTACACAAGGACGGAGTCTAACATCGATGTTACTGAACCTTGTTCCCCTGGTTACATGTTGGAAAATACGACTTGAAAGAAATTATAGAAAGAATGAAAGTAAAAGCCATGATGACTCCTTTGTGATTTTGAAGATCAGGCGTTGGGTTATGGAAACTGATTGCTCCTTGCTCCAAGAAAATTGAAGAGATAATAACTCAGAATTTAGATCTGCTCCTACAGTGGTTGTGCAGTGGCTTAAACCAAATAAGGGGTTTGTAGCCTTGAACGTGGACAGGTTGCTAAGAATTGTATGGCTTCAGGGGAAAACACATTGGATGGGATCAATTAAACCCAAAACACAAATAAATAAAAAATGCTAATTAGTAATACTTTTTAAAATATATTCTAGTGAAACCAATCAGCTAGCAAAATATAAGGACTCCTTGACAAAACTCATCAGTGGGATTTTTACCTAGAGCAATCACCAAAACTATAGGGGTTATATGCAGGTTGATCTTTGTTAAATTGAAGTCCAGAATGTTTTGTTGTTTCTTTGGTTTGGTTCAGTCCTTTGGATCCTCTTCAATGCTAATGCATATGAAGGACTCCCCCACATCAAATGGCTAACAATTACAAATTGAAGGCTAGTTATACTATAACGAATCTTCAGTAATTATCAGTAATTATCATGTCTGAAAATTTGAAGTTTCAATGTGATAATTCATAACATGCTTTAGTGTTGAAACTTCACACAGAATATTCGTATTAACCATTCTACAGGTTATTGCAAAAGACGTCTTCCAGGAAAGCATAGAATGGAATTGTTCCCGGATACAAAAGTCATCGAAACTTGATTATTCGCAAGGCCTTTCATTCCCTTATCATAATAGCTTGACCTGGACCCAAACAAAGTCAGTCAATGTTTAGATTGTGAGGACACCACCACCAAACACATTTCCATCACTAGCTTGAAACTAATTCCATAAACCTTATCATAATAGCTTGACCTAGACCCAAACAAAGTCAATCAATGTTTAGATTGTGACACCACCACCAAACACATTTCCATCACTAGCTTGAAACTAATTGCATAAACCTTATCATAATAGCTTGATCTGGACCCAAACAAAGTCAGTCAATGTTTAGATTGTGAGGACACCACCGCCAAACACATTTCCATCACTAGCTTGAAACTAATTGCATAAACCTTATCATCAGAAGGTTTATAGAAAAGCACCACTTTATCATAGTGATGCTACGGTGCCTGGTGCACCATGCCTGTTTTGTGCCTGATGCACCTTAGAATTTTCCCTTTATCATACTACCTTACATCTCACTAAGGAAGTAGAACCTAGTGTTTGATTTTTCAGTTATGGCGAGATCTTATCTTAGTGACATTTTACAGGTTAATTAGAATTTAGAAGTAATTGCAAAAGGCATCTTCCAGGAAAGCATAGAATGAAATTGTGTCCGGATACAAAGTCATCGCAACTTGATTATTCGCAAGGCTTTTCATGCCCTTATCAAAATAGCTTGACCTAGACCCAAACCGGGTCAGTCAATGTTTAGATTTAGATTGTGGACACCACCACTAGGGGTGGGCATCCCATCCCGCGATTTTGAACCCGTCCCGATCCCGTCCTGTCCCGGTTTTTTTGGGATTGATCAAACTCATCCCGATCCCGTCCCGTCCCAATCTAGAGTGGGATGAGATTGGGATGGAGATTTTCAATCTCGCCTATCCCGTCTCGAATTTATTTATTTAATAATAATTATTATTAATTTTAATCAAAATACTCTTCTAAATTAAAGTTTAGGATGTGTTGAAATTAAATCAATGTAAGATGAAATTCTATATGAAATCTAAATGAATTGAATTATTAATTCTAAATGAAATTTAATATTTATTTGCCTTCAAAAAAAAGTTTAATATTTATTTATTTAATATCCATTATTATTTATTATGTAAGTTATATGTATATAAATTTGACATTATTGGTGTGTGAGTAATGTGAGTAATGTGAGATAAAACTTTTTTTGTTATTTTTTATTGGAGGACTATTTAGTACGTGTTCATCCTGTCCCATCCTGTCCCGTCCCGATCCCGTTTGAGATGGGACGAGGTCGGGATATGGTCTATTCCATCCCGTCCCGATCTCGAATGAACGGGATGGGATAGGGATGGGTCTATCTCATCCCATCCCATCCCGTGCCCACCCCTAACCACCACCAAACACATTTCCATCACTAGCTTGAAACTAATTGCATAAACCTTATCATCAGAATGTTTATAAGAAAGCACCACCTTATCACACTCCCTTACATCTCACTAAGGAAGTAGAACCTAGTGTTTAATTTTTCAGTTATGGAGAAATCTTATCTTAGTGACATTATTGTGAACAAAATGTTGTTGTTTGTTCTATGGTACTTTGTAACCATCTTGTGCTCCTATTGGTGCTGTGTAGGCAGTTCAAACTTTGGTTGCAGGGAAATTGAAAGAAAGGCTCTTCTTGAATTCAAGCATTCCCTTATTGATCCTTCCCATAGGTTGTCTTCTTGGGAGGGTGAAGATTGTTGTAACTGGATGGGAATCCATTGCGACGACCGAACTGGACATGTAGTCAAGCTGGACCTCCGAAACCCATATCCAATGGATGAGACTCGTTTGCAACTAAACTATGGTCATGATCCAATATATGCCAAGTCATGTTTGGTGGGCAAAGAGGTAAATCATTCATTACTCCACTTGAAACATTTGAAATACTTGGACTTGAGTTGGAATAATTTCTCTGGAATCAGAATTCCCCATTTCTTTGGATCCTTTGAAGGATTGAGATATATTAATCTCTCTTATGCTTCATTTGGAGGCGTTGTTCCATATCAGCTTGGAAATTTATCCACCTTGCAATATCTTGACCTAAGTATGTCCCATGTTATGTTCTCTATTTTTTTTTTGCTTTATGATATTTCTGTTTACCCCCAGTTGAGTGTGATAATTTGCATTGGATGTCCCATTTATCCAATCTTGAGTACCTTGGCATGAGTGGTGTGAACCTTAGTCGGGCATCTAATTCCGTCCAAGCAATTGGTTTCCTTCCCCATTTATTTCAGCTGCATTTGTCCCAATGTAGTCTCGGTCCAGGACCACTCCCCTATTTTGTATATAACATGACATCTCTTAAAGTGCTAGACCTATCTTTCAATTGGTTCAATACTTCAATTGAGAATGATTATTTGAGCCAATTATGTAACTTGGAAACACTAGATTTCTCATTCAGTGGTCTCTATGGAGATATCCACAAGCTTTTCCGGAACTCTTCATCATCCCGGTGTTCTCAAAATCATGATAAGTTAGAGACCCTAGAATTGTCAGAGAATAAACTAAGTGGATATATTCCTAATTGGGTGGGTGAGCTTCAAAATCTAAAAACCCTTTCTTTGTTTAGCAATGGCTTGAGTGGTTCAATTCCTTCCTCTATTGGGAAATTGTCGTCTTTGAGATCATTATCTCTATCTAGAAACTCTATGAATGGGACCATTCCAGAAAGTCTTGGACAACTTTCACATCTAGAAATGTTAGACTTGTCCGATAATTCCTTTCAAGGTGTTTTGTCCGAGGTCCATTTTTCCCATCTCTCCAATCTCAAAATCTTGGATCTCAGCTCAAATTCTTTGACTTTAAAAGCAAAATCTGATTGGCTACCTCCTTTTCAACTTCAAGATATTTCTTTGAGATCTTGCAAATTGGGTCCTCAATTCCCTATGTGGCTTCAAACACAACAGGTGTTTTATTCGTTGGATATCTCAAATGCCAGCATCATAGATTCTGTGCCAGAAGGGTTATTTAACTTTTCTTCCCGAGATTCTTCTTTGCTTACAGACCTATCTTCTTTGTCTAAAGACCCATCTTATTTGTTGTCTATAGACCCATCTTATTTGTCTATAGACCTATCTTCCAACAAACTCCATGGTGTGGTTCCCAAGATTTTCATGTCAAGGGATGTTCAAAGTTTTGCTTTGTATTTACATCATAACATGTTAGAGGGTCCTTTGCCACAATTTCCTTCTAATGCAGAGGAGATAGATGTTTCTCACAACTCATTTTCAGGGTCTATACCTGAAGATATTGGTGCTTTTGTTCCTAATATGACCATTCTTGCCCTCTCTAATAACTCATTGAATGGTACAATCCCTCGTTCTTTGTGCAAAATGAAGCACTTATTGTTGCTCGATCTATCCATGAACCATATATCTGGTGGTCTCCCTCAGTGCTGGGATGATTTGAAAGACTTAGAAGTGCTTGATCTGTCATCCAACAACATAACCGGAATGCTTCCAAGCTCGATTGGTGCACTGATTAATTTAGAATCACTGCACTTGAGTGAAAATAAACTTCATGGACAAATTCCTTTGTCCTTGAAAAATTGCTCAAGCCTAGTAACTCTTGATCTAAGGGACAATGGGTTTACTGGAAAGTTTCCTGCATGGATTGGAGAATATTTATCATCCTTGAAAATCCTTAATTTACGATTCAATAAATTCAATGGTATCATTCCTTCCCAGTTATGTCGTATGACACAAGTCCAGTTTTTGGACCTCGCACATACCAATTTGCATGGAACCATACCACGTTGTGTTGGGAACCTTACTACCATGGTTATGGGGACAATATCTGACTTCGTCCTGAAAGTAGAAGATGACTATATTGAGAACATCGAGGCCACTGTCAAAGGAGCTGAGCGTGCATATACCAAGGGTCTGAGATATCTTTATGGCTTGGACCTTTCAGGCAACAACTTGGTAGATGGGATACCGGAAGAAATGATGAAGCTTAATGCACTCCAAACATTGAATTTATCAAATAACCGCCTGAGTGGAAACCTGCATGAAAAGATTGGTGACATGAGGTCATTGGAGTCTCTCGACTTATCTGGAAATCAACTCAATGGAACAATTCCGCAAGGCGTTCTGAATTTGACCTTCTTAGAGTACTTAAATTTGTCATTTAACAGATTTTCAGGAAAGATACCATATGGCGGCCAACTCCAGACCTTTGAGCCTTCTAGTTTCATGGGGAATGTTCAACTTTGTGGAGATCCACTTGAAAAGTGCCAGGGAAGTGAGTCGTCTTTACCTCCAATTGACATGCCGAAATACAAAAGAAGTGAATCTGAAATGATGAATTCGTTTTACATTGGCTTCGCATCAGGGCACATAATAGGTTTTGGTGGTGTTTGTTGTATTTTGGTATTTAGCAAGACATGGGGAGTTGCTTATTTTCAATTTCTAAGCAATATGCAGGATAAGTTGGTGCTGATGGTTGCATTAAATGTTGCTCGACTGAAAAGGATGAAAAACACATGTATGTGAGTAGTATAGTGTTTCTTTTTTAGCTAGGTATGGTTATAGGTCTTGGTACATGTATGTCTGTGGTGTGGTTGAATTCTGGCGTCTTCATTTGGTGTCTAGTTTTTTTTTTTTTTTTTTTTTTTTTTTTTTTTTCTGGTGTTTGGTTTTTATTACGGGTAAAGTCGTAATGTACCCCCGTTTAGTTTGTAAATCAAAATTTTTTGATAAGTAATAAAGGTCTGGCATCCCATAGTTGCCCCTCCCCACCGGAGGTTTAATTTAAAAATATATATATATATATATAGTCTGTAATATAAGTCAGGATACTAAACTTATGTATGTTTGATGGTTGTTGTTAATATTTAAATGAAATGTTTTTTTTTTTTTAAGGCAAGCAGGGTTTTTATAGGATCCCAGAACCCATAAAGATGCCGCAAGTTGGGTTTGTGTAAATGAAATGCTTATGTTTGTATAAATAAATAAATAAATAAATAAATAAATATAGAATAAGAAGAAAGATTGCATACATCTATTAATTTAGCGTGATGCACTTGCATTGTGGTTTGGGATAAGGCCCATTTTTTTCACTCTGATTTATCAATTTAGTCTAATAGTTAATAGACATGTCCGTCGAACTGCTCTCTTGCATTGAAGTGTTTTATTTTGAGATTAGCATAATCTGTAGGGTTATTACCTTTTAGTTTAACATAATCTGTAGTCAAAACTACTTTTACAAACCCAACACCTTTTACTTGTATTTAGTAACTTTGCCACAAGTTTTGTTTTCACTTGCTTTGGGTTTTATGTTTATTGAACTTGGGATGTAGACTGGGATCCTAGTCTTTGTTTAGGAACTCTCGAGTCATTGTGGATCACCACAAATCAATGAATATTAGAAGAAATATTTGTGTACATATTCTATGTTTGGAATATGACATAGGGGTTTTCCTATCTCAGTCCACTCTGAATCTGACCTCATCATATAAAAGTATATCACAAATTCGATTTATAAAAAGATCTTGAGGTAAAGGATTTTGAATAAAACTTATCTTTTCCACCCAATAATATTAGTGTAAAGGGAAATTAGAGTACAAAAGGACACTTAAGAAAACTTGATGGAGAACAAGGTGTTCCTTCACATGAAGTGACAAAGAAGGAGAGGTCAGAAAAACCTCTCAATTATTGGAGTCATGATTGAGTTTGTGGCTCTCTTTTAAGTGGTTGTTCCTAACCTTTCCAATACAAGTCTGCTCGGCTGTATTTGATATCCCAACTAATTTTTATTCAAATCATTATCATCAAAGCTCATTTTTGATATTTTTGGGATCGACTACACGTATTTTGATTCTCCAAGCAATGCGGTCTTTTCACGTATCATCGCCTAATCTAATCTCAATGATGTCTTCCTTTACTGCCTTCATCCAAGTTTTTAATTGTTGTCTCTATCTACACTCTCCATTAACTTATCAGTCTAGACATTTTTTAATTGGTGTTGTGCTTTGTCTCTTCTGCACGTGACCAAACCACGCTAAACACTAACTAATATTTATTCAAATACTGTGGAAAAATAATTAAACTATTGAATGTATAGGAAAATTGATCAAATCTCTAATATCCCATAAAATAAATATAAATCCTACAACTCTACCACATCTAATATACCAGTTGAATGGGATAAAAATTATCTCTATATATGTTAACAAACAAGCAATTTCAGTTGTTAACATTTTATTATCGGGGAGATATATTTTTTATCAACTTGAGCGTCATAGTGTCTTTCTAGTAGTATTCCATGGTTTAAATGTCACAATCTTGAAAATTATAGATCAATGTGACTTAAGCATCTAAATATATTTGTAACTATTATAAATAGACAGACACCGTTGCGAAGATTATGACATCATCTTCGAGCATGGATCAAGTGGCACAAATTGTTCCTTATAGTATATCGATCCCATTAGCATTATCAATTAAAGAAATAAATATCGTTTGTCATTCAAAGCAATAATTTGATGAAAACATATAAAACCAAAACCAGTTTGGTGGGTGAGGGGATATATTTGGAACCATAATTCTAAAGAGCCAGGCCAGACCCAACGCCATCCATCATTCCAGATTTGCGCATCTCGAAATTGATGGATGGTGTTGGGCCTAGCCTGGCGCGGGCCTGGCTGACCTGCCTAGCTCTCTAGAATGACCCACCCATGTGAAAATTATTATCATCTCTCCCATCTCTAATTATAATCGAAAAATAACTTTTAGGGCCTACTTTTTCATAAAATAGACAATTTACATACCATAGTTGATGTAATGACTAATTTGTGCATAATTTTATACTTTTATTAACACAGATTAACTCATAAGGTTATATGACATATTTACCCTCCTAAACAAATATAAAACCTAATTTTATGACTAACAAAGACTACAAAAAAAAAAACCTACGTTAATAGTTATTGAACGACAATTTTAGTCACTCTCTATTATTGACTAACAAGGACTACTGAAAAAAAAAACCTACGTTAATTGTTATTGACCAATTTTAGTTACTTTTTGTTAGTTTTATTGATCAACAAGGACTATAGAAAAAAAAATCATTAGCATGTTCACTGACTTGAAAAAGATTAGAATTTATCATATGAAAAATTACGATTTATAATATAAAATTGTTATTGAACGACAATTTTAGTTACTCTTTGTTATTGACCAACAAGGACTACAGGAAAAAAAAAACTACGTTAATAGTTATTGACCCATTTTAGTTATTCTTTGTTAGTTTTATTGACCAACAAGGACTACTAAAAAAAAACTACGTTAATTGCTATTAAACGACAATTTTAACAAGGACCATGAAAAAAAACATTAGCATGTTCACTTACTTGAATAAAATTAGGATTTATCATATGATGTCCATTATTTTCAGGTCAGTGAATAGGCTAATGTATTTTTTTTCGTTGTCCTTGTTAAAATTTTCGTTCAATAACAATTAATGTAATTTTTTTGTTTTTCCTGTAGTCCTTGTTGGTCAATAAAACTAAGAAAGAGTAACTAAAATTGGTCAATAACAATTAACGTAGGTTTTTTTTTGTAGTCCTTGTTGGTCAATAACAAAGAATAACTAAAACTGTCTTTCAATAACAATTAATGTAGGTTTTTTTTTTGTAGTCATTGTTGGTCATAAAACTATAAAATTAGATTTTCTATTTGTTTAAGAGGGTAAATATGTCATATAACTTTATGAGTTAACCTGGGTTAATAAAAGAGTCATTGTTAGTTATAAAAATATAAAATTAGTCATTACATCAACTATGGTATCTAAATTGTCTATTTTGTGAAAAAATAGGCCCTAAAAGTCATTATCATTTAGAATGACTCACTCATGTGAAAATTATTATCATCTCTTCCATTTCTAATTATTATTATTATTATACTTTTTTTTTTCTTAAGATGCAGAGAGAGATCACACATCACAATCTCAATAATCTCCCAAAACACTTACAATAAGCTTTTCTTCATACCTCACTTTATCTCCATCTTTCAAGATACAATTGTGGTTAAAAACTTTTTGTGTTGTAGCTTGATCATAGTGAAAGATGAGAGAAATTCTCCATGTTCAGGCTGGGTAATGTGGAAACCAATTTGTAGCAAGTTCTGGGAGGTGGTGTGCGACAAGCATGGGATCGATACCAGAGGAAACTATGTAGGGAACTCCCCACTTCGACTAGAGAGAGCCAATGTTTACTACAATGAAGCAAGTGGCGGCAGATACGTTCCTAGAGCTGTTTGGATGGATCTGGAGCCAGAGGGACCATGGACAACTCCACCCACTTACCATTCCGAAGGTCCCAGGTTTGACCTTCAGCTATAACCCAAAGGGATAAAGAAAGCAAATCTGATTGGGTTACCTCCCAATAAGCGATTGTTTTAACGTCGTGCAATCTGACGGTATCTCCAATTAATTCTCATGGAGAGATACGTCTTCCACGTCATGCTTCACAAATGACTCATAATTGGGCTTAAGTCGATGATGTTTCACCTGAAACTCCTTACCATATATGACGCTATTAATCTGTATAGCATCATGAGGAAAAATATTAGTAATGATAAAATGACCAACCCATTCAGAATGTAACTTACCAATTCTAAGACACGATTGGAAAAACAAGACTTTCTTTCCAACGACAAAAGTATTTCCTTGAATCATCTGATCATGAAAAACTATGGTGTTCTCATTATAATTGCTTTTACTATCATATGCCTCATCCTGAATGTTTTCGAGCTCATTCAACTATAATTTTTTCCGCTTCTTTGTGTCATAGGGAACTCTATTGCTCTCATATCTAACGGCAGTAGTGATGGTGGTCTCAAGTTCATCCTTGTTTCCGACGTCTGACAATTTTTGGGCCAAATTGTCATTCACATTAATAGAAAAACAAGAATGATTTTTAGTAGAATATCTCATGGTTTCAAAGATGTTGAAGCCAATCACATCACCATCAAATTACATGGTCAGTTTCCCCGCATGTACATCAATATTTGTCTTCGCAGTTTTCATAAAGGAGCGCCCTAAAAGAAGAGGCAAAAATGCTAAAAATTGTGAATCAAGTTCTCTACTAAAAGTATTTTTTTTTCTTAATGATTGTTCAGTTCTCTCTTTTTTATTTTAATTTTTTATGACATTTATTCAAGAGAAGATTAAAATTCGAAAAAACATCACTATTTGATTTTGTTTCATAAATCACATACTGAATGATATAAGAATCCTTTGGCTGAATCAAGTTAAATTTTCCAAACAAATCAAAAACTAATATATTCTAAAACAAATGGAATATTTGAGAAGCAACAAAATCGTTGATCTTCCCTTTCTTATTCTTCTACTCGCTGCCAGTCTTGATGATGCGCGAAGCTATGCATTTGTTGTTCTGTTTCATTTGTTATTTTATTAAATGTTTTTTAAGGTTTTGAGACTTATTCATTCTTACATTAATCTGAAATATAATAAAAAGTTTAAGATTTACAGTACTTACATTTGTCTGATCTGGACATGGTTTACGCAAAGTAAAGTCCATGCACAGGCAGCAATAATGGACTTTAGTTTTTTTTTTATTTTTTATTTTTATCATTCATGAAGATTTCTTTCCAGTTTAATATTGAAAATATTAATTTGTTTTAACTCATCGATATAGGTCACTTCAGCACATATGCAAGTCTCTTGAGATTGAAAAGGTCCCAAGAGCATCGTAATAACTGTCACTGCAAGTTTAGTATCGTGCTTTGCCTATTAAGTTCAATATCGCGTTTAATTTGTTCATACTTTATGGCTTTAATTTTAGCTTTCCTTCTAACTGTTTTGCTTCACTCCAAGCCAGGAGAACTTACTATTGTTAATTTGTCATTAACTCTGACATTAAGGGGTTAAGCTAAACTTTGCATCAAAAGCTAAATGGATTTGATCCAGAAAACTTATACATGTTTTGCAGCAAATAAATGGCCAGATAAGATAAGGAGACCCGTTGGGTTCGAAACAATGGTCATGATCCAATATATGCCAAGTCATGTTTGGTGGGCAAAGAGGTAAATCATTCATTACTCCACTTGAAACATTTGAAATACTTGGACTTGAGTTGGAATAATTTCTCTGGAATCAGAATTCCGCATTTCTTTGGATCATTTGAAGGATTGAGATATATTAATCTCTCTTCTGCTTTATTTGGAGGCGTTGTTCCATATCAGCTTGGAAATTTATCCACCTTGCAATATCTTGACCTAAGTATGTCCAGTGTTATATTACATCATATTTTTGTTTACCCCCAGTTGAGTGTTGATAATTTGCATTGGATGTCCCATTTATCCAACCTTGAGTACCTTGGCATGAGTGGTGTGAACCTTAGTCAGGCATCTAATTCCGTCCAAGCAATTGGTTTCCTTCCCCATTTATTTCAGCTGCATTTGTCTTTTTGTAATCTCGGCCCAGGACCACTCCCCTATTTTGAATATAACATGACATCTCTTAAAGTGCTAGACCTATCTTCGAATTGGTTCAATACTTCAATTGAGAATGATTATTTGAGCCAATTATGTAACTTGGAAACACTAGATTTCTCATCCAATGATCTCTATGGAGATATCCACAAGCTTTTTCGAAACTCTTCATCATCCCGGTGTTCTCAAAATCATGATAAGTTAGAGACCCTAGAATTGTCAAAGAATCAACTAAGTGGATATATTCCTAATTGGGTGGGTGAGTTTCAAAATCTAAAAACCCTTTCTTTGTTTGGCAATCGCTTGAGTGGTTCAATTCCTTCCTCTATTGGGAAATTGTCGTCTTTGAGATCATTAATTCTAGCTGATAACCATATGAATGGGACAATTCCTTCATCTATTGGGAAATTGCGGTCTTTGAGAAACTTCCAAGTATCATATTGTCAATTGCATGGAACCATTCCAGAAAGTCTTGGACAACTTTCACATCTACAAATTTTAGACTTGTCCTATAATTTCTTGCAAGGTGATTTGTCCGAGGTCCATTTTTCCCATCTCTCAAATCTCAAAACCTTGGACCTCAACTCAAATTCTTTGACTTTAAAAGCAAAATCTGATTGGCTACCTCCTTTTCAACTTCAAGAAATTTCTTTGAGATCTTGCAAATTGGGTCCTCAATTCCCTATGTGGCTTCAAACACAACAGGTGTTTGATTGGTTGGATATCTCAAATGCCAGCATCATAGATTCTGTGCCAGAAGGGTTATTTAACTTTTCTTCCCGACATTCTTATTTAACTTTGCATATAGACCTATCTTCCAACAAACTCCATGGTGTGGTTCCCAAGATTTTCATGTCAAGGGATGTTCAAAGTTTTGCTTTGTATTTAGATGATAACATGTTGGAGGGTCCTTTGCCACAGTTTCCTTCTAATGCAATGATGATAATAGATTTTTGTCACAACTCATTTTCAGGTTCTATACCAGAAAATATTGGTACTTTCGCTCCAAATATTTTCATTCTTGCCCTCTCTAATAACTCATTGAATGGTACAATCCCTCGTTCTTTGTGCAAAATGAAGAACTTATTGTTGCTCGATCTATCCATGAACCATATATCTGATGGTCTCCCTCAGTGCTGGGATGATTTGAAAGACTTAGAAGTGCTTGATCTGTCATCCAACAACATAACCGGAGTGCTTCCAAGCTCGATTGGTGCACTGATTAATTTAGAATCACTGCACTTGAGTGAAAATAAACTTCATGGACAAATTCCTTTGTCCTTGAAAAATTGCTCAAGCCTAGTAACTCTTGATCTAAGGGACAATGGGTTTACTGGAAAGTTTCCTGCATGGATTGGAGATTATTTATCATCCTTGCAAATCCTTAATCTACGACTCAATAAATTCAATGGTATCATTCCTTCGCAGTTATGTCGCATGACACATCTCCGGTTTTTGGACCTTGCACATACCAATTTGCATGGAACCATACCACGTTGTGTTGGGAATCTCACTGCCATGGTTATGGAAACAGAATTTCTCTTCGATGCGAACGTAACAGATGACTATATTGAGAACATCAAGGCCAGTATCAAAGGAGCTGAGCTTGCATATACCAAGGATCTGAAATATCTTTATGGCTTGGACCTTTCAGGCAACAACTTGGTAGGTGGGATACCTGAAGAAATGATGAAGCTTTATGCACTCGAAACATTGAATTTATCAAATAACCGCCTGAGTGGAAACTTGCATGAAAAGATTGGTGACATGAGGTCACTAGAGTCTCTCGACTTATCTGGAAATCAACTCAATGGAACAATTCCACAAGGCTTTCTGAATTTGACCTTCTTAGGTCACTTGAATTTGTCATTTAACAGATTTTCAGGAAAGATACCATATGGCGGCCAACTCCAGACCTTTGAGCCTTCTAGTTTCATCGGGAATGTTCAACTTTGTGGAGATCCACTTGAAAAGTGCCAGGGAAGTGAGTCGTCTTTACCTCCAATTGACATGCCGAAATACAAAAGAAGTGAATCTGAAATGATGAATTCGTTTTACATTGGCTTCGCATCAGGGCACATAATAGGTTTTGGTGGTGTTTGTTGTATTTTGGTATTTAGCAAGACATGGGGAGTTGCTTATTTTCAATTTCTAAGCAATATGCAGGATAAGTTGGTGCTGATGGTTGCATTAAATGTTGCTCGACTGAAAAGGATGAAAAACACATGTATGTGAGTAGTATAGTGTTTGATTTTTTAGCTAGGTATGGTTATAGGTCTTGGTACATGTATGTCTGTGGTGTGGTTGAATTCTGGCGCCTTCATTTGGTGTCTAGTTTTTTTTTTTTTTCTTCTTCTTCTGGTGTTTGGTTTTTATTACGGGTAAAGTCGTAATGTACCCCCGTTTAGTTTGTAAATCAAATTTTGTTGATAAGTAATAAAGGTCTGGCATCCCATAGTTGCCCCTCCCCACCGGAGGTTTAATTTAAAAAATATATATATAAAAAATTTAGTTTGTAATATAAGTTAGGATACTCAACTTATGTATGTTTGATGGTTGTTGTTAATATTTAAATGAAATGTTTTTTTTTTTTTAAGGCAAGCAAGGTTTTAATAAGATCCCAGAACCCATAAAGATGCCGCAAGCTGGGTTTGTGTAAATGAAATGCTTATGTTTGTATAAATAAATATAGAATAAGAAGAAAGATTGCATACATCTATTAATTTAGTGTGATGCACTTGCATTGTGGTTTGGGATAAGGCCCATTTTTTTCACTCTGATTTATCAATTTAGTCTAATAGTTAATAGACATGTCCGTCGAACTGCTCTCTTGCATTGAAGTGTTTTATTTTGAGATTAGCATGTACCTTTTAGTTTAACATAATCTGTAGTCAAAACTACCTTTACAAACCCAACACCTTTTACTTGTATTTAGTAACTTTGCCACAAGTTTTGTTTTCACTTGCATTGAAGTTTTGTTTTCACTTGCTTTGGGTTTTATGTTTACAAACCCAACACCTTTTACTTGTATTTAGACTGGGATCCTAATCTTTGTTTAAGGAACTCTCGAGTCATTGTGGATCACCACGAATCAATGTATATTAGAATAAATATTTGTGTACATATTCTATGTTTGGAATATAACATAGGGGTCTATCTCAGTCCACTCTGAATCTGACCTCATCATATAAAAGTATATCACAAATTCGATTTATAAAAAGATCTTGAAGTAAAGGATTTTGAATAAAAATTTATCTTTTCCACCCAATAATATTAGTGTAAAGGGAAATTAGAGTACAAAAGGACACTTAAGAAAACTTGATGGAGAACAAGGTGTTCCTTCACATGAAGTGACAAAGAAGGAGAGGTGAGAAAAACCTCTCAATTATTGGAGTCATGATTGAGTTTGTGGCTCTCTTTTAAGTGGTTGTTCCTAACCTTTCCAATACAAGTCTGCTCGGCTGTATTTGATATCCCAACTAATTTTTATTCAAATCATTATCATCAAAGCTCATTTTCGATATTTTTGGGATCGACTACACGTATTTTGATTCTTCAAGAAATGCGGTCTTTTCACGTATCCTCGCCTAATCTAATCTCAATGATGTCTTCCTTTACTGCCTTCATCCAAGTTTTTAACGGTTGTCTTTATCTACACTCTCCATTAACTTGTCAGTCTAGACATTTTTTAATTGGTGTTGTGCTTTGTCTCTTCTGCACGTGACCAAACCACGCTAAACACTAACTAATATTTATTCAAATGCTGTGGAAAAATAATTAAACTATTGAATGTATAGGAAAATTGATCAAATCTCTAATATCCCATAAAATAAATATAAATCCTACAACTCTACCACATCTAATATACCACTTGAATGGGATAAAAATTATCTCTATATATGTTAACAAACAAGCAATTTCAGTTGTTAACATTTTATTATCGGGGAGATATATTTTTTATCAACTTGAGCGTCATAGTGTCTTTCTAGTAGTATTCCATGGTTTAAATGTCATAATCTTGAAAATTATAGATCAATGTGACTTAAGCATCTAAATATCTTTGTAACTATTATAAATAGACAGACACCCTTGCGAAGATTATGACATCATCTTCGAGCATGGATCAAGTGGCACAAATTGTTCCTTATAGTATATCGATCCCATTAGCATTATCAATTAAGGAAATAAATATTGTTTGTCATTCAAAGCAATAATTTGATGAAAACACATAAAACCAAAACCAGTTTGGTGGGTGAGGGGATATATTTGGAACCATAATTCTAAAGAGCCAGGCCAGACCCAACGCCATCCATCATTCCAGATTTGCACATCTCGAGGATGATGGATGGTGTTGTGCCTAGCCTGGCTGGCCTGCCTAGCTCTCTAGAATGACTCACCCATGTGAAAATTATTATCATCTCTCCCATCTCTAATTATAATCGAAAAATAACTTTTAGGGCCTACTTTTTCATAAAATAGACAATTTACATACCATAGTTGATGTAATGACTAATTTGTGCATAATTTTATACTTTTATAACTAACAATGACTATTTTATTAACACAGGTTAATCCATAAGGTTATATGACATATTTACCCTCCTAAACAAATATAAAACCTAATTTTATGACTAACAAGGACTACAGGAAAAAAAAAAAAACCTACGTTAATAGTTATTGAACGACAATTTTAGTCACTATCTATTATTGACCAACAAGGACTACTGAAAAAAAAAAAAAAAAACCTACGTTAATTGTTATTGACCAATTTTAGTTACTTTTTGTTAGTTTTATTGATCAACAAGGACTATAGAAAAAAAAATCATTAGCATGTTCACTGACTTGAAAAAGATTAGGATTTATCATATGAAAAATTAGGATTTATAATATAAATTTGTTATTGAACGACAATTTTAGTTACTCTTTGTTATTGACCAACAAGGACTACAGGAAAAAAAACTACGTTAATAGTTATTGACCAATTTTAGTTACTCTTTGTTAGTTTTATTTACCAACAAGGACTACTAAAAAAAAATTACGATAATTGTTATTAAACGATAATTTTAACAAGGACCATGGAAAAAAAAAACATTAGCATGTTCACTTACCTGAATAAAATTAGGATTTATCATATGATGTCCATTATTTTCAGGTCAGTGAATAGGCTAATGTATTTTTTTTCGTTGTCCTTATTAAAATTTTCGTTCAATAACAATTAACGTAATTTTTTTGTTTCTCCTGTAGTCCTTGTTGGTCAATAAAACTAAGAAAGAATAACTAAAATTGGTCAAAAACAATTAATGTAGGTTTTTTTTTTTGTAGTCCTTGTTGGTCATAAAACTATAAAATTAGGTTTTCTATTTGTTTAAGAGGGTAAATATGTCACATAACTTTATGGGTTAACCTGGGTTAATAAAAGAGTCATTGTTAGTCATAAAAGTATAAAATTAGTCATTACATCAACTATGGGATCTAAATTGTCTATTTTGTGAAAAAATAGGCCCTAAAAGTCATTATCATTTAGAATGACTCACTCATGTGAAAATTATTAACATCTCTCCCATTTCTAATTATAATTATTATTATACATTTTTTTTCTTAAGATGTAGAGAGAGAGATCACACATCACAATCTCAATAATCTCCCAAAACACTTACAAAAAGCTTTTCTTCATACCTCACTTTATCTCCATCTTTCAAGATACAATTGTGGTTAAAGACTTTTTGTGTTCTAGCTTGATCATAGTGAAAGATGAGAGAAATTCTCCATGTTCAGGCTGGGCAATGTGGGAACCAAATTGGTAGCAAGTTCTGGGAGGTGGTGTGTGACAAGCATGGGATCGATACAAGAGGAAACTATGTAGGGAACTCCCCACTTCAACTAGAGAGAGCCAATGTTTACTACAATGAAGCAAGTGGTGGCAGATACGTTCCTAGAGCTGTTTGGATGGATTTGGAGCCAGAGGGACCATGGACAACTCCACCCACTTACCATTCCAAAGGTCCCAGGTTTGACCTTCAGCTATAACCCAAAGGGATAGAGAAAGCAAATCTGATTGGGTTACCTCCCAATAAGCACTTGTTTTAACGTCGTGCAATCTGACGGTATCTCCAATTAATTCTCATGGAGAGATACGTCCTCCACGTCATGCTCCACAAATGACTCATAATTGGGCTTAAGTCGATGTTTCACCTGAAACTCCTTACCAGATGTGACACTCTTAATCTGTATAGCATCATGAGGAAAAATATTAGTAATGATAAAAGGACCAACCCATTCAGAATGTAACTTACCAATTCTAAAACACAATTGGAAAAGCAAAACTTTCTTTCCAACGACAAAAGTATTTCCTTGAATCATTTGATCATGAAAAACTATGGTGTTCTCATTATAATTGCTTTTACTATCATATGCCTCATCCTGAATGTTCTCGAGCTCATTCAACTGTAATTTTTTCCGCTTCTTTGTGTCATAGGGAACTCTATTGCTCTCATATCTAACGACAGTAGTGATGGTGGTCTCAAGTTCATCCTTGTTTCCGACGTCTGACAATTTCTGGGTCAAATTGTCATTCACATTAATAGAAAAACAAGAATGATTTTTAGTAGAATATCTCATGATTTCAAAGATGTTGAAGCCAATCGCATCACCATCAAATTACATGGTCAGTTTTCCCGCATGTACATCAATATTTGTCTTCGCAGTTTTCATAAATGAGCGCCCTAAAAGAAGAGGCAAAAATGCTAAAAATTGTGAATCAAGTTCTCTAATAAAAGTATTTTTTTTTTTCTTAATGATTGTTCAGTTCTCTCTTTTTTATTTTAATTTTTTATGACATTTATTCAAGAGAAGATTAAAATTCCAAAAAACATCACTATTTGATTGCTATTTGATTTTGTTTCATAAATCACATACTGAATGATATAAGAATCCTTTGGCTGAATCAAGTTAAATTTTCAAAACAAATCAAAAACTAATATATTCTAAAACAAATGGAATATTTGAGATGCAACAAAATCGTTGATCTTCCCATTCTTATTCTTCTACTCGCTGCCAGTCTTGATGATGCACGAAGCTATGCATGTGTTGTTCTGTTTCATTTGTTATTTTATTAAAAAAAAATTTAAGGTTTTGAGACTTATTCATTCTTACATTAATCTGAAATACAATAAAAAGTTTAAGATTTACAATACTTACATTTGTCTGATCTGGACATGGTTTACGCAAAGTAAAGTCCATGCAGGCAGCAATAATATTGAAAATATAAATTTGCTTTAACTCATCGATATAGGTCACTTCAGCACATATGCAAGTCTCTTGAGATTGAAAAGGTCCCAAGAGCATCGTACTAACTGTCACTGCAAGTTTAGTATCGTGCTTTGCCTGTTAAGTTCAATATCGCGTTTAATTTGTTCATACTTTATGGTTTTAATTTTAGCTTTCCTTCCAACTGTTTTGCTTCACTCCAAGCCAGGAGAACTTACTATTGTTAATTTGTCATTAACTCTGACATTAAGGGGTCAAGCTAAACTTTGCATCAAAAGCTAAATGGATTTGATCCAGAAAACTTATACATGTTTTGCAGCAAATAAATGGCCAGATAAGATACCTTCCACACAAACAACTTTCATCTGGGTTTAAGGAGGTGATGGTTCATGATATGCGATAAAATAGGAGATATATATCATTTGACAATCCATTGACAAAAGAAATGGTGCATAGAATCGCAATATTCAAACTTAAGCCATCTTTCACTACCAGTGGAAATTAATGGTGAGACGAATGATCTAATAATTCAATAAATTTTTTTTTGTCAATATTGAAGAAATGACTGAATGATTGTTTAAATCATCTTGATGAGCTTCATGACTAATTAAGTTTCAAACCTGAGCGTCAATGGGGTACTAGCTCAACTGTAGGCCTGTGGCGTATGATATCACAGGTCCAGGATTCGGATTCGAACACGGTAGATACCATCTGGGGTATGGTACACTTTAAGGAGAGTCACCTTGGTTTTTTTTATAGTTTTCTTGTCGTTTATATAAACCCTCCTCTCTCCTAATGTTTTGCATGAAATTCCATATTACAATCTTACAGTCTTCTATTGAATTTTCAATATTTTACAATTGTTTTGAGTCATGTATTGAGAGTACAAGCACAAATTTGGTTCGCTAGACACATAGACTTGTAGTGCTACTTCTATGTGATTGATCGTTGTATCTTGGAAACAAGACGCTTATCAGAACAGGAAGCATCACAGTGGAAGCAAATTTGTCTTAAGGACAATATGCTAAAGCATAATGCACGATCACCCAAAATTCAATAAGTTCTTATTTATTAAATAATTTTCTTATTGTTTCTATTTAATATTTATTTCTGAATTGCATGCTCACTAAATCCATTTACCTCCATTATTTTTTCTAATATAACGTGTCACATTTCTAATCAGCCGTAGGGTCTGAATGAAGTTTGGCTTTATTTAATAACTTGTTATGTGTGTGTGTGTGTCTCTCAATAATTAACAGACACACATCTGTACAATAAGAAATAGTCGAATTCATCTTCATTGAAGAAGCATGAGGTAAACTACCGCTGCACAAACAAAAATAATTTGAAATTCACCAGAAAAGATAGAATACAAAGGTTTGTCGTCTGAATAATAATTTGATTGAATATCTCCTTCAATAATACATGAAAGCAATTTAAAGACCTAACTCAACCTTTGGATTGTTCTAGGTGTCTTTGGAAATCGAAAGTCAATTGGAAAACAAAAACTATAATCATACTTAAAAACAAAAACTAAAATCCTATTGAAAGACAGTAAAATGTTATTTTAGAAACTTAAGCAATCTCAAACACCTAAAGTCCACCATACATCACGGTATAACGGTGAGTTGTACCCATAACTTCGTTTCCCTTTCCAAAAATGTATTGCATACCTCATTCCGAGCTCGAATGTCAATTTTATATATTTTGGTTACATCCTTTCGTCTCCCCATGAGGCTTTACAAAAGCAACTTGACTTTTACCAGAGGTTTGTCTTAGTAACCTTGTATAATCTTTTATCAAAAAAAAAAAACCTTGTAATCTTGTATAATCATTTTCTTGGTAGGATCTCTACCTGACTTTCGTGACTCCCACTTAAAATGTGAAAATTCAAGGAAAATGTTGCCTACATTGCATGAAAAGAAGCATATTAAAACATTTTCTGTTGGAGCTTGCATCTTAGCTCGCTAGCTTCCTTGGGCACAAATGAAACCAATAGACTTGTAGACGATCAATCACTCTGAATTATTTCACCGCAAGGTTTTCACAAACTCTGTGTCACTCTTTTATAAAAGAGTTCAATCATACAAAGAAGAAAATGTTATTAAACTGAACTAGCCTGTACTAACTATAAGCGTTGCACAATCCTCAATTCTAGGCAGCCAGGTTTTATAACCACATTTTAACCAATTTTTAGCTTTTTACACTTTTACCCCTATATAGATCATGTTTGTGATTGTGTTTTAAAGAGAATGGGGTAAAAGTATAAAAACACCCAAGCCAGGCAAAAAAATGACTTTAAAGCCTGACTGCCTAGACAAACTCATTGCACAATAAGAAATCCAACAAACCTCTCTTTACTTAGACATTGAACCTCCTCAAGATACACGTCAATAGATTACCAGTTAAGTGAAACCCATGACTAGCAAATTTGGATGGTGATCAGCATTGCGGGAAAAAAATCAGTTTATTTTACTACTGTCTTACCATTTTTTATCCAAAAAAAATACTGTCTTACCATCTTTGATCAAAAAAATAAAAAAAAACAATAGTGTCTTACCATCATTTTATTATTGAAATATGGGATTGATGTATTATAGCATTTTATTAAAAAAGACGAGGAACTTTGACACTTCTATAGGTTCCTGCAGCAATTGATACAAATTGAGATAGGTGAGGTACATATCTCAAAACTTCTTCCAATAGATTTCATTTTCCTATACGTGATAGTTCTAACAAGGGACAGCAATTGAAATTTTTTATACTTTTTCCATCCTTTATAAATATGAAGTTGCTATGAATAAGTTGCTAACAACGAGATGATTTTGATGATAAAGAGATCAGCATTTCTAGACATCGAATATAGACTCATCTCCATCTTGCTACATCTATGGAGTCGTGCCAATGTCTTATATGAAAATGTTGCATCTCCCACACCTCAATACCCCCATGAATGCAACAGAGAAAAAGGATAGCAAAGGACATTTTCATTATCTTATCTGTGTATTGGTTGCTAATGTACAAAATTTACAGCCAAGCGTAAAGAACATAACATCTGAAAACTATAAAGGAAAAAAAAAAAAAAAAGATAGTTCAGGTCTCACATCTCCATCTAGAACTGGGGACACAGGTCAGGTATTGACACCAATGGCAGTGATCATATCCATTCTCTCCTCGAAACAACATTACCAGTCCAACCACAAACCTAAAATTGAAACAGGCAGAACCAAGTCCAAGTTAATATTTCAAGGCACACAACAAAACACGCATGGTAATTGAAATTGGAGAGGAGAAGATTACCCAGCAATAAATAAGACGACTGCTATCAGTGCCAGTACGTATTGGTAAGCTTTGTATTTAGATGTCACACGGGCATTTGGTTGAAGATTTTGGCTTTCCACCCACCCAAATTGAGGACGCATCAGTACAAAAAACCCAAGTAGGAAACCCGCAAGAAATCCTCCAATGTGGGCAAAATTATCAACGTGAGGTAGAATCCCAATTGCTAAGTTGACGACAATAACAACTAAAAGGCTCACTAGTGCTGCAGCCTACAAGAACAAGTTTAAATGTTAGAACCCATGCACCTGAGGAGAAAACTCACACAAATTTCACTCGCGGATCAGATGTTATGTATACAATTGTTCTGCTAGTGAATAAAATCACACATCAGCCTGAAACAAGTGCAACAGCCTTATTGGTTGTGTTGCGTCTAGCAGACTGATTGTGCTTTTGCATTAGAACCAAAAGCCATTCATTGTGGGTTGGTATTTTGCTAGAGATCTAAATCTGTCAATGACTGCAATCACCACAAAATTTAATAAATAAGCTATGAGTATTGTAAAGGGAATGTGGAAATTCCCTTTGAATGTGCAGACTGCTAACCAGATCAGAAACCATCTAGGAACTTATAGTTCTTCGATATAAGATGCATACATAGAAAAGCTAACAAATTTGCTAATTGTCTGGCCACTCTCACTTGGCCCTCAAAGAGGGTCCCTTCTTCTTTAACCCTTTCCATCTAGCCAGCCTCACTGGTTTTGAGCATACCTGTATTAAAATATGAGCACATGATTGGAGATCCCCTCAGGTGCTAACCCAATTTGGAGGCGAATCTGGTGGTGTTTATTACCTACTTTAGTTTGTGAGATTTTGATTTATCTTGTCTTGGAGGCCCCTCTGTGTTGAGGGTGCACCCCCTCTCTCTTCCTCTTCACTGGTATAGTGTTCTCTTTTGTTCAAATAAAATGGGTGGAGTATCCAAAAAAGGAACTCTTTGCATGGCCCTAACCTAGCTTATATGTCAATTACCATCTATCTGATCACACTATCATCTAAAAACAGGGGTGTGCAGAAAACCGAGTCAGCCGATAAAACAAACCACTCAAAATTAATTTTTTTTTCGATTTTTACATTGTATTGGTTCAGTTAGAAAAAGTTGAAAACCGGTCAATTCAGTTTGATTTTCGGGTTGATAATTTTTGGTGTTGATCTGTTCATATTCATGGATTGGGTTTTAAGTTTTATTGTTTGTTGTAAATTCTGAAGTGGGTTCTTCAAAGCCCTTTATCAATTTGGTAGAGGATTGTAGCTAATTTTTCAACACAGATTTATGGTTTTTTTTTTTTTTTCCCTCTACAATTCTTGCAGTCCTCTGTCATAAAATTCTTCTTATGTTTGCTCGATCTCTGTGATTTTACTTGATCGCAACCTAGTTAGGTGACGTCCATGAGAACCAAAATAATTGAAAATTAAACAAATGCATAATCAATTGCAACAGAATTTATCGGTTTCTACAGTGTGTGGTTCGATTGCAGTTGGTGATCGGCGAACTGACAATGCACACATTTATTTACAAACATAAAGCCGGGTACTTGGGATCCTATGGATGAAGACATGGTTAATGTAGACCACACTGAATCTCAGTCAGAGGAGGAATCCTATACAGATCAGAAGGGATCAACCTTGGCTGTTCAAACAGGCATGGGTCAATTAAATGGTATTCCCATAGCAATTGGGATTATGAATTTTCAGTTCATGGGGGGAAAGTATGGGATCCGTAGTAGGTGAAAAAATAACCCGTTTGATCGAATATGCTACTAATGGATCTCTTACCTTATTGCTGTAAAGAGTCCAGTTTGTAATAAGCTCTGAGAGCATAGCTCCAAGAAGTCCAAATAGGGCACCTGAAGCACCAACGGAGATGGATCTCCTAATGAAAAGAGATGAGAGCACGCTTCCAGCAATCCCTGACAAGATGTAGATTATCCCGATTCTCACTGAAACACCAAACACAGGCATTTAAATTTGCAAAGAAAAAAAAAAATACAGCAACAGAACGAACATACATTTAAATTAGGGAAACCATAAATAAATAAATTGATTCTAGTCGGTGGTTAAAATAAACATGAGACATGCCAATGAACACTAAACTTAAATAGATTAAAGAATAAATAACTAATACTTCTCAGCGGGGTCAAATGATTTACAGAATTGACGCAGGCTGTGCTTGTTACATTAATACTTAGTAGCATAATCTGGTGAAACACAACTATATCTCAAGACAAGTAGCAGTGCATTACCAGAGTCGAGGATTTCATGTTACAAGCTTTCTCACATTTGCAGGTAAGAAAAGCGCGCACACAATTTTCTAGGTTTATTTTTTTTTATTTTTTATTTTTAAATCAAAGCAATGCCATTCAATATCAACAAGAAAAAGAAATTAGAAACCACACTATGGAGAGTTTAGTGTCAAAAAAGTAAATCTCAGTGAGACCCATATCTCTCAAAATCTACCTGTAAGAGTTTCTTCTGACGGAGGCCCGATGTTGTAAAAGAACTAAACAATTTATATAAAGCTATCTATCCTCACTCACAACTCCTTCAACAATCTAATGATTTCATGCCCTTCCATAGCATCCAAAAATAGCAAATGGGGTAAGTTTCCATACAAGCCAGCCAACACAATAAAGTTGGGGACACATCCCTTCCAAGACCACCAAACCTCCATAATAAAACCTAGGATCGCCCATAAAGAAATTCCACATAATTGAAGCCATCCGGCAATGTAAGAATAAATTAGAAGGAGATTCATCAAAGATGCCACACCTCATACAAGAGCCATCAATGGTCATCCTCCCATCTTTTTTACAATTTTTTTTGTAAAAAAAAATGACAGGAATGGTCATCTTCTAAAGTTGGGTTGCATGGGGGGTGGGACGGGACAAAGCGCTTCTCAAAACCCAAGAGCCCAAGAGTTGTTATGAATTCACATAATAAAAAAATTTATTCTATGGTTTGTGATTTTGTTGTTCCCTTCAACCACAATAGTAGGTTTAATAATTTTTAGTGTACATAGTAGAAAATATAATATTAATTATATTCACATATTTCAATTTCACTTGTGTTGCATAGTGCCCAGACAAGGCACTACATTGCTCCAAGCAACCCAAGGCATTTTGTGATGCTCTAAGCAAAATGTTTTTCAGAAAACAATTCCTTGGTGAGGGAAAACACTGACGCAAAGCTTCAAATGACATAGCTTATAAGCACGTCTAATAGGCAGGTGATCCCACATGCATTGCAAATACACATGCTGGAAATGAACTTGTTCCAAACCATAGACGGAGGGATTTTAGAAGGAACAACCCCTCCATCAACATAAGATTAAAAGTAAAATTTTCTTAAATTTCCTTTTTCTTCAACTGCCTCATCCTCCTTACACCTTTTTTCTCCTAGGATAAATGTTCCACAACCAACTATTCTATCTAGTCCCAGTGTCCCAGTGTCCAAAACCAACTTGGATTTCCTGGAGGACACCATGAAAAGTCCAAGGTCTCATACCCATCCAAACCTTTCCACAAGAAAATGAAATCCCTCCCAAATTTAAGGCCACAACCATAAAATGACGCATAGTTTCAAAAGGCCTAATAGTTAGGTCGTCTTTTGTCTTATAGGGTCCAAACCAAATCCCATTTAAGGGCATGAAATCCATTTCACTTCTAATGTTTGAACAAGGAAAATGCTCACAATAGCACCTACCTTTCCCTGAACGACTATTGAAAGGTCAAACAACGACATGTAGTAAAGAAACATATTTGGAAGAGCACTATTGCAGGTGACCCTCCCCTTCTTAAATGAGTCTAGTTTCCCAGATAGCAAAACTAGTTTCTAGGGTTTCAACAACTGTGTTCCACGTCTCTTTACTTTTCCAATTGAAACCCAGACATAGCCCCAGATAAGTATTAGAAAAAGATCCTTCCTAACACCTTAGCATAGAAGTGGCCTCATTAGACTATGGAACTCTCACTGATGACCACAATCAGGCTTTTAAAAAAGTTCAAATTGGGGAAAGATACCAGGGAAGAATATTGGGATTGAAAACTTCATCTTCTTACTGGAAAATGCTTCAAATGGGTTGTGCCTTACAATTTTAAGAAAGTATGCCTGTTGAAGATCTATGCAAAATAATCTTTGAACACCACTCCTATAGAGTCCCGGTTGGATTGCCAATTGTTGGAAGTATATTTAATACGAAGAATAAGGTTTTTTTCTGGCACATCATGATAGATACACTACAAAAAAAAGCAAAATTAGCTACGGAAATTAGCGACGGTAACGGCTTGCGACGGCATTAAACCTTCGCTATAGTTTCTGCCACAGTTTCGATACATAAATTTAAAATAACAGTCGCTAACAGTTTTGCGACGGTTTAAAACCGTCGCTAATACGAGGATTAGCGACGGCATTCGGACCGTAGCTAATGTTTAGAAATTTTTTTGTTAGCTACGGTCAAAATACCGTAGCTAATGTGATTTTTTTTTTTTTAAATATAACAAAAAAAATTAGCGACGGCACTTTGGCCGTAGCTAAAGTTTAGAAAATTTTTTTGTTAGCTACGGTCAAAAAACCGTTGCTAATGTGAATTTTTTTTAAAAAAAATAACAAAACAAATTAGCGACGGCAATACAGCCGTAGCTAATGTTTTTGTGATTTAAAAAAAAAAATTATAGGAAAACATCTTAGCGACGGTAGGAGGGCCGTAGCTAATGTGATTTTTATTTTTAAAAAAAATAACAAAACAACTTAGCGACGGCAATACAACCGTAGCTAATGTTTAGAAATGTTTTTGTGATTTTTAAAAAAAAAAATTAGGAAAACACCTTAGCTACGGCCCGCGTGCCGTAGCTAATGTGATTTTTTTTTTTTAATATAACAAAACAACTTAGCGACGGCACTGGGGCCGTAGCTAAGGTTTAGAAAAAAATTTGTTAGCTACGTTCCACATACCGTCGCTAATGTGATTTTTTTTAAAAAAAAATATAACAAAACAACTTAGCGACGGCAATACAGCCGTAGCTAATGTCATTTAAAAAAAAATTTAAGAAAACAATATAGCGACGGCACTAGGGCCGTAGCTAATGTTTAAAAAAAAAAAAATTGTTAGCTACGGTCAAAAAACCGTAGCTAAATGTGAATTTTTTTTAAAATTATATAAAGCAAAATCGCTATATATTTAGAAACTGGATAAAATCATCAATAATACATTTCCGTCCAGCCCGGTAAGAGACCTAGTTTTCACCTAGGCGACCCGGATTTGAATCCCGCCAATGAAATTTTTTTTTTTATTAAAATTTTTATATTAGCGACGGCACTAGTGCCGTAGCTAATGTTTACAAAAAAAAATTTTGTTAGCTACGGTCAAAAAACCGTAGCTAAATGTGAATTTTTTTTTAAAATTATATAAAGCAACATTGCTATATATTTATCAACTGGATAAAATCACCAATAACACATTTCCGTTCAGCTCGGTAAGAGATCTAGTTTTCTCCTAGGCGACCCGGGTTCGAATCCCGTTAGTGAAACTTTTTGTTTTTATTAAAATTTTTATATTAGCGACGGCACTAGGGCCGTAGCTAACGTTTACAATTTTTTTTTGTTAGCCACGGTCAAAATATCGTAGCTAAATGTGAATTTTTTTTAAATTATATATAAATAAAACTCAGTAGCCACGGTTCTCTACCATAGCTAATTCTTTTTTTTTAATTATATAAAAAAATAGATATATATTTATAAACTGGATAAAATCACCAATAACCCATTACCTTCCAGTCCGGTTAGGAGAACTGGCTTTTACTCAGGCGACCCGGGTTTGAATCTCGCCAATGAAACCTTTTTTTTATATTAAAATTTTTATCTTAGCGATGGCAAAGTGTCGTGGCTAATGAGTTTTATATTTTTTTTTATAAAAACCAATTAGGCACGGCAATTGGCCGTAGCTAATCTCTTTAGTTTAATATTTTTTTTTTAGCTAACCAATTAGCAACGGTTTGTTGCCCTCGCAACGGTTTTTTTAGCTAATCTCTTTAGTGTTTATTGCCCTTTTTTTTAAACCAATTAGTCTATGATGTTATTTGATCTGATCTGATGTTCTTTGATCCAATTACACATTTTCAAATAAAAAGAAGATAAAAGATGATCAGATAAAAAAAATCAGATCAGATCAAAGAAGATAAAAGAAGATCAGATAAAAAAAAATCAGATCAGATCAAATAATATGAGATCAAAGAAGATATAAGAAGATCAAAGAAGATAGGATCAGATCAAATAAATTCAAAGAAGATCAGATCAAATAAGATCAGATAAAAGAATATCAAAGAAGATAAAAGAAGATCAGATCAAAGAAATTCAAAGAAGATCAGATCAGATCAAAGAAGATTAGATCAAAAGGATCAGATCAAAGAATATCAAATAAGATCAAATCAGATCAAAGAAAATCAGATCAGATCAAATCAAAGAAGATCAGATCAAATAAGATCAAAGAATACCAAAGAAGATCAGATAAAAAAAGATCAAAGAAGATCAGAGAAGATCAGATCAAAGAAAATCAGATCAGATCAAAAAAGATCAAAGAAGTTAAAAGTAGATCAAATAAGTTAAAAGTAGATCAAAGAGATTAGATTAAATCAGATCAGATCAGATCATAAAAGATCAAAGAAGTTAAAAGTAGATCAAAGAAGATTAGATCAAAGAATATCAGATCAAATAAGATCAGATAAGATCAAATAAGATCAGAGAAGATCAAGGAAGATCAGATCAAAGAATATCAAATAAGATCGAAGAAGATCAAAGAAGACCAAAGAAGATCAACGAAGATCAGATAAAAAAAAGATCAAATAAAATCAAAGAAGTTCAAAGAAGATCAAATAAGATCAGAGAAGATCAGATCAAACAATATCAAATAAGATCAAAGAAGATCAGATCAGATCAAATCAAATCAAAGAAGATAATATCAAATAAGATCAAAGAATATCAAAGAAGACCAAAGTAGATCAGATAAAAAAAGATCAAAGAAGATCAGAGAAGTTCAAAAAAGATCAGATAAAAAAAAATCAAAGAAGATCAAAGAATATCAGAGAAGATCAGATCAAAGAATATCAAATAAGATCAAATCAAAGAAGATCAAATAAGATCAGATCAGATCAAAGAAGATCAGATCAGATCAAATCAAAGATCAGATCAAATAAGATCAAAGAAGACCAAAGAAGATCAGATAAAAAAATATCAAAGAAGTTCAGAGAAGATCAGATCAAAGAAGATCAGATCAGATCAAAGAAGTTAAAAGTAGATCAAAGAGATTAGATTAAATCAGATCAGATCAGATCAAAGAAGATCAAAGAAGTTAAAAGTAGATCAAAGAAGATTAGATCAAAGAAGATCAGATCAAATAAGATCAGATCAGATCAAATAAGATCAGAGAAGATCAAGTAAGATCAGATCAAAGAATATCAAATACGATCGAAGAAGATCAAAGAAGATCAGATCAAAAAAGATCAAACAAGATCAAATAAAATCAAAGAAGATCAAAGAAGTTCAAAGAAGATCAAAGAAGATCAGAGAAGATCAGAGAATATCAGATCAAATAATATCAAATAAGATCAAAGAAGATCAGATTAGATCAAAGAAGATCAGATCAAATCAAATCAAAGAAGACCAAAGTAGATCAGATAAAAAAAGATCAAAGAATATTAGAGAAGTTCAAAGAAGATCAGATAAAAAAAGATCAAAGAAAATCAAAGAAGTTCAAAGAAGATCAAAGAAGATCAGAGAAGATCAGATCAAAGAATATCAAATAAGATCAAAGAAGATCAGATCAGATCAAATCAAAGAAGATAAGATCAAATAAGATCAAAGAAGATCAAAGAAGACCAAAGTAGATCAGATAAAAAAAGATCAAAGAAGATCAGAGAAGTTCAAAGAAGATCAGACAAAAAAAGATCAAAGAAGTTCAAAGAAGATCAAAGAATATCAGAGAAGATCAGATCAAAGAATATCAAATAAGATCAAAGAAGATCAGATCAGATCAAAGAAGATCAAATCAGATCAAATCAAATAAGTTCAGATCAAAAAAGACCAAAGAAGATCAGATAAAAAAAGATCAAAGAAGTTCAGAGAAGATCAGATCAAAGAAGATCAGATCAGATCAGATCAGATCAAAGAAGATCAAAATAGTTAAAAGTAGATCAAATAAATTAAAAGTAGATCAAAGAGATTAGATTAAATCAGATCAGATCAGATCAAAGAAGATCAAAGAAGTTAAAAGTAGATCAAAGAAGATTAGATCAAAGAAGATCAGATCAAATAAGATCAGATAAAATAAGATCAGATAAGATCAAAGAAGATCAAATAAGATCAGAGAAGATCAAGGAAGATCAGATCAAAGAATATCAAATAAGATCGAAGAAGATCAAAGAAGACCAAAGAAGATCAAAGAAGATCAGATCAAAAAAGATCAAAGAAGATCAAAGAAAATCAAAGAAGTTCAAAGAAGATCAAAGAAGATCAGAGAAGATCAGATCAAAGAATATCAAATAAGATCAAAGAAGATCAGATCAGATCAAATCAAAAATGATAAGATCAAAGATGACCAAAGTAGATCAGATAAAAAAAGATCAGAGAAGTTCAAAGAAGATCAGATAAAAAAAGATCAAAGAAGTTCAAAGAAGATCAAAGAATATCAGAGAATATTAGATCAAAGAATATCAAATAAGATCAAAGAAGATCAAAGAAGATCAGATCAGATCAGATCAAATCAAAGAAGATCAGATCAAATAAGATCAAAGAAGACCAAAGAAGATCAGATAAAAAAATATCAAAGAAGTTCAGAGAAGATCAGATCAAAGAAGTTAAAAGTAGATCAAAGAGATTAGATTAAATCAGATCAGATCAGATCAAATAAGATCAGAGAAGATCAAGTAAGATCAGATCAAAGAATATCAAATACGATCGAAGAAGATCAAAGAAGACCAAAGAAGATCAGATCAAAAAAGATCAAAGAAGATCAAAGAAAATCAAAGAAGATCAAAGAAGTTCAAAGAAGATCAAAGAAGATCAGAGAAGATCAGAGAATATGAGATCAAAGAATATCAAATTAAAAAAGAAAATCAAAGAAGATCAGATTAGAAACAAAAAAAAGAGCTAATGTGATTTTTTAAAAACAAAAAAAATTAAAAAAGAGCTTAGCGACGGTAGTCTTACCGTAGCTAAAATGATTTTTTTAAAAAATATAGTAAACTAATTAGCGACGGTAATACAGCCGTAGCTAATATTTTTTTGTGATTTAAAAAAAAAAATATATTAAAAGACCTTAGCGACGGCTTGAAGACCGTAGCTAATGTGATTTTTTAAAAACAAAAAAAAATTAAAAAAGAGCTTAGCGACGGTTTTCAAACCGTAGCTAACATGATTTGGTTTTTAAAAAATATAACAAACTAATTAGCGACGGTAATACAGCCGTAGCTAAGATTTTTTGTGATTTAAAAAAAATATATATTAAAAGACCTTAGCGACGGCTATAGGACCGTAGCTAATGTGATTTTTTAAAAACAAAAAAAAGAGCTTAGCGACGGTTTTCTAACCGTAGCTAACATGATTTTTTAAAAAAAATATAGTAAACTAATTAGCGACGGTAATACAGCCGTAGCTAAGTTTTTTTGTGATTTTTAAAAAATATATTTTAAAGACCTTAGCGACGGCTTGAAGACCGTAGCTAATGTGATTTTTTAAAAACAAAAAAAAAATTAAAAAAGAGCTTAGCGACGGTTGTATAACCGTAGCTAACATGATTTTAAAAAAAAAATATATAACAAACTAATTAGCGACGGTAATACAGCCGTAGCTAATATTTTTTGTGATTTTAAAAAAAAATATATTAAAAGACCTAATTGGTTTTTAAAAAAAAAAACATTAAAGATTTAAAAAAAAAAACTATAGAGGTTAGCGACGGCCTAATTGCCGTCGCTAATTGGTTTTTAAAAAAAAAAAAAAACTAAAGAGGTTAGCGACGGCCTAATTGCCGTCGCTAATTGGTTTTTAAAAAAATTATCACCGATCCGCGTGAAATCTCATCTCAACCGTTAATAACACCAAAAAATTTAGCTCAATCCAACGCACTAAACCAAACCACGTCATCGATCCGCGTGAAACTAACACAACCAATCCCCTTCAATTACCTTTCTCTATATAAATTTCAATTTTTTCTACAAACCAACTTAAACAAAAATTTTCTCTCAAAATTTTTTTTCTCTCATCTTCCAGAGAAGAAACCCACTGAGGAGAAGTCCGCCGCTTCCTCGACACCGATCCCGGCCGCCTCTCTCTCCCCTCCCTTCATCCGCCGCCGCTCTCTCGGAGATCTGAGATCTCTCATCTCGGAGATCTGAGACCTCAGATCTCTGATATCTCGGATCTCGGAGATCTGAGACCTCAGATCTCTGATATCTCGGATCTCGGATCTCGGAGATCTGAGACCTGAGATCTCGGAGATCTGAGATCTATGATCTCGGAGATCTGAAAAATCTGAGTTCTCGAGATCTGAAATCTCAGATCTCGAAGAGATCTCCGATATTTTTTTAAATATATATATATATATTTTTTAAAAATCTCACAGATCTCGGAGAAATCTGATCTTTTAAAAAAAATCTCGGAGAAATCTGATCTTTTTAAAAAAATCTCAGAGATCTCGGAGAGATCGAGAAAAAATATATATATTTTTTTTAAAAAAAACCATTTAGCGACGGCCTAAATGTCGTCTCTAGAATAAAAAAAAATTTAATTTTTTTTAAAAATCATTTAGCCACGGCCAAAATGCCGTCGCTAAAATAAAAAAAAATTAATTTTTTTTTTTAAAATCAGTTAGCCACGGCCAAAATGCCGTCGCTAAAATAAAAAAATTTTAATTTTAATTTTTTTTAAAATCAGTTAGCCACGGCCAAAATGCCGTCGCTAAAATAAAAAATTTTAATTTTTTTTAAAAAAAATCAGTTAGCCACGGCCAAAATGCCGTCGCTAAAATAAAAAAAATTTTAATTTTTTTTTTAAAATCAGTTAGCCACGGCCAAAATGCCGTCGCTAAAATAAAAAAAATTTATATATATATTTTTTAAAATCAGTTAGTGACGGATATTTTACACTTTAGTGACGGTTGTATCCCGTGGCTAATTAGCTACGGCTATTTTGCCGTCGCTGAATCAAATAGCGACGATAAATCTAGCTACGGGATAGCGACGAATGTGGTGCCGTCGCTGATTCCTTTTAGCTACGGTTTTAGCTCAATCAGCGACGGTTTTTAGCCGTCGCTGATGTCCATTTTTTTTGTAGTGATAGATGGAAGAATTTGGTATTTTTATCGCCCTCCATGAACCAGGAATAACTTGATTTATTTTGCCAAAAATATTCTACCGAGACGGTCCTTCAAGACCGAGATATCATTGGCATTATCCACAGAAGGAAAATCATTTTGGAGTTTGTCTACTGTGGATGTTACAAAATTCCTTTTTGTTCCATCTAGTGAGCCTAAGAGGGTGTTTGATTTTGCTTCTGAATAAAGTCAGAAGTCTTAATAAAAAGTGGACCACCTTGTTTAAAGTATTTGTTTTTAGTTCTGATCAGAAGTTTAATTTCTGATTGAAGTAAGCAATAAGGAGGTTCTAATCACTTAGCACTGAGTGCTGACTCAAAAATTATTCCAACAGTAACCTTAAAATAATTTTGTAATGACAATTGTTGCCCCCATCTTCTTAAAAACAAGTAAGGCTAAATTTTGACAATACACCTTCATTCTTCACCAAACATTGTCATTCTACCTCACTTCACAAGGACTCTTCAACTGTAAGAAACTTATCTCATTTATCTTTTTCATCTTTGTATTTATTTCTCTGCATTTTCCAAGTTTTTCTTCATCTTTCCAACTCTCACTCTTATGTATATTTATAAGTTTTCATTATGTAGCATGTAATTTTCATTATGAAGCATGTAAGTTTGAAAGCTTTGACAAATTGATCACCACCTTATAATGTCAAGTTTCCAACCCACCATCTCTTCATTCTTGTATGTGTCTCCTTAATGGAGTAAAATTGTCAAACAATTCTCATTCAACACCTAATTTAATTTTACAGCTTCTAATCAGCAGTCCATTCAAACGCAAAACAAATAGTTTATTCAAAAATTCGTTCAAAACTTCTAACTCCAAGTAGAAGTTAGCTTTTAAGCAATTAAAAAAAAAAGCCACCTAAAACTAAGTTTTTGGTTTTGAGGTAAAAATTATGAGCTTGGAGAAGATGGTGTTTGGGTTCCCAAGAGGAGTTGATGAGATATCAGCAATGGGGTCCCTAGCCCAAATATGAAAAAACCTAAATGGTTTGGGCGATCTCCGAGGTAAGTTTGGGGCCTCTAGTTGCATTTTGGCAAAATAAATATTGTAGATAAATTTTCTTTTACCCGAATTCATGGATTTCTTTGTAGAATATTCAAACCTTAAGTTTTGGCAGACAGACAATATAATATTAGCTGAGTAGGAGTTTACTTGCCATCTCTGCAAGGATTGAAATCAAAATTGACATACTTTGTGCATTTGAAACAAGTCGCATAGATCCTAAGATTATTTATCTAGTCCAGCTATATTCCTGAGTGCCCACCCTATGAAGTAAGCAGAAGCTGCAGCAATAGCCCCAGTTAGAAGGGTGGTAAGAACTGATATTGCATAGCCCTGACCTGCTATCTTTGCCTTGGCTATCCCAAGTAAAGCAAGAGCGAGGGCAGAGAGGATGCAGGCGCCTGAGAACTTGATGCTTTGGTTATTAGTAAATGGAATTAGGATAATGAAGGAAAGGAGAGGGGCACTTCCAAAAATGAGGAATGCGGTGAAGGTGACCACGCCACTCTTCCAAGGTTTCTCTTCCTGGTCTGCAGGCAGTATTCTTTTCTGGACTGTCATCTTCTCATCCACCAGCACCTCCTTATACTTGGAAAACACATTCACCACCTAACGACAAAAAGAAACAAAGTTAGTTTGGCTCTGAAAATGGTGTCTCGGAGACTAGAATGAAAGGGTCCTGTAAAATTTGACTAGAAGATTATGCTATATTTCTGTATAACTATAATGGACTCTGATGCTGACCACATCAAAACCATAGCTACACAGAAATGTAGGATATAAAAGAGTTGTTTGAATGAAATAGCTCCTCTAAGTACTATGATTATGACATCCAGCAATGAAGAAGTAGCCAACAATTAACATAAAGTGAATGGAATCAGGCATTATATAAAGCTATGAAATTTGGTTCGACCAGAGCACCTCCAAGTGTTGTTTTGCCAAAAAGTCCTACCTAGCCAGGCAAACATAGGTAAGGCAGTCTAGTCATTTCACTAGGAACCCTCTTTGGTAATGGTTCAGTATGCTATCAGCTAAGGCCTCATCCTTGGGAAAAGCTGTGCATAATTATGTCAGTGTGTACATGATAAGTAAGGTGTTTAATTTTTCCCTTGGAAGTACTACGGCAGAAATTTTTGCAATTGAAGCTGCCCTGTTTAATCATGGAGCATTATTGGAAGACAGGGTATTTAGCAACAACACCTCTTCAATTTAACGTCCTAATGTTTGGAGGAAAACATTAAGGTAGCAACGACAGCAAGGAAAAGAATTGCGTGCCTTTCAAACTGAGCTTCCGGCTAAGTGATGGAAAAATAACAAACTCCCAGCTAAGAACATTGCCGATGGGTACCCTAAACATTAACATTGTGTTGTATGTGTACACTCAAGCTCATAAAATACTTTGTGTCAAAATGCGCGGCTAATAAACAAATTGGTGTGTTGAGCAACTTAAGTGTGACTTTAGTAACTTGTCAATTTGGGGGAATGTCGCAATTTGAAGCATGATATATGATATATGTAAAAGTGTCCACACTTACTTTTCATACAATTGTGAATCTGATTGAGTTGCTATATTCTTGTGTAACCTATATTACATTGTGTAAGAGAACGATTTTCTGACAAATAGATTGCACATGTAAATCTACTCAAACACTATACTCAAATAGATATCCCTCTACTACAAGCACAAGTCGCAATTCCATTTTGTTTTCCTACAACTAATTTTATTACTATGGTTGCTCTATAAATCAAATGGACATGCATAGAATCAACTCAATCATTTGTAAATGCAGTTAAAAATTGTTAATTGTTCACAATTAATATAGAAGTTACTCAACAGGTAAATCAATTGATGAAACTTACAGTAGTAGCATCTTCATGACTCATCCCAAGTTCTTGGTACTTAAGCACCAACTCCTCCAATTGATGTGGCCTACCATTGCTAGTAACTTCCCAATCTGTCACAGCTCTCTCTTTTGCAGCCATTTCCTTCTCAGTACTACTTGAAACAAAGTCGCCAAACCCCATGGATATCCCATCCGCAACCAAATTGGCAACACCCAATACCAATACATCTACTGAAGAGAGATGACCAGCTGAGATTGATGAAATGAGTGCAAAGCTGGTCACTATTGCATCCAGCCCTGCATACACAACACTCTTGACATACTCTCCTCCACCTATCCATGATAATGATGGTGGTTGTTGTAGTCCTCTGGGGATGATCTCTTTGTTGTTGTTGTTGTTAGTTTCTTGATGTAGAAGAAGATGTGTTGAGGAGACCAAATTGTTCTCTTCATCCATTTTTTTCCGTGTATTTTGACACTGGAAACTGGAAAGACAAACAAATTATAACTTTGTAGTGGGTACTTGAAGTATTGTATAGACAAAAAAAAATGTTTAAGCATCATGAGCTGGCAGCGCGCATGTTGTTAGGGGCTTGATACGTGTTCAAAAGTGTTGAACATCCACTACTTTTCCCTGGCTAGAAGGACTTTGTTTGTATGCTCATTGACAGGCTACAATGGGTGGATAGTTGATAACACCAAGGTGGGGGTTCATTCGGGCGTCCTACGTACGTTCAAGAAATTGGGGCAGCAGTTTTATTGGCCTGGGATGCATAGATCAGTGCAAGACTACATCAAGGGATGCGAGGTATGCCAGAAAATAAAAGCCGATACCTTAGCTCCAGCTGGGCTTCTTCAACCACTGCCAATCCCGAGCCAAGTATGGGACGACATCACCTTAGACTTTATTGAAGGCTTACCGGTTTCACAAGGCAAGGACAGCATCATGGTGGTGGTCGACAGACTTAGTAAGTCCGCTCATTTCCTTACTTTAAGTCATCCTTTTACTGCAAAAACTGTAGCAGAGAAATTTGTGGAAGGCATCATCAAGCTTCACGGCATGCCCAAATCAATTATTAGTGATCGGGACCCAATCTTCATCAGTAACTTCTGGAAAGAATTTTTCAAACTGTCGGGCACCACGCTTAGTTCTGCATACCACCCGCAGACGGAAGTCATCAATCGCTGCATCGAGCAATATCTTCGATGTTTTGTTCATCAGTGGCCACGAAAATGGAGCAGCTATTTACCTTGGGCGGAATATTGGTATAATACGACCTACCATATTTCGACAGGGATGACCCCTTTTCAAGCGTTGTACGGAAGATTACCGCCCTCCATTCCGACATACAAAGATGGACTTTCACCGATACATGAAGTTGATCAGCAACTCATAAGTAGAGATGAACTGCTACGGCAACTGAAGGCCAACTTCGTGAACTCGGTGAACAGAATGAAATAGATGGCGAATAAGAAAAAAAGAGATATTTCGTTCAATGTCGACGAATGGGTACTTCTAAAACTGCACCCATACCGCCAGCAGACAGTCTTCAAACGGGTCCATCAGAAACTAGTTAGCCGTTTTTATGGACCCTACAAGATTCTAGAGAAGATCGGGCCTGTCGCGTATAAGTTACAATTACCAGAAGGGGCACGTATTCACCCAGTGTTTCACGTGTCACTCCTCAAACGATACCAAGACAACGGAGACAACGCTGCCATGCCAAATGCCGAGTTACCACCATTCTCCGACGACGGGGTCGTCCTATTAAAGCCACAAACTATTTTAGACTACCGTTGGATCAAGCAAGGCACCCAACTGGTAAAAGAAAGCTTAGTCCAATGGAAACACCTTCCAGCCGAGGAGGCAACGTGGGAGCCAACAGTTGTTTCCGAATTTGGACCTTGAGGACAAGGATCCACATGATGGGGGAGGTATTGTTAGGCCACGACGTTCGGAGAGGGGCCATAAGCCAAATCCTAAATATCTGGGATAAGCTGGACGTGAAGAGCAGGAATGGACTGGGTCTTGACAGTTGAGAGTTCTACATGCAATGGTTGCGAGTTTTACGTCGACTCCAATTCAGTTAGTTAAGATCTGTTTTACGTGGGTTGTAATCCAACTAATAGTTCCTTTTATTTTGGTTTATTTGTACATGGCTTTGCTTATTTAAACAGCCCAAGTTTATCAATTAAGCAAGCAATCAATTTTTATGCCAATTGTGGTACACTTCTCACCCGAAGAGAAGACAACTATCTTAGCATTTTATTCTCTGCATTTGGGACCTATTAGTACTATGGCAGAAATTTTTGCAATTGAAGCTGCCCTGTTTAATTTAATCATGGAGCATTATTGGAAGACAGGGTATTTAGCAACAACACCTCTTCAATTTAACGTCCTAATGTTTGGAGGAAAACATTAAGGTTGCTATTTAGCAACAACACCTCTTCAATTTAACGTCCTAATGTTTGGAGGAAAACATTAAGGTAGCAACGACAGCAAGGAAAAGAATTGCGTGCCTTTCAAACTGAGCTTCCGGCTAAGTGATGGAAAAATAACAAACTCCCAGCTAAGAACATTGACGATGGGTACCCTAAACATTAACATTGTGTTGTATGTGTACACTACTCAAGCTCATAAAATACTTTGTGTCAAAATGCGAGGCTAATAAACAAATTGGTGTGTTGAGCAACTTAAGTGTGACTTTAGTAACTTGTCAATTTGGGGGAATGTCGCAATTTGAAGCATGATATATGATATATGTAAAAGTGTCCACACTTACTTTTCATACAATTGTGAATCTGATTGAGTTGCTATATTCTTGTGTAACCTATATTACATTGTGTAAAGAGAACGATTTTCCGACAAATAGATTGCACATGTAAATCTACTCAAACACTATACTCAAATAGATATCCCTCTACTACAAGCACAAGTCGCAATTCCATTTTGTTTTCCTACAACTAATTTTATTACCATGGTTGCTCTATAAATCAAATGGACATGCATAGAATCAACTCAATCATTTGTAAATGCAGTTAAAAATTGTTAATTGTTCACAATTAATATAGAAGTTACTCAACAGGTAAATCAATTGATGAAACTTACAGTAGTAGCATCTTCATGACTCATCCCAAGTTCTTGGTACTTAAGCACCAACTCCTCCAATTGATGTGGCCTACCATTGCTAGTAACTTCCCAATCTGTCACAGCTCTCTCTTTTGCAGCCATTTCCTTCTCAGTACTACTCGAAACAAAGTCGCCAAACCCCATGGATATCCCATCCGCAACCAAATTGGCAACACCCAATACCAATACATCTACTGAAGAGAGATGACCAGCTGAGATTGATGAAATGAGTGCAAAGCTGGTCACTATTGCATCCAGCCCTGCATACACAACACTCTTGACATACTCTCCTCCACCTATCCATGATAATGATGGTGGTTGTTGTAGTCCTCTGGGGATGATCTCTTTGTTGTTGTTGTTGTTGTTAGTTTCTTGATGTAGAAGAAGATGTGTTGAGGAGGAGACCAAATTGTTCTCTTCATCCATTTTTTCTGTGTGTTTTGATACTGGAAACTGGAAAGACAAACAAATTATAACTTTGTAGTGGGTAGTTGAAGTATTGTATATAGACAAAAAAGCATCACGAGGTGGCAGCATGCATGTTGCTTGGGGCTTGATACGTGTTCAAAAGTGTTGAACATCTACGACTTTTCCCTAGCTAGGAGGACTTTGTTTGTATGCTCATGGACGAGAGGCTACAATGGGTGAATAGTGGATAAGAGTTGAAGGCAAATACTTGACAACAACACAACGGGGGCTGAATGAGCAAGGGGGTGAGTATGGAAGACACACGCCAAAAGACTCGATGTCATATATAGCACAAGAAAAACAATTACCTTGTCTTAAATGTTTTTCTTTATTTTATTTTAATTGGAGTTAGAATCTCAATGAGAAGTGAGCCAGCGTGTAGAAGGCGTTTGTTTGTACTTTGAATTAAAAGTTCTTTTGATGAGAGGAAACTGAGAGTTGTTGGTTACTTAGCACTGAGTGTTTAATGAAAATTTATTTCAATAATAACATTATTGTAAATTTATAATGACTGATGTTATCTCTTCTCCATTAGCCATCCCTCCATATCTTCTCTATCACACGAGAAATATTGCCACAACTACAACTATTTTCCCTTCCCCTCCTCCTCTTACTCCCTCCCTACTATTTATCATCCTTCAGTTGTTGGAGATTTATAAGGAACATAGAGTAATGTTGGGTGGTTTCTAGTGGTGGTGGTGGTAGTGAAAGTCAATCTGAATGGTGTTTGGACGAGAGAAAATATGTTAAAATTTAATTTGAGGTTAATGTTGGTAGTTTGTGGTAAGCAGTGGGAATTGTAGTGTTGGGCAAAAATGTTAAACAATTTTATATCAGCATCTAAAAATAAACAACTTTTAATTTTACAACTTCTAATCAGCAGTTCATTAAGAAGAAAAACAAACAACTCATTCAAAAACTTATTCAGAACTTCCAACTCCGGTTAGAAGATAACTTCTAAACACTTAAAAAAATAAACGCCACATTAATTTTCCCTATAACCACGTTTATTGGGAACTGTTACGTGACACCACCACTTATCTATCCCAACCCTCCCAATTCTCAATTACTAACACTACAATTAATTACCCAAAATCAATGATTTTTGCTCATTATTGAGCGAATAAGCTGGAAGAAAGGTTGAGAGACGTGAAAAGTTGTTGCCGGTAGAAGAATCCAACCCCATCATTTTGAAAATCAAGCAAAAATTGTTGACTTGGGTGTACAATGGTGGTGTTGGTTAGCAAACTAAGGGGTGGTGGTGTTGGAAAGAAGTAGGGTGTCACATTGCAGTTACCTTTTGAGTATGGGTGGCAATTGACCAGACACGATAACTCGACATGACATGATTTGCTCTGTGATGGGTTTAAGTTTGAAAAAATGTCACAAAACGACTCATCAAATTTATGGGTTGGGTTTGGATATGAGGTCTTGATTTGGTTGAAATGGGACCAACCAGTTTGTTATTTCGTAATTATTGTATAATTAATAAGAATATTAGCATATAGATTTTTTTTGGTAATTATATGATCGAGACATGGATATGGATTGTTACAAAAGCACATATATAGAACCATGCCAAACATGTTGAGTATGTATATGAACACTTTGGAGGATTGCTTTGGCACAATTAGTAACGGTGACACTACATGGCTCAACCGCGGGTTGTGCTTGGGTTTTAGATTATTTATACATTTACTTAACCGGTTGGGTTTTGATTTTGACAAATTGACACATGATTTTAATTTGACACAATACACCCATTGCCACCCCTACTTTTAATTATTTGTGCTTGTGAGAGTAAAGATGGTCAGCTAATTAAGAGACAAAGGTAAGCAGTTTCACTGAAGTTCAGAAGTTAGATAAATGTTATAGGAGGTGTAACAATGATTTTAACCCAAAGAGCATAGAGTTAAGGAACTTATTCCCCCTTCAAAAAAAAATTCATGAACATTGTTCACGGACCACGGTAAGGAAAAGATTCAATGGAATTACTTGTGGAAGAATGCCGATTCAGACCTCATTGGCAAGTCGAGTCTCAGATTGCTGTCATTCTTCAAGTCATATTGAAATATGGTGGGTTTTTTAAGCCAAAAAGTTGAAATTTTGATACTCACGAAACTAAAGTGATCTATACAATTCCAATTAAAACAATTTGAGGGGTGCATAGACTTGAATCAGTCTGCAATATTCGATAAACTCAATGTTCATTGACTGAACTTAGCTGCTTATTTGCAAGATTTCTATTTTGGTTAATTTCAAACAAATAGTAATATTGAAAAGCATCTCATCCATCAGGATTTTCTGTAACATTGATAGTTTTTGATAAATACAAATCAATTAGTTGTTTTTTTGGAAAGCAAGCAGGGTTTTAAAGATCCCTTTAACCTTTTTAATTAATAAAAAGTAAACGTCAATTAGTTGTTAAAAACTTTTGACTATGAAATGGAACATATCTCTTCATGCTGTAGTGGAATAATTGGTAAAATAAGTTTGATTTTTCACGGATCATCTCTTTGATTTTTCACGGATCATCTCTTGAAACAATGTCTTTGGACTTCCATCCAGATGCAAAACCATTCAAATGCACAGGTCGGTGCTTTTGATCTCATAGAAATGAAAGTGATCTAGTATTTATTTGAGAGGACGCGGGTTTTCCTGTCCCAATAATGTATATCATCGGCTAACTAGTAGCAGATTACTGACAAACATACCATTACTATCACTCCACACAAGACTCCTTATTAACGAGAATTTCTTACATGTGATGTAAATGGTTTATCTGAGAGTGGCATACAACTTGGTGGAGACTCGTATATGGCCAAGCCTTAGAGTTCTGTCTCCATTCTTTCGAAAAATTTGGATTCAAAACCTTACACATTCCCAGGGCATTGAAAGCTAATTGCCATTCAGTAATCAAACAAAGAGAAATGAAAACTTTCAAGAGACAGTACATGGTACCACAATCAAGAACATAGATAGCATTAAAAAGCAAAATAAAACAAAAAGACCACATGAAATACATTCTGAGATCATACTCTGCTCCTTCTCACTATCCAATCTACATTGTACTGCATACAGAATGCAGATCAGATAACCTTATTAGCTAAAAGAAAAACTTTATTCAACCATCAGACTGGAGATTGGCCATCCCCATCAAACACGCGCTGTCATACATAATAACAGTAGCTAGTTACGTTTATCATACAGTACATCTAGGAGGGAACAATAGTTGATGATGGAACAAGTGAATCATAAGAAACTAACCACAGTTGATAGGTGGGAGGTTGCAAGCAGTGGGCATTTGGGATGTAACCCTGAGAGTGTTGCAAAGGCAATCACGGTCAACTTGTTGGAGTGCAGAGCAACATTCGGTGTTTGGTGTCACATTTGAAGTACCAGGAACCACAAAGGGTGCACACACGTTGAGGTTGCTAAACTTAGCCCAGCAGCTCTGGGATTCAGCAGTCTGGGTGAGAGCTGCAACAGCAACCACCAGTAGGAGAACTGAAACAAACAGACTTGATAGCTGCCATGACTGTTTGCTATACAGAACTTTATCAAACAATTAATTGAAGTAATTTTCTCTGTAACTTGATTGTGCATTCTTCTATTCTAGGTGCAGTATTTATAGAATTATTGGGGCATCATTATAGGGCTAGCAATGATTGCATGAGTTACCTACACATTGAGCTCAACCCAATATGTATGCATCCTCCATTACAATTCTGTGAGAACCATTCCGAAGCTTCTTTTCATGGGTCATGAGTCTTTTTATATTAAAATTGCCTGATTAGATAATTGCTTAGTTCTTTCAAATGTATTTGTTCATACCTTATGGTAAACTAAATAAAACTGGGATCAGATAGGGTATCTCTGTGCGCGTGGATTGCACATATTCCAGAAGTCTGTGATTACTATGAAATTGTATTAGGATCTTATTATGTTTGTAAATTTTCGATTTTTCTTTTAGCTTTAATTAGATATTTATCCTAATTATTTTGTTATTTTAATTATATATTCTTGTTATTACGCTCGTTTGCCCCTTCTAAGATTATTGATATTGTGACCTTATTTTGGCTTAAAATTGGATTATACTTGATTCAATTTGGTATATGCAATGTATTTTTATAGTTGTATTTTTCTTATTTTACTAACTAGGGTAGAATATATATATTTTTTTTGCTTGCCATTTCGCCCCCCTTGACTAAAATCCTGGGTTCGCCACTGGCCACATGATGTTTATCTCAATGCAGATTTTTATTTGTACTCTCGTATGTGATCTATCTTCTATCAATTGATTCTTTAGTGAAATTTTTGTTAATGTAGGTGATTAAGTTAATTTAATAAATCTTGATGAAGTGAAAACTATTGTTTTATTAGTTTTATTTATTTTTTTAGACCCAGAGATGTCTTTTGGTTCCCAATGAAGAGAGATGTTATGTATAGAGAGAAACTTGTTTTATGGGAGTCACCTTGTTTAAGAGACTCCTTAAAGCATTTGCAATAAGCTAATTCTAGACCCAGAGGTCTCGAAAATTTTATTAATTTTTGTACTACTTATAGTCCCGAAACAAATTTGCTTGTCCACTGAAAGCTAATTGTTGCGCTCGTTCAATTAGCACACACAGTGGGATGCTCTTTGAAAGAGTGCACATCTTCCATTTTTTTTTTTTAAATTTGGGCGCTCTTTCAAAAAGCGTACAACTTTGGGTACTCTTTGAAATAGCGTTCATCTTCTGTACCTGGGGTTTCTGGAAGGACTATATGTAGTCCTTGTGAAGCTCCTATGGGATCTCAAGACCTCAATTTAATTATTTATTGTGGGTTAAGACCCAGGGTCTTGAGACTCCGTCACATATAAGAGGGATTAAAATTAGCATACAGTGGATGCTCTTATGGAATATGAAGAGTCACTATTAAGTTTTTGGTAAAATTTTGTTGGAAATTTTCTCACTATCTTATTATTATAAGTGTGACCATAGTTATTCGCAAGAAGTACATTTAAGCATTGCATATATATAGAGGTGCAAAGGGATCAGATTCGGATAGAATTATCTAAATTTTGAATCCGATGCGGACACAAGAAAATCTGAATCTGATCTGATCCGAAATTCTATTTGATAGTACAAATCCATATCCGAATCCAGTATGTTGTTCTCAATCCGAATCCGATCCGAAATCAATAACATTATATTGTTGATTAAAAAAATATAATAAACATATAATATATTTTAGGATTTGTTCATAGTTCGGTGCTAAAATGACCAAAAACACCTTCATATTTAATATTAATAAACCCGACTTATAAACTTTCAAGCCAAATTGTAAATATATATAATTCGGATTCTTATTGGTTCGAATTTAACAAAATCCGTTCCTATAAGTAATCCATATTCAACTCTTGCATCCAAACCCAAAAAATTCAAATCCAAATCCGATTTTCTCAGATTAGATACAGTCGGATTTCGGATAAAATCAGGTAGATTGACCGCCATACATATATATGACAATGATAATCGCTTAATAGAAGCCAAATTGTGAACTTGAGTGAACATGACAATTTGTTAAATGTGTGATGTCTCAGAGGTTGAGCAGTGGCGGATGGTATGACTAGGTCACAGGGTCAAACTCAGCCGACGACATCTGGTGTGGGAGGGGTTATGGGGTTAAAAAAAAAAACATGACAATTTCATATATACTAATCTTGATGCAATGTTTTCAATATAAATGGGTAATTTGATGTTGGTCCCTTCTACTCTAAGGGTAACTACTTTTAGTCCCTTTTATAAATTAAATTTGAGCTTGATCACTCACTATTAGCTAACCATTCAATCAATTGTTATCTTGTGCATGTGTTTCTAAGCAAGGAATGAAGTTTTGTGACATTTCGCCAAAAAACTCAATTTTTTTTGTTTAGAAAAGAAATGGTGCAAAGGGTAAAATCCCAGATTTTGGAAGGTTTATTTAATAATTTTCATTAAATTCGATAACTTCACCTATACCCAAAAACAAATAGACCGAATTTCCCTTTTTTGATTGAATAATTTCAACACAATCATAGGCTCACGATTCAGGACCACAAATACAACTCACACCCACGATTTAGGCTGGAAATCGACCAACCAAGTCCTTATCAATGATGTTGTTGATAAAACCTTCAAGTCCACAATGAAAACTCTTTCTCCAACTTCAGTGTCGTGTCAAAACTTGTGATTCCTGGATTTGATTTTCGTTTCACCAGCGACCTTCGTGGCTATCATTTTCTGAAGGAGAGAGTGAAACAGAAGAAAGGAAGATGTAATTCCTCAATTTGATATCAAAAGATTGAAGATCAATTTGTGCCAGAATGCTCATTTATGTCGTGTTGATTGCATGAAGAATTGATGAACGAATCAATGGACTGATTTGTGCATGATGAATTTTAAAACCCACGTGCCAATACCATGGTTGGATTCAATTGGGTTAGATGAAATTTATATCTATTGGCTTCAATGTAGGCACGGGACGAGATGGACCTCATCTTTATTTCATCCCATTTATTCTGGATCTGGACGAGAGAGACCTCATCCCGACCTTGTCCCCTCCCAAACGGGTTCGGGACGAGACGGGATGGGATGAGCATGGTTCAAAGGCCATAAAAATTTGTTAAAACTTTATATCAAAAATTAAAAGTGGGACATTTTATTCCAATGCGACTAAATATCCAAATTAAGAATACAAATTCATTTTATTCTCGAATACCCAAATTAAAAATAACAATTCATTTTATTATCACAAGGATATAACAAGGTGGTATCCTATTTTAATTATGGAAGACAAAAATAAACTATCATTTACAACATAGTATCACCACTGACCAAAATGCTTATTCTTATCAATTGTTTAATAATGCAAGACAATTGGGGGAGATTCTTCTTTACGTGCTTATTAATTACAAATCATACTTTTCATTTGAATATGATGAGAAATGTCATGATATTTCTTCGATAAATTAAATGTCAACATCTCAATAAAGCCCATTTAAAATAACGAGTATTCTTAGTTATTATGTTTTTTTGGTTGTTAGAATAATAATTCCAAACTTTATATCAAACTGACATTTCTTTCAGTTATAAAATTAAAATATTAAAATTAATAGTAATAAATAAGTTTGAGACAAAACGGGTTAGGCAGGATTTGAAATCTCCATCCCGATCCTGTCCCACTCTAGATCAGGACAGGATGGATTTGATCAATTCCAAAATGACTAAAAAAAATCGGGATGGGATGCCCGTCCATACTTCAATGTATTTGATTTCTACTTTGTTTGGTTGATTTAATGCTTTAATGGTGGCTCTAATTAGTGATGAGATTGAGAGGGGACTGTGTGACTGGTGGAGTAAGAGATGAGATATTGGAGATCACGGAAAGAGAGACAAGGGAAAATCATTTACTTGCATCTTATTTTTTCAGGTACTTAATATACCCTCAAAATTTATTATATATATTTTGTGTATCTTCGAAAATTTACGTTTTTTCTTTACGCACCAAAATATTTCATGAACTTTTCCTTAAAATCAAATGACCGAAATTATCACAATCATCTCTTCCAAGTTCTAATGTGACGCGACAAAAAAGAAAAAGAAAAAAAAAACTTGAATTATCCATTGTCCTCAAACTTTTTGAGTTGTTAGCAACCAATGTCTAGTTGAGCCTCATCCCTCAAAATTTGAGATTGAAGGGGCCTCCATTGCAATTACGATTACTCAAAACTCAAAACTCAAAAAGACATCTTCTTATCTAAATCTTCTTCTGCTTCTCTTCATTTTGAGCAATTCTACATGTCAAGGAAATGGGTGAGGGAGGGTGGAGCGCATGTGTTTTGTAAAAAAAAAAAAAAAAAAAAAAAATTGCGGGAAATCGAAAATTTGGGGAGAAGAAGGAGGGAATGGGGAGAGCTCTCTCCATTTTCATTCTCAAGCTCAGACCTCCCCAGCATAATTTCACAAGCCACACAAAATTTGTCCAAAGCTTCGGCATTTTCATCATAGCCTGCCAAATGAAGTAATGCATAAATCAGTAATGCATTTTCAGCTTCGACATAAATCAGTCTGCCAAATGAAGTAATGCATAAATCAGTAATGCAAAATTAGTCCAAAGCTTCTGCATTTTCACTGTAAGTCTTCTTTACATTATTTTTTACAATTCAGAACTCAAAATCAGTCTTCTTTACATTCTGAAAAATGATAATGCATATTGTCAGTCTTTTTAAAATGATAATCTTTAGCCTCTTCTACATTTTCTTCCACCAACATACAATCATTATTTTCTACACTATCCATTCCTGTAATGTTTGTTTATAAATTATCAGCCAATGAAGTGCATAACAAGGTCATAAAAGAAGGTGATCTAGAACACACACAAAACAAAGGATGTGATCTCACGAAAAAAATTTTCATTTCATTTTTCTTTGTCTCTCCACCATATATTTTAACTCTCCAAAAACACATTCTCTGCGACAAAGATTAAATTTTGAAAAATTTAAAATTTAAAATTAAAATAAAAAATAAAAAATAAAAAATAAAAAATAAAAAATAAAAAATAAAAAATAAAAAATAAAAAATAAAAAATAAAAAATAAAAAATAAAAAATAAAAAATAAAAAATAAAAAATAAAAAACAATTCAAAAACATATGAAAACTGAAATTTAAAAAAAATAAAATTTGATGCTATGAAACCCAAACACAATTCAATCAAGGATAATCATATATGAAGGAGAAGGCCCCTTCCCTTTACCCCATCAATGAGAAAAAAAAACCAAAATTGCAAACAGAATGTGAACCTAACAAAATTGCAAGTATTCTACAAAATTAATAACAGACAACATTTACTTCATGCCAATTCATATATCATTGAGAAAAAAAACCAAACACAATTCATCAATATCATCTTAAAAAATTCATCAATTCAGATATCACAAACAAAATTAATCAATATCATTGAGAAAAAAATCAAACACAATTCATCTTTAAAAAAAACCCACAATTCAATCAGATATGAAAACTGAAATTAAAAAAAAAAGGATCTACAGACTATTTCTGAACAAAATTAATAAACCCTAGATCTAAAATAAGAGGAGCAAAAACAAAAATTGAAGCTCTGATCTGAAGACGAAACGAAGTGAAGAACAAAGGGAGCCTGAAATCTTACCTCTGCGTCCGAGCGATGAAAACCAAATTGCCCACCAACTTCTTGTCCGAAATCAAAAACCTAAATCAGACAAGTAAAGGGAAAATCAAAAACCAAAAAACCAAAAACCTAAAATGAGAGGGAAAATCAAGGGCCGGGTTTACCTTTTGCTAGAGGAAAGGGATGAGGGAGAGCTTCTTCTCTTCTCCTTCTTCTTCTCTGGCTTCGTTTGAGTTTCTTCTATTCTCCTTCGTTTCAGTCGATGACGATGATGGGGAGAGGGTGGAGAGGGAGAACTTCGTTTGGGGGAGAGGGAGGGGGCCTTCTCTATTTGTGTCGAGATGGAAAATGGGGGGAGGGAAAGGGAGAATCTGTCTCTGCGTGCGCCAAAATGGGGAGAAAGATTTCGATTCCCTCCTTCTCCCCCAAATTTTAGATTTCCCCGTTTTTTTTTTTTTTACCACGTCACCGCCTGCACGTGCGACCCACCCTCCCTCGCCCATTTCCTCGACATGTAGAATTGCTCCTTCATTTTGGTTTCTTTTCCATCGCAACGCAATTCGGTTTCTCACTCTACATGGTCTGAGCAGTAAAAGAAGAAGAATCCTGAGTACTTGTGCTTCTCAACCAACAGAGAGTGCTAATTAAGCTGAAATGCTCGCAAAAGCACCTCTAAACGTCTCTGAATCCATCAAATTCGGTGGAAACAACTTCAGAAGATCACCACCCATTGTTGAACACGGACATGGCTGCCATTTCAGAGGCATCAGTGAATTGCAATGGAGGAGAAGCAGGGGGCTTTCAGTTAGAGCTTCTTCTGAGACTGGGTACACTCGAAAGCCCCTCGAAACTGCGGGGGCTTATGAGTTGATTGACGAAGAGACTGGTGAGAAGGTCATTGTTTGGGGTGGAGCTGAAGATGATCCTGTAATCCCTTTTAAGGGAGTTCTTTCTTGGAAGCCCCAGAGTCGAAGAGATAAGAACTATAAGAGCAGTAATGGAAGCAGCTCTAATGGTCAGTTTTTCCCTTAGTTGCAAGTTTATAGCTTTAAATTGTTTTTGTTTCCCACTTGTTTGACAAATTGTGCTAGTTATGTTCCCGTTGAGTAGATGGTTCTGTGTTTGTGTTGACACCCATGGATGAATTGGGAAAATTAGTAAACATAGAACCAAATTGTGTTTGTGTAATCACCAAATGCACCTTGATAGTGTACTCTAAGAAAGCTTATGATTATTGAACTTTGATTCAATCGGCCACTGCTTTGATGCCTTAGAATTAGAGCGTTTAAATGCGAGCTCCAGTACTATGAAACTTTGTGAATCTGGGTCTGCTACTTCTCCCTCTCTCTCTCTCTTTCTTTCTCTTATAGAATTATTTTTGGTTGGGTATGATAAAACACTCCTAAAGATCTTCGTTACCCAAGTTCAACGTCATCTTCGTTAATGGGGGGTATTAACATTATCAGTTTCAGTTCCCCAAGCCTCAGATATATCCAGGCTGACACAGAACTACATGTGGGAAAAATCAACTTTCAGTCCAAGCTTCTGAAATCACATTGTAATTAACCGCCATCAAGATACAAGAAAGAATTAGTGAAATAGATAAATACTATGAAATAATCATGCTCCTGTGCTTAGAAATTTAGAAATCCACTTCAAATATGGTAATGATGTAAAGCTCAAGTGGATGTCCTTGGATCCATTTGAAACCTTGTCCTAAGGACCTTCCTTATGGTCTTTGGAGTCGAGTGTGGTTTTTGATGTTGAGTATTTCTTTTCTCTTACTGGTTTTAACTATATGGTTCTGGTGAGACGGAGAAAGAGGTTCAAGCCTTCAAGGAGATTTAATGAGGTTACTTCTATTGTTGTTGTTATTCTTCTTCTTATTATTATTATTATTATTGTTGTATTTTTTTATTCATTTTATTGCATGTCTTGTCAAGTGTTGATAATACAAGGGGGGAGGGGGGTCTTCTAGTCGCACATACTGAAGTTAAAGAGGATCTAATAATTGAAATAGCTTCTTTATAATTAAATAATTTTTTCATTTCTAGCCATCTAAATTTGATCTGCTACTGTGACTGCGGAAGTCGCTTGGTGATCTAAAAGACTTCCTTCATTTCTAATCCATCTGCAAAAATTTACTGAATCTTGATCAATATCATCTTGATGAATCACCATCTCACATCTTCTCCATGCTCTTCAGAGAAACTAACCTCGAAGAAAAGATGTTGATCATTTTCTCTTGCATCATTACCAGAAGCACATAGAGTTCTAGGATTCTCCTTGCACGTAAAGCATCTTGAGTGACAAGTATAAATTTTCAACAGAAAAAGCTTTGTCTGGGCTAGAGCCTGCTAAAGGAAAATAGCATTTCTCAAGAATTCCCATCTTCCTGATACAATATAGGCTGAGTTGACACAAAAAATTTCCTTTGTTGTCTTTGACAAGGAGGATGCTTCAGTTCCAAGAGTTGCTGTTACTGCTCCCTTGAGAGAATGGAATAGAGGTGTGCGTACACAAAACTCTAGATATGATTCTAAAGACGCTTCCCAAAAATCCCTCGACAGTGGCTTCTTTAGTAAGAAGTCATTCAAAGATCTTGGATGCAGTGAAGATATTATTGAATCTCTTTAGGGTCAACTTTTTTACCGTCCTTCACACATTCAGGTACACATTTCTTAACTTAAAACTTTGATAAAGTGATCTTTGAGGAGAGTGTGAACTAGTCAACACATGGAAAGAAACTATAGCTACCTGCCAGGAAGTTATTAAAGATGGGACCATGCACATTAAGATGAGTGTGCATGACATTCCTTTGTGGCCAGTGACCCAAAAATTGCTCCATGGAGGATTCATGACATGACCTGGCCCCGTTTGATTGATGATAAATTACCTTTGTTTTGACCATCGTCATAACTTTTGTTTTTGTTCATGCCCATGTGCCAAACTAACCTTCAAATTGCCCACTTCGCCTTTTAGTTATATGCTGTGGCCACTAATCATGGGATTGTTTGTCCCACAGCATGTGTGCCTTGTCTACCCGTTAAATGTCTAAACATTTGACATGGTCTAAATCTCAATCTTGACAAATTTTTTGACCTCTTAAAAAGTAAAACGATATCATGGAAATATTTAATATACTGAAATGTGGTGAAAAGTTTGATGAAATAATTAAAGCATTCAACAGAAATTTAAAGCACAATCAAATAAAAGTGCTTGATACACCATTTGAGTCATCAAACATATTGATGTTTCCTTTTCATGCATGAAGATATTTTTGTAGACACCCACAGCCCCACGGTATGGTCGTGTGTGATGTCTTGGGCTTCACCCTTCCCCTTCCCCATAATAAATTTCTCCTCTAGAGACTATTTGGCTCTTTCATGTACGGCTAAAGCGAGTTTCACAATAAGAGCTTCATTTTTCATTTTAAATTTTATCTTTTTAAATTACATGCCCAAAGCTTTTAGGTATTAACACACCCATCTCAAAGATTTTCTTCTTTATTTACTAACAGCTATTGCAATGAAGTTGGATCCTTGTTCCTTTGTGTCTCTGACTGAACTACACAGTTTGTTTGTTGGAGAGTTCATGGTTACATTTCATGCTAAGCACTTTAGATCTTAAATAAACAAGTTTCAGTCTTACTGAGGTCATTTACTGGTTTTTTCCCTAGGCAAATGTTATGTTTGGTTCTAACGATTTTCTTCTTTTGCTGCCCCTACTTATCTTTTTCCTTTTCCCTAAGTCAACCTCCTTCTTACATAGAGATTTGAGCTAACATTTTGAAACAACTGCAGTCCATGGCATTTGCTTCTGCTTTTGAGGGGAAAAGTTGCATTATAGCTTATCAAAGTGGGTCAGGGAAAACACTAGCATATCTTGCTCCAATCATACAACGTCTTAGGCAAGAAGAGCTCAATGACCTTGGTAAATCTGCATCAAGCAGTCCTCGAGTAGTAATACTAGTACCAACTGCTGAGTTGGGTTCTCAGGTTAGTTATAATTTTATTATCTCTCTCAACATTTTCCCCCCTTACATTTTGATAGGCCCCCTATTCGGTTTACTTACACTAGGAGGAAACATGCCAATGGGAAGAGCTGACTGGAAATTACTGATGAATGCAAGGAAGGACTGACTGCTATTGGAAATTACTGATGAAGAGCTGACTGCTATTACTGATGAATGAAAATTGCTGATTGCTATTGCTGAAGTAATACTAAGATGTTTGCTGGTGGCTATTGCTGAAGTAGTACTATAATTGAGAGAGGCAAGTGGATGCTATTGCTGAAGTAGTACTATAATTGAGAGAGGCAAGTGGATGTTGATAGGGGCAAGTGCTATGGGGACCATGTGCTATTACAATTGGATGTTGGAATGCTGATCAAGTGGAATAACTAAATACAATAGAATACTGTAACAGAATAATAAGTAGACTATAAATAAGAGGAGAAAAGGAGAAAGATTCATTCATTGATTTGTAATTTCTTTGTACTGATAGCATTAGCTGTCTAGGAGTTTCTTGAGCTTCTCGAATAGCTCTACAAGGAGATTGGCACTCTCTAAGTTGCTATGTACATTGTTTGTGTCCTACTTCCATCTTTCTAATACAAAATCATTTTTCTTCTTCTGCTACACATCTTTGCAATTCCACATCAGTTCATTCTAAACAGTCTGTTCATATATCTTTGCCCTGTTTCTCTTTGTGAATCATCACGTGGCAAAAGCTGTTCTCTGAAGTATAGTTGATTCTGAGCAATTGAAATTGCATTCAAGCTCCACATCTGCAAACAAGAATCAAAGTAGAGGTCAGTGTCTATCAATTGGTATCAGAGCACTCGATCTTGAGTGAATATGGCTGGCAAGGGTGCATCAACAAGTAATGTAGCAAGATTTGAGGCTATAGAAGAAAGCATCGTAAGGGTTCAAGAACATGTTCAAGAGCAAGTGGAATCATTGAGGGGAGATATTCAAGAAATGCTCAAGATGATGAAGAATCAACAAGAATCTCTTAAACCAGTCTCCACAGCAGATAAAGATCAGATGCATCCAACCAATGTGGAAGCACAGAGTCTGAATGGAGGATTATCTTCTTCTCAAGGTTACCAGTATGATAGGAGACCTAGAAGGTTAGAGATGCCTATCTTTGAGGGATCAAACCCAGATGGATGGATTCTCAAGGCTGAAAGATTTTTCTCCTTACAGAGATACAGTAATGAAGAAAAAATAGAAGCAGCGGTTATCTCTTTCGAAGGGGATGCCTTGTTGTGGTATCAATGGGAGAGTAAACGCAGGCCAATCTTTTGTTGGGAAGAATTGAAGGGTTTAGTATTGAAACAATTTAGATCGATGCAAGAAGGATCTAATTGCGAACAGTTTCTTGCACTTCGACAAGAAGGATCGATCGCTGATTACCGTAGAGAATTCGTCTCGCTAGCTGCACCATTGGAGACTGTAACAGAGGAGGTTTTCCTTAGCAAATTCATACAAGGATTGAAACCCTCCATTAGAGCTGAGGTGAGGATGCTCGATCCTGGACATCTGGGTCGGGCCATGGATCTCGCCCAACGGGTTGAAGAGAAACAGAAGGTAATGGGCTTCACCAGATCCGGTTTCCATAATTTCAATAACCGGCCCATGACTGGCCCAAAGGCCTTTACAACCGGTTCATCCAGTCACACCCAACAAAACTCTTCCAAAGAGTTTTTTCACAACCAATTTCGAATTCAACCTCAACCCTATTCGCATCCTTACAGAGAGCAAGATAGAAATGGAGGCGACAAGAAAGAGACTCGCCGCTTCTCAGATGCTGAGTACCAGGATAAGCGAGCAAAGGGGTTATGCTTCAAGTGTGACGAGAAGTACTCACCAGGCCATTTGTGCAAAAGAAAAGAGGTGAGTGTCCTTATTGCTCAAGCTGATAGCGATGAGGAAGAAGAAGGGGATCTAAATGATGAGGAACACAAAGATGTAGAGGCGGTCGAAATGAATCAGATCATTGAGGTTTCCCTTAGCTCTGTCATGGGACTGACCAACCCAAATACTATGAAGATGGAAGGCGAAATTGAAGATCAGACAGTGGTGGTGTTGATTGATAGCGGAGCAACGCATAATTTCATTTCAAAGAAATTAGTCGACAAGGTGTTGTTACCTATTACAGCGACAGGGGTTTACGGTGTCACCATGGGGTCAGGAGATTTGGTTCAGGGGAGTGGTGTATGTAAAGGGGTGAAATTGATGTTGCAAGGTGTAGAGATTGTAGAAGATTTTCTTCCTTTGGGGTTGGGAAGCTCAGACGTGATTTTGGGTATACAATGGTTAGAAACTTTGGGAACAACTTCTATAAATTGGAAAGAACAAATTCTTCGTTTTAGGGCTGGTGGAGATACCATTACTCTCAAAGGGAATCCAACTTTGGGAAGAAGTTTGGTCTCCTTAAAAATTATGATGCGGGAAATAAAGCAAGAGGGTCACGGCTTCCTGGTTGAGTTGGGCAGTATGGAGGAACAGGGGAATGATCAATCTTCGTCCACAAATAGCTCAGTGGTGCCTGCAGAAGTATCAGAGGTAATACAGAAGTATTCTATGGTTTTTCAAGTACCATCTGGATTACCTCCTAGGCGAGGTTTCGAGCACGCAATTACATTGCAAGAAGGGTCCAATCCGGTTAATGTCCGACCATACCGTTATCCTCAAAGCCAGAAGAATGAAATAGAGAAGCTGATTGATGAAATGTTAGAAGCAGGCATTGTGCGACCCAGTGTGAGTCCCTTTTCCAGTCCGGTTTTGTTGGTCAAGAAGAAGGATGGAGGATGGCGGTTCTGCGTGGATTATAGAGCTCTCAATAAACAAACGGTGCCTGATAGGTTTCCTATTCCGATTATTGAAGAATTATTGGATGAGCTTCATGGTTCGGTGATTTTTTCGAAAATAGACCTTAAGTCAGGGTACCATCAGATCCGATTAAGAGAAGGGGAGGAACCAAAGACGGCTTTCAGAACTCACGAGGGGCATTACGAGTTTTTGGTGATGCCATTCGGCCTTACGAATGCTCCTGCGACCTTTCAGGCCTTAATGAACTCGATATTTCGGCCTTATCTACGTAAGTTTGTTTTGGTTTTCTTCGATGACATTTTGATCTACAGTAAGGGAGTCACAGAGCATATTCAGCATCTTGAAGTTGTATTGGAGATTTTACAATAAAAGCAATTGTTTGCAAATCAGAAAAAGTGTGAATTCGGCAGCTCGAAGCTTTGTTATCTGGGACACATCATATCTGAGGATGGAGTATCGGTTGATCAATCGAAAATTCAGGCTATGTTGGCGTGGCCTTCACCCAGGAATATTACTGAATTAAGGGGATTCTTGGGTCTTACGGGTTACTACCGTAAGTTCATTAAGGAGTATAGTCAAGTGGCTTGGCCCTTGACCTCTCAGTTGAAGAAAGATTGCTTCGCATGGAATGAGGAGGCCGAGTCATCGTTCCAACAGTTGAAGCGTATCATGACGGAGGCTCCAGTATTGGCAATGCCAAATTTTTCCGAAGAATTTATAGTTGAGACCGATGCTTCGGGGTTCGCAGTGGGAGCAGTGTTGATGCAATCCAGCCGACCGATCGCATTTTTCAGTCAAGTTCTGGGTCAAAGGGCAAGACTTAAACCCATTTATGAGCGAGAACTCATGGCAATTGTGTTGTCAGTGACGAAGTGGCGTGCATACTTGTTAGGCCGGAAATTCATCATCCGCACGGATCAGAAGAGTTTAAAATTTCTGATGGAGCAAAGGGTTATTGGACCGGAATATCAAAAATGGGTGAGTAAGCTTCTAGGCTATCAATTTGAAATACAGTATAAGATTGGAGCATCGAATAAAGCTGCTGATGCATTATCCAGAATTTCGTTACCACCTTCATGTTCTCAAATCAGCTTACCTACTTGGCGAGATTGGGCAGTGTTGAAGTCGGAAATTGAGACTGATCCTTCGATTGCAGCCATCAGAAAATCGGTTTTGGATGGTACTGGTCGCCCTGGATTTACAATTATCAATGATCTCCTGCATTATAAACACAGGTTAGTAATTTCCCCTAACTCATCTCTAATTCCCACCATCTTCCATGAGTTCCATTCTTCATCTGTGGGGGGTCACTCTGGCGAAAATAAGACCTATCAGAGAGTGGCAAAAGAAATTTACTGGGTGGGAATGAAGGCGACTCTTCGGAAATTAGTGAGTGAATGTGATGTGTGCCAAAGGAATAAGAATATGGCGACTAGCCCTGCTGGACTCCTTCAGCCGATACCTCTTCCTACACAAGTTTGGGATGAGATTGCGATGGATTTTATAGAAGGTTTACCGGTTTCGGGGATGTTAGATACGATTATGGTGGTGGTTGATCGGCTAAGTAAGTACGCTCACTTCATTGGGTTGAAACATCCTTTCACTGCCAAGAGAGTAGCAGTGTTATTCAGTAATGAAGTGGTCAGACTGCATGGTATGCACTTATCCATTATCTCAGATAGAGACCGTATTTTTCTTAGCCATTTTTGGGGTGAATTGTTTCGGGTTCAGGGCACACGTTTGAAACACAGTACCGCTTATCATCCACAGACAGACGGTCAGTCTGAAGTTGTAAATCGCTGTTTGGAAACTTACTTGAGGTGTTTCACTGCGGAGAAACCTAAATTATGGTCCAAATGGCTTCCGTGGGCAGAGTATTGGTATAATACTTCTCATCATTCGGCTACGGGTTTTACGCCTTTCAAAGTTTTATATGGAAGAGATCCTCCCGCTCTGCTGCGATATAATACTGGAAGAACAGCTGTGTCATCTGTGGAAATATTATTGTCAGCTAGGGATGAAATTCTGGAATGCCTAAGGGAAAATTTATTAAGGGCTCAACAACGCATGAAATGGTTTGCGGATAAGTCTCGGCGTGAGGAGGTTTTTGAAGTGGGGGATAAAGTGTTTCTGAAAATCAGACCTTATAGACAGAGATCACTGGTTCAGCGCCATAATCAAAAGCTTTCTCCCAGGTTTTATGGGCCTTTTGAAGTATTGGCTAAGATTGGTACAGTTGCTTATAGGTTAGCCCATCCTTCTTCTTCTCAAATACATAATGTTTTTCATGTTTCTCAGCTCAAACGAGCCAAAGGACCCTGTTCGGTTAGTTCAGTCCTTCCCTCCCAGTTAACTGATGATCTGGAATTAATGGTTCAGCCTGAGAGTTTGTTAGATGTTCGTCATGTGGTTAAGGGAAATTTGGAGAAAGTGGAAGTCTTAATAAAGTGGCAGGAATTACCTGCTTATGAAGCTACTTGGGAAGATTTTGATTTGCTTGCTCAACAGTTTCCTGCATTCCACCTTGAGGACAAGGTGCGTTATTGGCGCGGGGGTATTGATAGGCCCCCTATTCGGTTTACTTACACTAGGAGGAAACATGCCAATGGGAAGAGCTGACTGGAAATTACTGATGAATGCAAGGAAGGACTGACTGCTATTGGAAATTACTGATGAAGAGCTGACTGCTATTACTGATGAATGAAAATTGCTGATTGCTATTGCTGAAGTAATACTAAGATGTTTGCTGGTGGCTATTGCTGAAGTAGTACTATAATTGAGAGAGGCAAGTGGATGCTATTGCTGAAGTAGTACTATAATTGAGAGAGGCAAGTGGATGTTGATAGGGGCAAGTGCTATGGGGACCATGTGCTATTACAATTGGATGTTGGAATGCTGATCAAGTGGAATGACTAAATACAATAGAATACTGTAACAGAATAATAAGTACAGACAGGACTATAAATAAGAGGAGAAAAGGAGAAAGATTCATTCATTGATTTGTAATTTCTTTGTACTGATAGCATTAGCTGTCTAGGAGTTTCTTGAGCTTCTCGAATAGCTCTACAAGGAGATTGGCACTCTCTAAGTTGCTATGTACATTGTTTGTGTCCTACTTCCATCTTTCTAATACAAAATCATTTTTCTTCTTCTGCTACACATCTTTGCAATTCCACATCAGTTCATTCTAAACAGTTTGTTCATATATCTTTGCCCTGTTTCTCTTTGTGAATCATCACGTGGCAAAAGCTGTTCTCTGAAGTATAGTTGATTCTGAGCAATTGAAATTGCATTCAAGCTCCACATCTGCAAACAAGAATCAAAGTAGAGGTCAGTGTCTATCACATTTCTATTTCTAGTTTCCTGTTAGTTATGATAAATCAAGTAATTAGTTATCTTAAGAATGTAGAGGAGAGAAAAAAAAATTACTTATATATATATATGAGAAAAGCGTGTTGAAATAAAAGGTTCTCCCTGATGACGAAGATTCTTGGGTGTGGAACTCTAGCAATGGGTTCTTTAGCATCAATAGCTGCTTTGCTCTCCTCCTCCATGTCTTACTGACTGGCATCTTCAGAGAATTAGTTCACCAGTTTTATTGATTTTTCTAGGCCTGTTTTGTATTAAGCAGACCCCTCCTAGCTAGCTCATAGGAGAATTCCACATTGATAACTTGGCAAAAAGAGGTCATCTCATTGTCAATCCCTGTCCTCTATAAGAAGCACTATGAATTGATTGAGCTTATCTTTATTGCGTGTCCTTTCTCGCATACAGTATGGGTTCAGATTGATGGAGAACTAGTTCGGAATATTCCTAATTTCCTAGAGAACTAGGTAGGAGTATTCCTAACTCCCTCTTCTTGGTACAACAGATATAACAGTAGTAAAATAGAACTTGCTCTTCGGGGGATTGGTCTTGGAACAAATTACTAATTACTGGAATTTCAGTGCTTTGAAGAAAGAAACCATAGGATTTCTAATAATTAATAGTAAGCAGCAATAATCGGATCTGATATGCAGGAATTTGAAAGGGACAATGTGGAATTGGGGAATGACAACTTCAAAGATATATCCTTTGCAGATGTTATATTTAATGGGCTATTTTTTTGGTATGCCTGCTCCCCTTCTTGAGAGATCCTTGCTCATCTTTCTTCTTTCTTGTTCCAAGTTTATATTTCACTATCTTTCAAGCGTGGCGCTGCATGCTAGTCCAGTAATTATGCATCACAGCTTTAAATGATTAAATATAGAAAAATGATAAAAGTTTTCTTGTATAGGGTAAAATTTGTAGAATTACATTAGTAATGTAACAACTTCCAGATAGTGATCTCTCTTCTAGTTGCCTTTGTTTTATACATTAGTATTTAAGTGCCCGCTATGCTTGCGTGCGCACATATGTTATACTAATTAGTCTGTCTATACACAACTAACTTGCATGAAACAATACTTGTAAGTATTGATGCAGGGGTTAAAAATATTGTCACTACAAACATTTACAAAATAATTTCCAAATTTTACCATGTAGTCATAACTCTATGCACGCAAATTTGCCAAAAGAGAAAGTAACTTCACCTTAACTAAATTTTTGTAATATTTATCAAGTGCAAAGAGTCAGATCTAAATACTTCTTCATACCTCCAAAACAGTTGCACACCCATCAAATCCTGGAGTAAAATCAACATAAGAATTGGCATAATGAATATATATAAAATATACGCCCGGTTACACATACACAATGTCCCAAAGAATAACAGGGTACACAATATCCAATGAATAAACAGGTTGCTTATGATCAACCTGTCATGTCCCAACGGATATTAAACCAACACTGTAATGATATATCTATGAGACACACCTGTTTAGGGAATAGGATTGTTTGCCCATGGTAAAATTTGAGTGATAATATGATTGTTGTACATGGTATAAGTCGAGTGAAAAACTCAAAAGTGCATACAACATAGCGTTTTGAAGCTAGGCTATGAGGTGGCGCTATGAGGTGCTAAAAAGCGTTTTGAAGCTAGGCTAGCCTAAGGCAGCGCACATTTTGTAAAACATAGCGCCTCAACGATTCCCTGACAACGTAGGATGTTATAATCTCCACCGTCTAGAGAAAGAAATATGAGATGTTTTACTCTTCAGCATTGGTTTTTTCATCCTCTGAACTGTTGGTCTACTAAAGAGGTGGGTGACAGCTGAGGAGTGCCTTAAATGCCCCTAAATTTCCTTTTGCTTTTAATAGTAGAGAATTTCTATTCTAGCTCTTAGCTATGTAACAATGAAATTTCATTTTTCATCAAAAAAACAAAAAATCCCATGTCAGATACGTATTGGATACTCCGACACACAATCACTCTTTGGATACTCCATGCTTAGATCATCAATTTTTTGACATGTGTCCAATGTATTCCATATAAATATGACGAATGTATTATGTCAAGTAACTAGTACGTATCTAGAAACTATTGATCTACAATAGAAAAAAAACAATGACTAGTAAAATAAAATTTATTGTTGAAAAAAAAAAATATGATGATCTGCAGGCATGTCCCATATTGGTGGCCTTTCTGGTCGACGTGTCAGACACCAATATTTGTACCGGTGCTCTTGTTACATAGGTTCTTTGGTTTTCTGTCTTCTTTCTCCTATATCCTGTTCTCTGCTGTTCTTACAAGATCTCTGCAACTCCACATTGCTGCCGCTAGTCACCCTAGCAGTGCTGGCTACCCTATCTGGTCTGACCAATTCATCAAATCAGTTCTCCCATACTGATTGACAACCCCCATATACAAATTTGCTTTTACGGATTGGACAGGAGTACAGCCGCCTGATATAGATGCACAAATGCCGATTGGACAGGAGTTATTATTGATTGGAATTCAACTACTACTTTGTCTTCCTTGGTTTTTTCCTTATGTCCTAGCTAAGCAAGAAACAGTGCGTGTCTCATAGTTTTCAACTGAAGCCAAGTATTGCGCAATGAAACTCACTATGAAGTAAGTTCTCTGGATGAGCAATTCTAGATGTCGAGGGTTTGGGCGAGGTTTTGGGCGAGGGAAGTGCGTCGCACGCGCAGAGCTGACGTGGCGAAATTTTTTTTTTTTGGGAAAAATCGAAATTTTTTGGGAGAAGAAGGAGGGAACAGAGCTCCCTCCCCATTTTCTTCCTCTCGCTCTCCCCATTTGCTTCCTCTCGACAGGTCTCCCCCTCCCTCTCCTCCAAACGAAGCGCTCTCTCTCCCTCTCCCACCTTCATCGTCATCGACTCAAACGAAGGAGAAGAGAAGAAGGTCAAACGAAGCCATAGAAAAAGAAGGAGAAGAGAAGAAGAGCCAGAGAAGAAGAAGGAGAAGAGAAGAAGCTCACCCTCGTCCCTTCCCTCTCGCAAAAGCTAAGGTAAGTCTCCCCTTCATTTCTAGATCTAGGGTTTTTAGATCTAGGGTTTCTTTTCGATTTTTTTTCAGAAATACTGTAATGGGGTTGGGATGAATCAATCGAAAATGGGTTCAGATTGGGGTTACAGGTTTTGGAAAGTTTTGATTTTTTTTCCAGGTTTGGGGGGTGAAAGAGATGTGGGGGGATGCTGGGAGCTTTGATGAGAGTGTTTTCCCTGTGTTGGAAGCCATTGGTGACCAATGCAGGTGATGGTGATAGTGGTGGCGGTGGAGGGAATGAATGGAGAGATGGGTTGCTGTTTGTTCTGTTATAAAGAGTTAAAGATAGTTTAAGGGTTAATTACTAGTAAAAACCCCACTTACAACATCTCTTTGGAATTGTATTGATCTGCAAGTAGTAGAGACAGCACAGGATCAGATTTATTCAATTAGTAATTTTTTTTAATAATAAATCCTAAAGGCAAAGTAGTAGTTTTCTTTTTAATGGATTATTTGATCATTATGATTTCCTAAACCATCCAATGGAATGGATGTATTACATGCAGATAAGTTTACAGACGACACTGTGGAGCCAAAATTTTCCAATTACAAATATTCGGAGCCAACAAAAGAGAAGTTTGTATTTAGGAACACAATTTGTGAAACAATGAAAAATGCTTGTACAGAAGTGGTTCCTCCAGTTCAACATAGAGATGTAGGGACAGAGATGACTCCTCTTGGAAGTTCAACCACTTCAAGATGCCACACCCCATTTGAAATCTCATCCCCAGCAAGGCATAACACTCCTACTAACATATCAGGCCCCTTAGCAAACACTGATGCGATCGATATTGCTGAGCTTCAGGAATGCCATTTTGCAAAGCTTGAGCTTGAGCTTGGTACACAATTTGATTCTGCTGTGTCTAATTGGAGTTCAAGAGAAGAGGAGGAAGCAGAGATATCAAAGAGCTTGAGACATTTTGACATTGGCAAGGGATGTCGTGCCACTAACATCGCAGCCGAGTCCGGAGCTTCCGCATGGGAAGAAGAAGAAAGAATTAAGTCCTGTATCAGGTAAATTTGTTGTTAGGTGTGTGTGTGTGTGTCTCCCTTCTTCCCAATGTCGCCGGGCTTCTGTTCAAGATCCTGAGTTGTTTTAATTAATGTACATTGTTAAGTACTTTTAACAATTCAATATTTTGGAGAATGTGATAGTTAATGGGTCTGGGTTTTTATTGACAGTTTATCTTAATTTGTTTGATGTCTAACTTGGCTTACTTGTCTCTATGTCTGACCTTGAACTGGCAGGTATCAAAGGGAAGCAGCAAGGATTCAAGCTTGGGTGAACCTCCAGAATGCAAAAGCTGAAGCACAATCAAGAAAGCTGGAGGTATATACTAACATAAACATGTTCCAATTTGGTTATTGGCAGGATTCATTTGTTTGTTCAGTTCTACTTCCTGCAACTCACTATATTGAACACTTTGAGGAGTAGATCACATGTAACTAAGCCTTAATATTAGTAATGTTGAGGAAGTGGAATTTAATTCCTTGTTCTCATTTCACCAGATTCAGGCTAAATGTCTAGTTTCTGGATATACTACTAGATCGCATCTTAGGAGTGAATCTTGTAGTTCAACAACCTGGTCAATACGAAGTTGTCTGTCACCTGCATGAAACACGAATCTCCAAATTTGAATGGCGAATAATGTACTTGAGAGTTTGGTCTATGCTTTAATTTGTTTAATTGGTTTCTGCAGAGAAAAAGAATTGGCTGCTGTTAAGATCAATGCTAATGAAGTAGACATCATTGCTGATCAGCTAGAGGTTTGATATAGTTTCACACACTTAAATATACACTCTAAATTGTTGCTCAATATAATTGTTTATTTGAATATTGTAACAGTTGGACAAGAAGGTAGCTGAGCGAACACTGCAGGAGCACAAAAGAGATGCAGTTGCTGCCATTCGTCATTTGCTTCGCTAGTTACTTTAAACTTCAACTTCATGGTTCAAGTCAAGGCTCTTGGAAGTGGGTGCTCTTGTTTCGCTTTTCCCAGTATTACCAGCAGATGCGTCTGCTTCAGTGCAAGCATATGTTCTCCATGTTGGGACGAGCTGGTTAACTCTGCAGGCTTTCGCGTATGGCTCTGGTGGAAAATGCAACTGCCAGAACTTTCAAAACATATGGTTGCGTAGTTTTGATCCTGACTTTGATTAACTTTGCGTTTGTAACTTAATTCATAGATAGTAGTCATACTCTAACCATTTATAATCTGTATGAGAGGATGTCATTAACCTCCCAAAATTGTTGTGTATAAACATCCTTGTTGTATATATCGTTTTCAACAATGGGGTTGTCTATTTCATCAATAGTCTTTTACAGGTGATTTTGCTGTTGATAAGGCTTGAAAATACTTAGTTGGCTCCGAATTCATATATTCTTCTGATAATGAGATCTAACTGTGTGCTGGCGTGCAATGACAGTTTGGAACTTAGGAACTGTTGCAGGTGGCCTGAAATAAGCAGATGAACTGTGAACAGTACCACTTATTGTGGGAAGAAAATTTTGCTTAGGGGGTGTTCTCTAAAAAAAAAATTGCTTTATTTTCCAATCAACATATTCCTTGCAACAAACAGACCCTAAAATGACAAACATAGCACACTAGTTCAATTGCTCGAGTGACACATACAAGAGGGAACACCAAAAGGGTAATTCACATGTTCTGTTAATAATTTGGCAAAGCTAATGTTATGCCGCAGAGGCACAGTACATTTATCTATTGGTCGCATATTAAGGCTGCTACAAAGCGTACAAAATTATCCCAACATGTTGTATGAAACCATGGTTCATGGATGAGGTCCACAAAAAAACTTTCTAGCAAAGCAAATGACGAATGGCAGCAACTGCATCTCTTTTGTGCTCCTGCAGTGTTCGCTCAGCTACCTTCTTGTCCAACTGTTACAATATTCAAATAAACAATTATATTGAGCAACAATTTAGAGTGTATATTTAAGTGTGTGAAACTATATCAAACCTCTAGCTGATCAGCAATGATGTCTACTTCATTAGCATTGTTCTTAACAGCAGCCAATTCTTTTTCTCTGCAGAAACCAATTAAACAAATTAAAGCATAGACCAAACTCTCAAGTACATTATTCGCCATTCAAATTTGGAGATTCGTGTTTCATGCAGGTGACAGAAAACTTCGTATTGACCAGGTTGTTGAACTACAAGATTCACTCCTAAGATGCGATCTAGTAGTATATCCAGAAACTAGACATTTAGCCTGAATCTGGTGAAATGAGAACAAAGAATTAAATTCCACTTCCTCAACATTACTAATATTAAGGCTTAGTTACATGTGATCTACTCCTCAAAGTGTTCAATATAGTGAGTTGCAGGAAGTAGAACTGAACAAACAAATGAATCCTGCCAATAACCAAATTGGAACATGTTTATGTTAGTATGTACCTCCAGCTTTCTTGATTGTGCTTCAGCTTTTGCATTCTGGAGGTTCACCCAAGCTTGAATCCTTGCTGCTTCCCTTTGATACCTGCCAGTTCAAGGTCAGACATAGAGACAAGTAAGCCAAGTTAGACATCAAACAAATTAAGATAAACTGTCAATAAAAACCCAGACCCATTAACTATCACATTCTCCAAAATATTGAATTGTTAAAAGTACTTAACAATGTACATTAATTAAAACAACTCAGGATCTTGAACAGAAGCCCGGCGACATTGGGAAGAAGGGAGACACACACACACACCTAACAACAAATTTACCTGATACAGGACTTAATTCTTTCTTCTTCTTCCCATGCGGAAGCTCCGGACTCGGCTGCGATGTTAGTGGCACGACATCCCTTGCCAATGTCAAAATGTCTCAAGCTCTTTGATATCTCTGCTTCCTCCTCTTCTCTTGAACTCCAATTAGACACAGCAGAATCAAATTGTGTACCAAGCTCAAGCTCAAGCTTTGCAAAATGGCATTCCTGAAGCTCAGCAATATCGATCGCATCAGTGTTTGCTAAGGGGCCTGATATGTTAGTAGGAGTGTTATGCCTTGCTGGGGATGAGATTTCAAATGGGGTGTGGCATCTTGAAGTGGTTGAACTTCCAAGAGGAGTCATCTCTGTCCCTACATCTCTATGTTGAACTGGAGGAACCACTTCTGTACAAGCATTTTTCATTGTTTCACAAATTGTGTTCCTAAATACAAACTTCTCTTTTGTTGGCTCCGAATATTTGTAATTGGAAAATTTTGGCTCCACAGTGTCGTCTGTAAACTTATCTGCATGTAATACATCCATTCCATTGGATGGTTTAGGAAATCATAATGATCAAATAATCCATTAAAAAGAAAACTACTACTTTGCCTTTAGGATTTATTATTAAAAAAAATTACTAATTGAATAAATCTGATCCTGTGCTGTCTCTACTACTTGCAGATCAATACAATTCCAAAGAGATGTTGTAAGTGGGGTTTTTACTAGTAATTAACCCTTAAACTGTCTTTAACTCTTTATAACAGAACAAACAGCAACCCATCTCTCCATTCATTCCCTCCACCGCCACCACTATCACCATCACCTGCATTGGTCACCAATGGCTTCCAACACAGGGAAAACACTCTCATCAAAGCTCCCAGCATCCCCCCACATCTCTTTCACCCCCCAAACCTGGAAAAAAAATCAAAACTTTCCAAAACCTGTAACCCCAATCTGAACCCATTTTCGATTGATTCATCACAACCCCATTACAGTATTTCTGAAAAAAAATCGAAAAGAAACCCTAGATCTAAAAACCCTAGATCTAGAAATGAAGGGGAGACTTACCTTAGCTTTTGCGAGAGGGAAGGGACGAGGGTGAGCTTCTTCTCTTCTCCTTCTTCTTCTCTGGCTCTTCTTCTCTTCTCCTTCTTTTTCTATGGCTTCGTTTGACCTTCTTCTCTTCTCCTTCGTTTGAGTCGATGACGATGAAGGTGGGAGAGGGAGAGAGAGCGCTTCGTTTGGAGGAGAGGGAGGGGGAGACCTGTCGAGAGGAAGCAAATGGGGAGAGCGAGAGGAAGAAAATGGGGAGGGAGCTCTGTTCCCTCCTTCTTCTCCCAAAAAATTTCGATTTTCCCCAAAAAAAAAAAATTTCGCCACGTCAGCTCTGCGCGTGCGACGCACTTCCCTCGCCCAAAACCTCGCCCAAACCCTCGACATCTAGAATTGCTCTCTCTGGATTGATATTTACTGGTGGACATTGGTGTTAATTTGACTAATCCTACTCCAGTGACCTGCATTTATCAAACTGCAATTTTAATTGCTCATAAAATTCACATTTTCATGAGCGTACAAAACACATTGAGGTTGATTATCATTTTGTGCAGCAACACTATCAACTTGGCAATTTGGATCTGTCAGACCTTTCTTTCCATCAACTACCAACTCTCATGTAGTACAAAATTCTCACTATCTTTTGAGCAAACCACAATGGATCTGTTTGGATCAATATCCTGAATATGAGGGGAGTGACTGGGATAGTAAGAAGTGGTTACTAGGAAACTAGGAATTATCTTTTTAATTCAGGATGTTATTTTTACATTTGCTTGTTTGTTAAATAAATCTTTGCCTAGCTTATTGAGTCCTGAAATAAGAAATTAAGATCTATGTAGTTAGAGGCAATGCATAGGCGACCCCTCAACACAACAAAAATCAGCACATGCTTCAGTTGTTGTTTTTTTGTTATACGAAAAAAGATTTTACAAATAGTCACAACCCTATATTCACATCAATAAGTCAAGCCCGATGGAGGAAGCTATGATTTGTGGATGAAGCTTCTGAGAATGAGACTGACCATGAAGTTGAGGATGTACTACACTCCTATCATGATCATGAAGAGATAGACTTAATTCCGGGGAGGATGAGGATCTATGAACAATATGTTTATGGTTGTTGTTTGTTCATTTTTACTTTGTGGGTTGCTTCTGAGCTTCAAATGATGTTTAAACTTTATGTATGGTGTTGTTGTCTTGTACTGTTTACTTGTTTTTCATTGTTGTTGTTGGATTATTTTAGACATGGGTTTAATTTGCATTTGGATTTATGCGATATATTATTTTGAAAGAATTAAAAAGTGCTCCTTGGAATGCTTAGGCTCCCATTGGACACTATCTTCTCCCCTAGCGCTTCCAACTACACAGCTTACAATCACCAAATCAACTTTCAGTTCATGTTTTCTATCACTAAGTTTGTTTCTGCTGAGGTTCATATAGGTGTATGGAAAGTTGGAATTTAGGGTAAATAGTGGACGAAATAAATGATGATGAGAGGTTGACAAGTTAGAAAGGGAATGAGTGATGCTTTGTTATGTTTGCGTAATCTTTTATTGATTTCATTTCTAAAATACTCTACACAACTCATCTTGTTTCTTTTGCATTTATTGAGGCTGTCATAATCAGTGTTTTTTTTTACCCATTACAAGAATTAGGTTTTAGTTTTTAATTCATGCTTTTATAAGAAATTAATCATGTGGATGATGCATATATCTATCAATCATTTTAGCTTGCGAAGGCCCTATGGAAACAGAATTCATTATTTGTTATTCAATATTGTAAAAAAAATTTCCTCCAGGTGTTACTTCACAGTTCACAGTATTAGAGTTTGGTCACTGATACAAATTCATGCATTCACACAGTATCTGATGGCGACATAACACAATCTTACATTCTGTAGGTGTTAAGTAATTGCAGATCCATGTCGAAGTTTGGGGTCCCATTCCATTCCATGGTGGCAACTGGTGGCTTTCGGCAGAAAACTCAGCTAGAAAGTCTCAAACAAGATTTAGATGTTCTTATAGCTACACCTGGGCGCTTTATGTTTCTTCTCAAAGAAGGTTTCTTACAACTGGGAAATCTTAAATGGTAAGACATGTTTGTTAAGGATGCTTTTTTTTTTCAATTTTTCTTTTTTTCTCCAAACTTTTTTCCTTATTTTTTTGGGAGAGTTTTTGGACTTGAAAGGGATATTTATTGCATAGTATGTGTTTTGATTATCAGTGTATGGAAAGGCTATGGTGCATATGGACGTTTTTATCATTCTATAAATTTATTGGAAAAATAAAATGGCTCTACTAATCCAGGTTATTGACAGTTTCTGGCTGTTCTACAGAGCACCAAGGTTTAGTCACCTTGAATGGTCGTACAGACTAAAAGTTGTCCTATTGATGATTTTCTGCCATTGGATTTTAGTCTATTTTACTAGTTGCTAATAGCCTACTTTCCAAGGATCTACTTATTGTTGAAAAACTCTTGAAGTCAACACCTATAGGTCATAAATCAAGTTTATTTTTATTGTTTAGTTGTGTTCCAAAGGGTGGAGTCAACAAGCTTGGCAAAACCCCTGCAGAATAACCTTCCAGATCCATAGTCAATCCAACATGGGTACCAGCTATTTGACATGGCACTAAATAGACTGAAAATGTTGACTGCTCAATGTCGGATGATATGCATTCAGATGATATCCCATACCTTTAATTCAAAGCCCTCCACTGAATTCTAGCGAGGTATTACACAATCATTGGATTGACATGTCTCTGCATTTGAAGCTTCTTGAGGGCGTCATTGCATGTAGTGTCTGTTATACAGATCCTAGCTTTTGGTATTCTATGGATCCTTTGTATTGAAATTTGATGTTCCGGAATCAGCCGTAGAGGTCTACTACAAACATTCACCTCCAACATCTTCGTTCTTATTACTTCTGTAGTCTTCTTTGGATTATTGATAGTCGTAGTCGTACTGACATATTTTGCTTGTTTGTATGCTTTCAGTGCTGTGTTAGATGAGGTTGATATGCCCTTTGGCGATGAAGACTTTGAGCAAAGTGCTGCAAATCTTAGTTAACTCTGCACCTGTTACTACTCAGTATACAACAAGCTAGTTGAAGTCTTCCGTGATTGTGAAGTTATCATGGGACCTGGGATGCACCGTACAAGCTCTGGCCTTGAAGTGGTCAGTTATTGAAACCTTTCTTAATTTGTGATTTAATCTCAATAGTCGTTTTTACACCTATAGTAAATAGTTTCATCTATTTTGGACTTCATTATCAGCTCTGGTTACAGATGACTTAATACAGTGTCATCATTATGAATTCCAAAGATTTGGACTGTGAAACTACTCACTGATGTTGCGTAGGAGCTTGTAGAAATATCTACAAAATAAGATTTCAATTTAGGTGAAAATATAAGTATTTGACTGTTCACTAACATTTAAGAAGGTTAAATTGGGATTTGAGGTGTTGGAATTTTCAAAAGTGGAGCAAGACTTAACCTCAGTGACTGACGCGGTCAAATTTAATGAGTGCAAGTTTCATCCAGGTGTATAACTCATATACAATCATAGAATGATTCAAATAAAATATGATATTGAAATTCGTCCATAAAACGTAGTTCATAAGTTGACCCATAAAACCATAATATAGTAAAGCATAAGATAACATGAACTTTGTGAAGGTTGAAATGGCTCTTTGTTAGGAACTGACCTTTTTCTGATGATGTTTCTGCAGAATTGGAGAACCAAGCAACACACTCTCAGTACCAAGATCAGAGTTGGCTGATTTCTGTAAGCTATGGAACCTGTCAAGATAGATTCAAGACAAGAACAACCAAAGAGAGTTTGATAATCAATGAAGACTGATTCTGAAATGTTTATACTTTTGGATTGAATGGTTTTGTAGAGATTACAATAGAAAAGAATGGAATGTAACTGGCAGTATTCGAGATTGCCAATCTCCCCTTTGAACAAAGCTCAATGTACAACAGTTTATTACAGTAATGAATGCCTTATTGCTCTTGCTAATTCTTATTTATAGCAATCAGAATTAACAGTGACTAACAGTGGACCTAACAGAGCACTCTATATTTAACAGAGCACCTAACAGAATTTCTTTACAGACTGCCACAGAATACAGACTTGCACCAAATTCACTTGTCTGTTTGATACTTCCTCCTTGAATATGTGAACTTGATGGGAGGCTGAGGCCTAACAATACCCCCGCCCCAAACACACACCTTGTCCTCAAGGTGAAAAGAGGGAAACTGATGGCGTAACAAGTGGAAATCCTCCCAAGTAGCCTCATACGCTGGAAGACCACGCCATTTAATCAAAACCTCCAAAGACTTGAGAGTTACCTGGATTCACACAGTTACCTGGATTCACACGTCTGATGTCCAAAACTGTCTCAGGATGGACTGCCATATCAATCTCTCTGTGAAGCTGAACAGGGAGAGGAATTTGAGAAGAAAAAGTACCCTTAGCCCGGCGTAACTGGGATACATGAAAAACCGGATGAATCCTAGTCGAAGACGGTAACTCCAATTTATAAGCCACAGCCCCAATCCGTGCCAAAATCACAAAAGGACCACAGTAACGGGCAGAAAGCTTTTGATTACCACGCCTGATCAAAGAATTCTGTCTATAAGGCTTGACTTTAAAAAATACCCGGTCCCCTACCTAAAAAATTTCATCCCGCTGAGATTTATCAGCCTGATTTTTCATGCGTTGCTGAGCCCGCAACAAATGCATCTTCAGTGAGGCTAAGATATTGTCCCTATCCAACAACAACTGCTCCACAGAAGAGACAACCGTAGACCCCGTAGCATAGCGAAGAAGAGGAGGTGGATCCCAACCATATAAAATTTTAAAGGGAGTGTAGCCTGTTGCTGAATGAGTGGACGTGTTGTACCAGTACTCCGCCCAAGGCAACCACCTATACCACTGCTTGGGTCTCTCGAACACGAAACACCGCAAATACGTCTCCAAACAACGATTCAACACTTCGGACTGGCCATCCATCTGAGGGTGATAAGCCGAACTAAACTTCAACATTGTTCCCTGGACGCGAAATATCTCACGCCAAAAATGACTAACGAACACCCGGTCCCTGTCTGAGATGATGGAAGAAGGAATACCATGAAGCCTAATAACTTCCTTAGAAAAAACAGACGCAACTTTCTCAGCCGTATAAGGGTGCTTCAAGCCCATAAAATGCCCGTATTTGCTAAGACGGTCGACTACCACCAAAATGGTATCCACAGACTCGGAGCATGGTAAGCCTTCGATAAAGTCCATTGTGACTTCTTCCCAAATCTGATTTGGCAAAGGAATCGGTTGCGGAAGTCCCGCGGGAGTGGTGGCCACAGTCTTACTACACTGACACACGTCGCACTCACTGACCCATTTGCGGATGTCTGCCTTCATTCCCACCCAATAGAGTTCCTTAGAAACTCTCTGATAAGTCTTCATCTTACCCGAATGCCCCCCAATTGCTGACCCATGGAATTCTTTGAAGAGAAGGGGAAGAAGAGATGAGGATTTAGGAATGACTAACCGATTTTTGAAATGCAACAAATTTTGATGCACTGTGTACCCCTGATCGGCTGATCCCTGCAAAACGCGCAAGGGCTTTCGCGGTAGTACGCTCATCCGTTGCTTGTTCTGTTAGGGGCGCAGGAGCGCACTGGAGTTTTCTACGCTGGGTCGCCTTTGGAAGCGTTCGCCGGTAACCAAAGCGTCACGACATAATCCAAAGGAAGGAGTGACGCTGACTGAATCCATTCCATAAACCCGGAAACGAAACAAAGTTCGTTCCCTTTCGTCAAGTAGATAAAGTCGGCATACGAACCACTTTAGCTTTGCCTTAGACTCTATTGGAACAAAGCAAAGAAGGAGGCTGAATGGAGAAGGGAAAGGGACAAGGGCGGTCTCCCTCAATTTCTGACTTAAGGCACTCCCAATCACACAATGTTGGCACACTCAGCTGCAAGCATGTTGAGGGATGAGAAATTCTGGAGAGAGCATCCGCTGCGGCATTGGAAGAGCCAGAACAATACTGGATCTCAAATTGAAACCCAAACAATTTTCGAACCCATTTTTGATAATCCGGTCCAATGATTCTTTGCTCCATAAGAAATTTGAGACTCTTTTGATCAGTTCTGATGATAAATCGTCTACCCAACAAATATGCGCGCCATTTGTTCACTGCCAAAACTATCGCCATAAGCTCCTTTTCATAAATTGGTTTTAGCCTAGCCCGTTGTCCCAACACCTGACTGAAGAAAGCTACTGGTTGGTGCTCTTGCATCAGGACAGTTCCCACCGGATACCCCGAGGCGTCGGTCTCAACAATGAATTCTTTCGAAAAATCGGGCATACGCAAGACCGGGGCAGTAGTCATGACCTGTTTCAGACCCTGGAAAGCTATCTCAGCCTCACGATTCCAGCCGAATCCATTCTTCTTTAATTGTGATGTTAGCGGCCTTGCTATCTGACTGTACCCGCGAATAAACTTGCGGTAGTAGCCTGTTAAACCCAAAAATCCTCGCAATTCTGAAATATTCGAAGGTTGTGGCCAATCTAACACTGCCTGAACTTTAGATTGATCCATAGATACTCCCTCAGCCGAAATCACATGACCCAAATAGCCCAATTTTGAGTTACCAAACTCACATTTTTTTCTGTTAGCATACAAACAATGCTGATGCAATAGACTCAAAACCGTTTCCAACTGCTCCACATGTTTTGTGAGGCTTGGACTATACACCAGGATGTCGTCGAAGAATACAAGCACGAATTTTCTCAAATACGATCTGAAAATTGTATTCATCAGCGCTTGGAAAGTAGCCGGTGCGTTGGACAAACCAAATGGCATTACGAGGAACTCGTAATGTCCCTCATGGGTGCGAAAAGCCGTCTTAGCTTCATCCCCGTCCTTAACTCTGATCTGATGATAGCTTGACTTCAAGTCCAACTGCGAAAATATTACGGCCCCGTGAAGCTCATCCAACAACTCATCAATGATGGGGATTGGAAAACGATCGAGCACTGTTGTTTATTCAAAGCCCGATAATCTACAGAAAACCTCCATCTTTTTTCTTCACAAGCAGCACCGGACTTGAAAAGGGGCTTACACTAGGCCTGATGATTCCAGACTCCATCATCTTTGCTATAAACTTCTCAATCTCATTTTTCTGGAACTGCGGGTATCGATACGGTCGAACATTTATCGGTCCCGTTCCCTCTTGCAACACAATACTATGCTCATGGCCACGCTTGTCTCCTCTTACTCTCCCACCGATACCACAGAAGAGCATCCCCTTCGAAAGACATCACTGCAGCTTCGATCTTCTCATCGTTTCCATACTTCTGTAACAAAAAAAATCGTTCGACTTTCATAATCCACCCATCTGGGTTCGAACCTTCAAAGGTTGGCATCTCCAATCTTCTAGGTCTCCTATCGAAGTGTTGCCCTTGTGAAGAAGATCACCCTCCATTTCCACCATTCAAACTGTGAGCTTCTACATTGATTGAAGGTCTCTGATCTTGATTTACATGTGAATTACCTTTTAGGGCTTCTTCTTGTTTCTCCATCCATTGATCCATCTTTTGGATCACTTCTTGGAAACCTCCTTTTAATGACTCCATCTGTTCTTGAACGCTTACCACAGCTTCTTCTATTGCTTCAACCCTTGCTGAATTACTTGTCGATCCAGTTTTTCCAGCCATTTCCTTCAAGATCGCCGTAGGGCTCTGATACCAAGTTTGTTAGGAACTGACCTTTTTCTGATGATGTTTCTGCAGAATTGGAGAACCAAGCAACACACTCTCAGTGCCAAGGTCAGAGTTGGCTTATTTCTATAAGCTATGGAACCTGTCAAGATACATTCAAGACAAGAACAACCAAAGAGAGTTTGATAATCAATGAAGACTGATTCTGAAATGTTTATACTTTTGTATTGAATGGTTTTGTAGAGATTACAATAGAAAAGAATGGAATGTAACTGCAGTATTCGAGATTGCCAATCTCCCCTTTGAGCAAAGCTCAATGTACAACAGTTTATTACAGTAATGAATGCCTTATTGCTCTTGCTAACTCTTATTTATAGCAATCAGAATTAACAGTGACTAACAGTGGACCTAACAGAGCACCTAACAGAATTTCTTTACAGACTGCCACACAGAATACAGACTTGCACCAAATTCACTTGTCTGTTTTTTTTTTTTTTTTTTTGAAAGGCAAGCAGGGTTTTTATAGGATCCCAAAACCCATAAAGATGCCGCAAGCTGGGTTTGAACCCATAAAGATGCCGCAAGCTGGGTCTGAACCCATGACCTAGTGGTACCATCCGCCAAGCTCTAACCGTTGAGCTGTCATGCCATTGGCATTCACTTGTCTGTTTGATACTTCCTCCTTGAATATGTGAACTTGATGGGAGGGTGAGGCCTAACACTCTTCTTTGACGTTTCTCTCCTTTTTCCTATCACTTTACTCTTATTTTTTACTTGATCTTTTTCAGTTTCTCTCTTCTTTCTTTTGTGCTTTCACCAAGGAGTACAGACAGCCCCAAACATCAGTGTTTAGCAACCCCCCTCTTGACAAATTATAGACATTTTTTGTGCACAAAAAGTATTGGAAAATATTTTGGAGAATCAACAAGCTTTTAAGATTAGGGATGGCAATGGGGCGGATTTGGGCAAATCCATCCCCGTCCCGCTAGGGATGGCAGATCCCCGAATCCGCCCCGGATATCCGTTTATCAAATTTTTTAAAAACCATCTCCACACCGGATGGATTAGTAGATATCCGCCCCACCCCGTTTAACCGAAGAAAAAAAAAACCAAATCAGAGATTTTTTTTTTTGAAAGATGAGCGTGCCACCGGTGGTGTAGAACCTAAGACGTGGGGTTTAAACCACCACAACCTTAACCATTCAACCAGGCTACCATTGGCAGATATGAGATCTGAGAAAAAAGAAACAAGAAGTGAGAAGAAGAGTAAAACCCCCACCCCAATCTCTCTTATCCCCAGTCTCTGAGAAGAAGAATAAAATAGATCTGTGACACAGGAAGTGAGAAAAAAAGAAAGATATGAACAATGAATTAGAGACAACATTCACAAACACAAACTAGGGTTTGTAGCCAATGAACAGTGAATTAGAGCCCACTAATCTCTCTGCAGAAAGGAAAAAAATAAGAAGAGAAAACACAGTATATTACAAATAAATTAAGAATTTAAAATTGGGATTTAATTCAACAACTCAAAGTGAGAGGGGAGGATAAGGAAGACCTCTAACTCCCTTGGTTACAGTTTTGTTACCATACAAGCTAAGAAATATATTTTCTTCTTCCCTGTGCATCCATTGCTAATTGCTGCTTAAACATCCCAATAAATGCTTCTACTTTCAATTAAGCTCTTCCATGGACAACTCCTCCTTTTCCTGCTCAACTACCACAGTTTCTACTTCATCACTGCAAAAAATCTCTTCTACTGTCACTGACCTCTTGCTCTTCTTTTTTGGAAGGTACCTCTTGCTCTTCTTATTGAGGAGTAAACGCATAGACGTTTCTTTATCTGTTGTTTTCTTTCTCTTTCTCTTCCTCTTCTAGTTTTCTTTCTCTTGCTCTTCACTATGCAGTTAAAATGGATAATGGACCCATAACGGTCCACGAGCGTTATAGGTGGTAACGGGATATAACGTGATATAATGGTATATCACATCTAATACACCAGTTGAATGGGATAGAAATTCTCTCTATATATGTTTTTTTTTTTTTTTTTTTTTTTTGAAAGTTGAGCCGGGTTTTTATAGGATCCCGTAACCTATCCTCGAGGTGCCACCTATAGGTCAACATCACCCCGAAAGAAATGATGCCGCCGGAGGGTCTCGAAGCAAGGACCTGGGGACTAATCCCACAACCCCTTAACCACTCGACCATAACCCCTTTGGCCTCTCTCTATATATGTTAACAAACAAGCAATTTCAGTTGTTAACATTTTATTATCGGGGAGATATATTTTTTATCAACTTAAGCGTCACAGTGTCTTTCTAATAGTATTCCATGGTTTAAATGTCATAATCTTGAAAGTTATATATAGATCGATGTGACTTAAGCACCTAAGTATCTTTGTAACTATTATAAATAGACAGACACCCTTCCGAAGATTATGACATCATCATCGAGCATGGATCAAGTGGCACAAATAGTTCATTATAGTATATCCCACTAGCATTATTAATTAAGGAAATAATTATCTTTTGTCATTCAAAGTGATAATTTGATGAAAAAATATAAAACCAAAACCAGTTTGGTGGATGAGGGGATATATTTGGAATCCAAAAGGTGGGAGTGTGAGCGTTTCCTACAAACCAACCCATATTTTTGGGTTATTATATAGTTTGGTGTGAGTGTTTCCTAATTATAATTATTATTCTCTTTGTGTTCTAGTTTGATCATAGTGAAAGATGAGAGAAATTCTCCATGTTCAGGCTGGGCAATGTGGGAACCAAATTGGTAGCAAGTTCTGGGAGGTGGTGTGCAACGAGCATGGTATCGATACCAGAGGAAACTATGTAGGGAACTCCCCACTTCAACTAGAGAGAGCCAATGTTTACTACAATGAAGCAAGTGGTGGCAGATATGTTCCCAGAGCTGTTTTGATGGACCTGGAGCCAGGGACCATGGACAGCTTAAGAACTGGAACTTATGGCCAAATCTTTAGACCTGATAACTTTGTTTTTGGACAAAATGGAGCTGGAAAACAATTGGGCTAAGGGTCATTATACTGAGGGAGCTGAACTTATTGATTCTGTTCTTGATGTTGTCCGAAAAGAAGCAGAGAACTATGATTGCTTGCAAGGTATAATAGTTTTTCCTCGCATTTTAGACAATTTGCTACAGCATGTTGAGTAGGTTGATTCTTTCTAGGGTGTTAAATCTTGTAAGAAGTTAAATTTCTTCCTTTTTAATTCTTTTCAACAAGTTCAGATCTCTAACTACATTAAGCCTCAAAAGTTAAACATCCCTCCATTGGTTTCAAAACCATATACATGTTTATATATATATTGACTCTGATAAATGAGCAAATTTTTTGTTCCTAAAAGTATGTTAGGTGTAAATTGACAACTATCAACTAATCTACTATATAAAATTTGACTTTGCTACCTAATCATATATATATGAAGCAAATAAAATTTCAAGTTCTAGTGATGTGATAATATAGTTTGTATATGTATGATATTTCAGGGTTCCAGATATGCCATTCACTTGGAGGTGGTACTGGATCTGGAATGGGAACCCTACTGATATCAAAGATAAGGGAGGAGTATCCAGATAGGATGATGCTGGCCTTCTCAGTGTTCCCCTCCCCAAAAGTATCAGACACTGTGGTTGAACCTTACAATGTTACCCTCTCTGTACATCAGCTGGTTGAGAATGCTGACGAGTGCATGGTTTTGGACAATGAAGCTCTCTATGACATCTGCTTTAGAACCCTCAAACTCACTTATCCCAGTTGTAAGTTTCTCCCTCTCTTATGTTACTTAAGTTATAGATATGTTTATCAAGCCTAAAGTCCATTCCTGTTGTTCATTGCCTTGACATATATCAGAACAGCGGTGACTAATCATTTCTAATGTTTTAATGATTTCAATTTAAATATAATTTGAAGAAATACAATTTAATATACTAATTGATTCCCATTTTTATTAATATGCAGTTGGAGATCTTAATCACTTGATTTCAACCACAATGAGTGGTGTAACATGCTGCCTCCGATTCCCGGGTCAACTCAATTCAGATCTCCGGAAGTTAGCTGTGAACCTTATTCCCTTCCCTCGTCTACATTTCTTCATGGTTGGTTTTGCACCTCTCACATCGCGTGGATCCCAACAGTACAGATCCTTAACCATCCCCAGAGCTTACACAACAAATGTTGGATGCCAAGAACATGATGTGCGCTGCTGACCCACGCCATGGTCGCTATCTCACTGCATCCGCTATGTTCCATGGTAAAATGAGCACAAAAGAAGTAGACGAACAAATGATCAATGTACAAAACAAGAATTCTTCTTACTTTGTGGAATGGATTCCTAACAATGTTAAGTCAAGTGTGTGTGATATTCCTCCCACTGGGTTGTCAATGTCATCAACTTTCATGGGGAACTCTATTTCCATTCAGGAAATGTTCAGAAGGGTTTCAGAGCAGTTTACAGTTATGTTCTGGAGAAAGGCCTTCTTGCATTGGTACACTGGGGAAGGGATGGATGAGATGGAATTCACTGAAGCTGAGAGTAATATGAATGATTTGGTGTTTGAGTACCAACAATACCAAGATGCGGTTGTTCAAGAGGAAGAAGACTATGAAGAGGAAGCTCTGGATGATTAAGTATGTTTATGATATGTTTATATTTTTGTCCATTTCATTGCTTGCATTATTTTGTGATGGTTGTTTATATTCAGTATACGATTGTTTATATTTTATTATGGACTTGTAAACATTCTCTTATCCAGTTATTGAAATTTCAATTGCTTTTGCTTATCATTTTTGTTCCAATTGCTCTGTTTATGCTTAGAACCCAACTATTGTTTTTAGAACACATATTAGTATAAACAAAAAGAAATAAATAAAGAAAGAAAGAAAGAAAGAAAGAAAGAAAGAAAGAAAGAAAGGAAGGAAGAACTAATGCATCACATATATAGCTGTAGAAAAAATAGATTACAATTTCTTTAGGAGTCCCTGATGATATAAACAACTTGAGTAGTCACTAGGAGCTTACTTCGTAACTTGTGATGACAAAGGTGTAATACACACTCGTGGTCACTTCGACTTTTCCTTGCCATGGCTATGCTTCTAATCAACATCAGCTGTGAGATACATGTATCTGTAACTTTGTGAGAATAACTAGCAAAGATGGAATTACTATCAATGAACAAGGAACGGCCACCTATGTATGTGTTCTCCTCCCACTTTTACAGTAACAATACCAACTGCTTATTCTGTAAACTTGAAATCTTTTTATTGAACCCTGCATGAAACATTTTTCTGTTTCGGATAACTAACATGAGAACATCACCATCTACTTCCACCAATTGCTTGGAAGCAACATCGAATTCATCAACCCTTGATGGATATGTAATATTTTTTCATAATGTGCATCGCCCTAGTTCCACATCTAGAAAGGTAGTAGTTGGAGGAAGTTCATATGTTGTTGTTTTATGGTGAAAGGATCGAGTACTGCGTTAGATGGAGTAGTTTCATCCAAGAAAACCAACCATCCTTTGTTCCGGACTAGGTAGTACTTGTTGAGGAACTTCAAAAGATGGGAGTTGAGGGAAAATGATGTGCTTACATAGAGAAGATACATATCGCCATTCGCCAGTGAGCACAAAATGAACTCAGAAAATTATGATCCTCCATGGTCAGTAGTTGCTTGAATGTTTTCTCCACAATATCTCTAGGGAGAGACGACCAATCTCCTCTATCTCCACCACCATTACCATGTGGAGTTTTGGTCATGTGCTTACGTTGGACAGACGACCAACCCAAAGCAAAACTGGTAAACTTGCAATTATTTGTCCTGACTACTAGCTTGAGTTTCCCATTTATCAGCATTTACTTCTCTATAGATTAGTCTGAGTTTAGTTGATCAATTCTCTGAGTTTAGTTGTAAGAGATTAGTCTGGAGATTCGGTTGTATAGCTAGCTGAGGTTATTTTTTGTTGTTTGCTAGTTTGTACATAGTTCTGTTCTTTCTAATAAAAGGGTATTGTTTACAATTTTCTTTACATATGGATAGCTAGGACTGCGCCAATTCAAATTCTGTATCACCCAAACTTCTCCGGAGAAATTCAAAGTGTAAAATTTCCGCCTACAGTGATGTACTATAATTAATGTTATGAACAAGATCTACATTCTGCACCGAAGTCCATTTCATATCAATCAATCTACGAAAGGCTAGATATTGCTTCTTAAGGTAATCTTTATCAATGTTCTTATAGATGGCGTAACAATGTAATTAATTTCAGTAGGATTAGGTGACAAAATAAAAATTGTTTCAAATATTCGTTTTGTAAAATGCAGGGTTAAAAAAAGTGAATGATTTTAAGGAATTTTGACAGATTTGTTGTTTTATGGCTGTTGGTCCATGAAAAACAAAACCGTTAACAACTTAATTCAGTTTTGTTCATTTCAAGCCATCCTCATATGACGCAACACAAGCAAAAACAATCTGGAATCCACAAAAAAGATAGAACACAAAGGTTTCCTTTAAATAATAATTTGATTGAATATCTCCTTGAATAATACATGAAAGCAATTTAAAAACATTACTCAACCTTTGGATTGTCCTAGGAGTCTTTGAAAATCCAAAGTCTATTGGAAAATAAAATTATAATCCTATTGAAAAACTAAAACACTATTGGAAAACAGAAACTAAAATCCTATTGGAAATCAGTAAAGTGCTGTTTTGGAAACCTAAACGACCTCAAATGCCTAAAATTCACCATACATCACAACATAGCAGTATATTGTACCTGTCTCATTCCAAGCTCGGATGCCAAATCTATAAATTTCAATTACGTCCTTTTATCTTTCGTCGGTCCATTATGTCTTCAATTATTTCAACCATATGTTCTCAATCATCAAATCTCTTTACTGCTTTGGTTTATTTAGTACTCTTCACTTGCTGATTTCTGTACTTATACTTTACGTGTGCTCTTCTGACTGTAGTACAATAGCTAATTATATAGACCTGTGATTAGTATGCAATTACTCACCATTAATGATCATTGAGAGAGGAAACCATTTTGTGATAAACTATTTTTTATCAAAAAAACATTCCACGCGTCTGATGTGTTTTCAACATTACATATTCCGGCAGAGAAGGTGAAGGAGTTCACTACTTTGCAGAATAATATGTCTAGCAGTAACACTACTAATAGCAATACATGAATCACCCTCTGCATCTATTGGAAATTTCAGAGAATACAATCATCATACTGTACTTTCTTTGATCACAAAATATTAACAAGAAAAAAAAATTTAATATTGATAATACTGCTATAATAACTATCCAGAAAAAACTAACAAAACAAAAATGATAATAATGCTTCAATATCCACTTAGAAAATATGTTTAATTAACTCAAATTCGAAGAGGATTCAAACCCCTGAAGACATATATAAACAACTTACTATGACTTGCTTTATAAACTAAGACGAAGATGGTGTAAGCCACACAGGTTGTGACGTAAATGAATAGTGCTTCAGCGAAGAAGGACAAAACTTCTGCCTATGATTTGTCGTCAAATTGAAAATAGAAAAACCCTGGACTCTGGGCTTGCCTGTGAATTAGATGCAATTATTAAGTTGATGAAAATCACTAGCCAAGACAGAACTGCCATCAGCAAACAAGGAATAGCTACTTATGGTATCCATTTTCAACCACATCCTGCAGCCGGAGCATCTTCAGCTAGGGGATAACAAATAAACTTCAAACCTTTTTGCCATCAACCCTGCATGAAACAAATTTCTCCTGACAACTAGCATGACTTCCCCATCCTTTTCCACCAAATTCTTCGATTCAACATCAACATCATATAATGAGTCTCTCCATAAAATACAGTTGACCCTTGGGGAAGGCCCAAGCTCACTCCCATGGAAATTATCGATTTCAAAAAGTCATGAACTGTTATGTCATGAACTGGACGGATATTCACCAAAGTCCATTCCTTGTCCCTGGGTCTACAGAATGCTAAATATTGCTTCTTATGAATGTTCTCGTACATAGCCATGGCAATGTAATTGTTTTTAGTAGGATTTGGTGACAAAACAAGTTTAGTAATTACTGCTAAATCCACATTCGGAAAAGTGGTCCGTGGAGGAAGCTCAATATGCGGCTGTTTCAAGGAGAAAGGATTGAGTACTGAGATAGATGGACTAGTTTCATCCAACAAAATCAACCAGCCTTGAGAAGAACCACACACATGCTTCCTATTAGCCATTGGTAAGTATAAAACACAAACCATATAGTCATAGAGACTGAAGAAAGCGCGATAGTTTGGATCTGAACAGGGTAGTACTAGTTGTGGAACTTTAAAAGCAGGCATTTCAGAGAAGCATATGTAAGCGGTAGAACGCCAATTATTGCAAACAGAACTCACCGAACTACGATCATCCTCAGTTAGTACGTGCTTAAATATCAGGTTAAGAAGGTCACCCTGGATAGATGACCACTCACGAAACCCACCACCATTAGCTTCTGTTGGTGTTAAAGTTTCAAAGAGGAGACCATCATCACCATCACCATCATCTATACTTGGTTCTTGAGTTGTTTGGAAAAATCTCTTATACAACCAAGAGTTTGACCAACCGCCAAAAATACCATATGTAGTTTGTTCTTCTTTTCTTGTTGTTGTTGTTGTTGTTTGGTGAGGTCTTCTTCTCCCCTTCTTATTATTTCTCTTCCTTGATCTCTTTGATGTCTTCTTTGGTTTGGGAGTCTGATTTGAGAGAAGAAATCGAACATGATGTTGAAGAACATCCTTCAAGTGATGAAAGAGTTTCAATATCTCTGGTTTGGGATTTGAGAACAAAAGTACAACAACCTGGGATTTGAGAACAAAAGTTTCTGCACAAGATCAAAACTCATCCTACAGGCTCAAGTTCAAGCCTATGTGTTGTGGTTATTCTCTCTTTCCCGTTGTGCTATATGCTATTCCTCAATTTTCTTATTCCTAATTTCTAAGAAATCCTGATAAGGAAAGGCCTAGACTTTGATGTTAACGTATTCTTTTTGTTGGAGTTTTATCTCTGTTGGAGTTTTCTTCTAACTCTGAATTATTTTGTTAAACACTTCTTTGGTTCATTTCAACTTTTTTTTTTTTGAAAGGCAAGCGCGGGGTGTAAATGGGCTCCCCAGACCACAGAAAAAAACCATTACAAGTTACATTCGAAGGTACGTTCACTCGTTACAGCATCCATAGGACAATACACTTGCTTCAAATCTTCAACAAAGAACCTAATTAGTACTAGAATCACCGTCTCCAAGTTGGGGAGTAACCCTGCAAAATGTTCTGCTACTAAAGTAGTTGCATGAGAGACCTGCCGTAACTTTTCTTCCTCATAAGTAACAATCAATCCTTTAATCACTCTCATGACGTGATATATACCTATTGTTGGCCCCAGGATGTATGAGAAGTCGTCGTAAGGATACGAACCACAAATGAATCGTGATATAAAAACCATTGAATGCTAGCACTAATCTAGCATCCATACAAGGTTCTAATAAACATTTGCATTCTACTTGTATTTGCATCATCAGTTACCTGAATTTAGGATTTGTCTTCTTGCTTCGAGAGGACCTTCGAGGAACATATGTCGTTGGAGACTGTATTGTGGGAAACTCACGTTCTTCTTCACTAGTGTTTTGCCCCACCTGTGGTGCTGCCGCTGCAAGGGAAGCTTGAATTTCAGCGACCCATGCATCCATGCCTAATTTTGCAATTGCTGATTGTACAGTGTTAAAGTTCATTTCAACTTGATAATACTTGATTACAAAATGAGAGATACATATAGTGGTTTTGGAACATCCCACTTAACCATGAATACATTTCAAAGAAGTAAATAATAACATAGGAAACATGAAAGGATTCCTAAGAACTAGAGCTTCATAGTTCCAGGAGATGAGAGTTCCAATGCTTCATTAGTTCCATAGTTGACTGCACATTAAACTTTAACACTCCCCCTTAATGTGTTGTTCCCGAACTCCCAATGCCGTTCTCAATTGCTGAAATCTGTCTCTTGGAAGAGCTTTTGTGAAAATGTCTGCAAGCTGATCTTGTGATCTGCAAAACTCAAGCTTCACTTCTCCTTCTTCAGTTGCTTCTCTAATGAAATGATGCTTTATGGCAATGTGTTTAGTTCGGCTATGAAACACAGGGTTCTTTGCCATGGCGATAGCCGATCGGCTGTCACAACAAAGTATAACACCTTATTCTTGTTTTTCTCCAAAATCTTCCAGAATTCTTTTCAACCAAATTGCTTTTTGTGTTGCCAAACCTGCTGCAACATATTCAGCTTCGGCAGAGGATTGAGCCACAGTTTGTTGCTTCTTTGAACACCAAGAAAACACACCCGATCCAAGGGAAAAAACATAACCAGAAGTGCTTTTCGTATCATCTACACTTCCTGCCCAATCACTATCACTGTAACCTATTAACTTCAACTCTGAATTTTTCTCAAAATTGATTCCATAATCCAATGTGCCTTTGACATATCTAAGCACCCTTTTTGCTGCTCCAAGATGCAAATGACTGGGTTTGTTCATGAATCTTGAAAGTAAACTTGCTGAAAACATTAACTCCGGTCTTGTAGCCGTAAGATAAAACAAACTCCCAATCAAACTTCTATATATGCTTGCCTCAATCATTCTTCCACCATCTTCTTTTCTGAATTTTTCATTCCACCATCTTCTTTTCTTGGAATTCCCTCTTCCGATAGGGTTTTCCTAGGCGGGGATTTGAATGGCCATGTCGGTAAGGATAGAGTTGGGTATGAGAGGGTACATAGAGGTCAAGGCTTTGGGGATCGAAACACTGCGGGGATTTCTATTCTAGATTTTGCTTTAGCTCAGGATTTTGTGATCGTAAATACTTTTTATAAGAAGAGGGGAGATCATTTGGTGACCTTTGCGAGTGGGCATAATAGAAGTCAAATTGATTATTTTCTTGTGAAGAGACCCGATTTAGGTAGGTGTAAAAATTGTAAGGTTATACCAGGAGAGTGTCTGACATCCCAACATAGGCTGTTAGTTCTCGATTTTTGTCTTAAGAGTAGGGGTCGTATTTCTATAGAACAGGTTAGACCGAGAATTAAGTGGTGGACCTTACAGGGAGATGTATGCCAAAGATTTCGAAAGAGGATTTTGGGTGACCAGTCAGTTTCAGAGGGTGGGGAGAATCTAGAACAAAAAGATATGACTAGTAGCGCGGATCTTTTTGAACATTTGGCAAACCGAATAAGAAGATGTGCGAAGGAAGAGTTAGGACAGGCCAAAAGAGGAGGTTTCTATGATAAAGAGACATGGTGGTGGAACGCGGATGTGCAACAAACCATTGCGGAAAAGAAAAGATGTTTTAAGGTGTGGCAAAAAGATAGGTGCCTAGAGTCTTATGAGCTTTATAAGCAGGCTAAGAAGTTGAGTAGTAGAGCAGTAGGGGAAGCTAAGAAGAGAGCGTATGATGCTCTCTATCATAGGTTAGGTACGAAGGAAGGGGAGAAGGATATTTTCAAGATAGCGAAGGCTAGAGAACGAAAAACTAGGGACTTCAGTCATGTTAAGTGTGTTAAGCATGAGGATGGAAGAGTCTTAATGCAGGATAAAGCTATTTTAGATAGATGGAAGGATTACTTTTGGAACCTACTCAATGGAACACATGTAGGGGAGTTAAACTTGGAGGGGTATGCTTCACAGGAAGGGAGCGATCGCGTGTTCCATCGCAGAGTTAGTGCCACAGAAGTGAGAGAAGCTTTAAAAAGAATGAAGACAGGGAAGGCAGTTGGACCGGATGATATACCAATTGAAGCATGGAAATGTCTGGGAGAAGTTGGGATTCAATGGCTAACTAAACTCTTTAATAGGATTTTGGAAACTAGAAAAATGCCAGATTCATGGAGGCATAGCATTGTGGTACCAATTTATAAGAACAAAGGGGATATCCAGAATTGCTCGAACTATAGAGGGATAAAGCTTATGAGTCATACGATGAAACTTTGGGAGAGGGTTATAGAACAAAGACTTAGGAGTTTAACCACGATTTCGGAGAATCAATTTGGATTTATGCCAGGTAGGTCTACTACGGAGGCCATCTTCCTGCTTAGGCAAACTGTAGAAAAATATCGAGAGGCACGTAAGAGTTTGCATATGGTTTTTATTGATCTGGAGAAAACATATGATAGGGTCCCCAGGGAGTTGATTTGGTGGGTGCTTGAAAGGAAGAAAGTGTCTCAATGTTATGTCGATATCATTAAGGATATGTATGAAGGGGTTGTAACAAGTGTTCGCTCAGTAGGTGGGATGTCTAGTGAATTTCCAGTGACAGTCGGACTACATCAAGGGTCGGCGTTAAGTCCATATCTCTTTGCTTTGGTCATGGATGAGTTGACGAGACATCTGCAAGAAGATGTACCTTGGTGCATGTTATTTGCAGATGATATTGTCTTGATGGATGAGACTAGTGCAGGTTTAGGTCAGAAATTAGTTAAGTGGCAGGAGGCTTTAGAAAGTAAAGGTTTTAGAATTAGTCGTTCGAAGACGGAGTATCTAGTGTGCAACTTTGGGTGTGAACCAAGAGGGAGAAGTAATGCAATTGAGATCGAAGGTGTCGAGGTCCCGGAGTGTGAGGCTTTTCGATATCTAGGGTCTATAATTCAAAAGAATGGGGCTATTGGAGCAGATGTAGACCACAGGATTAAAGCTGGTTGGTTGAAATGGCGAATGGCGTCAGGAGTATTGTGCGATAGAAGGATGCCTGCAAGGCTAAAAGGAAAATGCTATAAGACAATTGTTCGACCAGCCATGCTATACGGTTCAGAATGTTGGGCTACCACGGGACAACATACGCATAGGATGGCAGTAGCAGAAATGCGTATGTTAAGGTGGATGTGTGGTAAAACTCGTAAGGATAAAATTAGAAATGAAAGAATTAGGAGATACTTAGGTGTAGCGCCCATAGAGGAAAAAATTAGAGAAAGACGTTTAACTTGGTTTGGTCATGTGCGGAGGAGACCAAGCACGGCGCCAATTAGAAAATGTTTAGATTGGCAAGTTAATGGAGGGTATAGACGGAGGGGACGACCGTTGAAAACTTGGATGAAGACGGTGAATGAAGATATCATTGAGCTTGGATTAGATGAGGAAATGTGGGAAGATCGCATTGCTTGGAGAACCAAAATTCATGTAGCCGACCTCGAAAATCTCGGGAATGGGCTTTGATGATGATGAACTAATGGAGTATCAACAGGCTTGCAATCCAGCATCCCGAACTTCTTCAAAACATTTTCTGCATACTTCTTTTGACAAATGAAAACTCCATTCTCATCTTGATACACTTCTATACCAAGAAAATGATGTAGCATTCCCAAATCACTCATCTCATATTTTTTTCCTCATCTCCATCTTGAATTTTTCAAGCATCCTTTTATTATTCCCAGTATAAATCAGATCATCAACATAAAGTGCAACAAGAAGAATGTCGGCCTCACCTTGATGCTTCACATACAAAGTAGGCTCACTCTTGCTTCTTTCAAAGCCTTGCGCAATGAAATAGCCATCAATCTCACTGTACCATGCTCTAGGAGCCTGTTTCAGCCCATAAAGAGCTTTTTTCAACCTGTACACCTTATCCTCTTGGCCTTTAATCACAAAGCCTTCAGGTTGCTGCACATAAACTTCTTCTTTTAATTCTCCATTCAGAAATGCGGACTTCACATCAAGCTGGTACAAGTTCCATCCTTTTTGAGCTGCCAAAGTAATGATTGCTCTCACGGTATCTAGGCGAGCAACAGGGGCAAAAGTCTCATTGAAATCAATCCCAGGTTGTTGTGCATAACCTTTCACGACCAGTCTTGCTTTGTTTCTTTGGATTGAGCCATCCGGATTATATTTCACTTTGTAGACCCATTTCACACCAATAACTTCTTTGTCATTTGGCTTCTTTACGAGCTGCCACGTCTTGTTCTTTTCAATTGCATCAATTTCTTCTTGCATAGCATTTCTCCAACAATCTTCTTGGATTGCTTCTTCAAAATTTTATGGTTCCACTTCACAAAAGTTACATCTAGCAAAAACATCATCCAAACTCCTCATTTTTCTTGGAGTTGAGCTAGGAGATGTAGAACTAGAACTTGATGTAGATGAAGAACTTAGTGATGAAGAATTTGGTGAAGGAGGGGCTATTTGATTTTCTTCATCCACTGATTTTTGCTGCATTATAGGAACTGAAATTGATCTATCGTCAACTTTGTCTTCTAGCCAATTCCAAGAGGTCTTTTCATCAAATACAACATCACGGCTTATGACAACCTTCTTTATCTTCAAATTGTATAATCTATAGCCCTTTGACATCGAGCTATAGCCAATGAAAATGCATCTTTCACTGGTTTCATCAAGCTTTGTTCTCTTCTCCTTAGGAATATGAGCATAGCAAACACACCCAAAAACTTTTAGATGGTTTTCTTCCACTCCAGGCTTCAAAAGGGGTCATATACCACACAGCTTTTGTTGGACTTCTATTCAGCAAATATACAGCCGTATTCATAGCTTCAGGCCAGAATACTTTTGGTACACCCATAGCAAATAACATAGACTTAGCCATCTCCATCACGGTCTGATTCTTCCTTTCGGATATGCCATTTTGTTGTGGTGTATACGTACCCAACAGTTAACTGCCTCTCCATGCCTTCTTCTTCACAGAATTTATTGAACTCATTTGAGGTATACTCCTCTCCAAGCCTCTTGTGCCATAACCATGAGTCATTCACTTCTCTTGCCATCAAGCTGACATTCTTTCCATAGCTGAAAGAGAGTGGAAAGCTTATAGATTTGGTCATTTTAACCACAGAAACAAGTCCTCCTTTGGGATCAAAAATTTTGCATTCTCCATTCTCAAAATGAAGAGAATAATCTTTTTCAAGAAGCTGACCAACGCTAGGAAGATTTTCATCCAACTCTGGAACATAAAGAGTATCTTGGATAGTTCTCCTTCCTTGTTTTGTTTCCACGCCAATACTGCCCTTGCCTTTAACTTCAACAAATGCTTCATTGCCCAATTTTACTTTTGAGCAAAAGGATGTATCCATGTCAAGAAAGACTTGCTTGTCACCAGTCATGTGATTGCTGCAACCGCTGTCCAGGTACCACACATTTTTCTGCTCCTCTTGGGCCTTTTGACATGCGAGGAATAAGTTGCCTCCATCTCCTTCTTCCTCCATAAAGCTTGCTTGTTGAGGCTGGCCATATCGACAATCTTTTTGTAAATGACCGAACTTCTTACATTTATGACATTGAAGCTTCCCTTTATTCCAGCAATCCTTCTCATCATGGTTCATCTTCTTGCAGATTCCACACCATTTGGAAGATGTGCCTTCATTACTTTTTGCACCAAAGCTGCTTCTTCCTCTTCCATGGGAGCTTCTTCCTCTTCCTCTGCTTCTTCCTGATTTGCCTCCTCTAGAAGAATCACTTCTAGTTTTCGCCATATACTTTTTGCCATCATTTTTGGAGTCAAAGGTGAGCTTAGATTGAAACGCACTCTCCACAAATTTTTCAGAGTGACGTAACAACCTTTGCTCATAAGATTTTAAGGAACCCACCAGACCTTGAACACTCATAGTGGATAGATCTTTAGTTTCTTCAATAACAGCCACAATAGGATCAAACTTTTCTGTCAAGCTAATCAGAATTTTGTCAATAACTCTTCTATCATCAATTGTATCTCCATAGGACTTCATTTGATTCACCACATCAATCAGCCTATTGTGATAATCATTCAAGCTTTCATTATCCTTCATCTTCTGATTTTCAAAATCTCTCTTAAGAGATTGAAGTTTAATTGATTTCACCCTGGAGTCTCCTTCAAATTCTGCTTGAAGAATATCCCAAGCTTCCTTGGATTTCTTTGCTCTCATGATCCTTGGAAAAATGGCAGCTGCAACACCTCTTTGAATCATCCCAAGAACACCAGCATCTTTGGTTTTTATCTTCTTCAACTCTTGACTTGCTTCATTCGTCATCCCTGCTGTATTTTCAGGTTCTTCATACCCATTCTTTACTAGCTCAAGCACTTCTAGGGACATGAACAAGGTTTCCATCTTTATGGACCAGAACTCATAGTTCTCTCCTTCAAACAAAAGAACATTTACATTGCTGAAGGTTGTGTTGATTGTTGATGACGAGCTTGTGTTGGCCATGACTCCGTCTTCACTTTTCTTTTCTTGTTGATTGGATCAATAGAGCTCTGATACCACTCTGTTGGAGTTTTATCTCTGTTGGAGTTTTCTTCTAACTCTGAATTATTTTCTTAAACACTTCTTTGGTTCATTTCAACTTGATAATACTTGATTACAAAATGAGAGATATATATAGTGGTTTTGGAACATCCCACTTAACCATGAATACATTTCAAAGAAGTAAATAATAACATAGGAAACATGAAAGGATTCCTAAGAACTAGAGCTTCATAGTTCCAGGAGATGAGAGTTCTAATGCTTCATTAGTTCCATAGTTGACTGCACATTAAACTTTAACACTTTTAGGGTGTTGTTATTTTAGACCCATGGTTATTAAAATTATCCCAAGATAAATTCAACAACCTGTTTGAAGAATCTCATGAAAAACTCATCTCATAAACACAAGATATTGAATCCAATTTTCTGTTTTTTTCTTTTTCATGTTTTCACAATTGGATTTCTTCTTCTTCGTCGGAAGTATTTGCAACATAGGTTGAATTTATCAACCTGTTTGGAGGCTAAGCAAAAAGTCGAATGAAAAAATACCAATTATAAAAAATTACAAAACCTGTTCTTCAATAGATCGCCATTTTCATAAGTTCAATCCAATACCAGACCACCAAGGTAAGTAATGCCTACTTTTCTTGTTTTAGATTTGAATTTCTTGGAAAAAAACAAAATACTGCGGTATATGATGCACGAAACACGTACTTTTGGTGGTCACAGTTTGGCCCAACCATGCCACAGCCTGCAAGACATATATGTTTTGTTTTCATCTTATCACAATGGGATTTCTTCATAGGAAGTATTTGCAACATAAATTGAATTCATCAACTTGTTTGGAGCATCTCAACTAAGCAAGAATCCATCCCCCACTTTCCAAGAAGTCAAAAAAAAGTCGAACAAAAACATAGCCATTATAAGACTTACAAAACATTTGCCTCCAATGCTGATTTTATAAGTTTGAAGTAAGAAAAATAAAATAAAATAAAATAGATATTGGCACATTAGTGCCAAAAATTAGTTTTTACTAGCCCAAGAGGACTCTCTTAGTATTCATTGTAAATTAAAGACCCGACTTACATATGACTAAATAAAAACTATATCATTTGAGCTTTGTTTGAGCTTAAAATTTGAGAAAAAATTAAAAACCAGTAATAGAAACAATGTGCCATTGTTTCATATCATTTTGACATGTGTAACTCGAGATCAACGCTAAGTGGGATAAAGAAAATTTATCTATTAATATCACGAATCGAGTGAGACCCACCTTGGGCAAGACACAAGCCAATCGGTAGTCCTTGACCCATTTTTGTTTATTTATTATTTTGCGCATTGCAAGTTGTCCTCCAAATAAGGCGACTGTCAGTTTTCCTACCTTTCAAGGACATGTCGAAACAAAATCAATGTGTAAAATTAGGGTTGAACAAAAAACCGACCAAACTGATTGGTTCAGTTTAAATTCGGTTCGATTTCGGTTTAAAAAATTCAAAACCGAAGTGGTCAGTTCGGTTTTTAGTTTATATGTGATTTTAACCGACCAAATATATATAATAAATAATATATAATTTATATAAAAATAATATAATAAGTTTAAAATAGTCAGTCGGTTCGGTTTTGGTTCGATTTTAGTCGTTTTGGCTACGGTTTGCATAAATTAGTATCGGTTCGGTTTCGAATCGGTTTTGTTAATGGTCGGTTAGATTTCGGTTTGAAAATTTTAAAACAGACCAAAATCGGTTCGGTTCACGGTTTAGATGAAAAATCGAACCGTCGGTTCGATTTTCAACCCCAATAAAAATAAAAGTTATTCACATGGGAAACACTACTAATAATAAGTTTTTCTTTAAGAAGTGCTTCATTTATTCACAAAATCTACCGCACAATGATCGAAAGAGAGATGGAGTTCTCTAGTGAACATGACGATTCATCTCCAACCACACTAAGAATTGACATAGGATGAGGCAAGCGAGCTTTAGAAGATGTTATATAGCGTAGTTTCAATTTAATGAAAAAAATTAATATGGAATATATGTTTTAAGAAGTAGGGTGGTGAAAAGTTGTGATATTAAAAAATATTTTTCAATATTAATTTTATTTAGCCTACCCATTTCAAAATCTTTTTAAAATATATACTTTTTATTGTCAGTGACATATTGACAAATGTTTCCATATATAACATAGAGATTATTGATATCTAGATTTGCACATATTGATAGTTATCAATTCATATATTCTTACGAATCAGTCAATATCATAAGGTTTTGTACTATAAATAGGTTGTTGTTGTCTCTCCTCCAAAAAGCATCTCGATCATTTGTATATGCATTTTTATCAAAAGCAAATTCATTTTTGTTGGGTAAGTTGGGATTGAATCTTTGACCTTATGGTAAATCATGATGTTTGTGGGTATCCTTGAGCATCCGTTGCATGAAAGGAACCAGAAACCTCATATACACATTCCATGATAGTTGCTTGCTTTGTCTATTTGAGAATTTCAATAAGGTCAACATCTAATCCCATCTAACCCCTAAAAAATTGGCGACTTGGGAAACAAAATGCGCGATATATCTCGTATCTATGTTTTTTATTTTTATACATTTTAATCCCTCCTGATTTTGCATTTAAGTAGTGCAATATACAATATTTATAATACAACATTGTTTGATACATTATTAAATATCTAAAAATAAAAATATATCATCATTTTCTATTTTGTGATATTTTGTCATGTTCCATGATTAGTACGGTGGTTTATGGAGTTTGGTATCTGCCTATCAAGATGAATGAATGTGAGGATATCGCAACTCAACTGCATAAGGGAGAGGGCTCCTCGAAGATCTTTTCCAAGCAAGAAGGCAAACCAAGTTTACAGATTTAGGTTACAAAACCAATAAAGAGAAGTTAGATGAAGATTAGCATACATCAGTATTCAAAGACATCATTTCATCCATTTCTATTTATTAGGGAAGGCAATGGAGAACATTCTCTTTGAGATGACTAAGCAATTGATAGGTACCTATCGGGAACACACATGTACACCAAAAAATCATCAAAAACTCATTTAGTGAATTTAACCTCTAGATTAACACCCGTTGAATTATCCTTGTGATGATGTACTGAATGATAAAGAACAATCGAGTGAAGTAAGTTTGATGCCCTTTTATTTTTATGATAAAGTTTAGGGATCCTCAAAACCCCAACTCTCTTTAAAAAAAGAAGAAAAAAAGGTTGAAAGTTGACTCCAAACACGCTCGAATCAAGTTCTCTACTAAAGTATTTTTTTTCTCAATGGTTGTTCAGTTCTCTTTCTTTTTTTATTTTTTATTTTTTATTTTTTATTTTTTATTTTTTATTTTTTATTTTTTATTTTTTATTTTTATGACATTTATTGAAGAGAAGATTAAAATTCCATACAACATTGCTATTTGATTTTGTTTCATAAATCACATAAAATCCACCATACATCACGGTGTAGCAGTGAGTTGCACCCATAACTTCGTTTCCCTTCTCGAAAATGTATTGCATATATACCTCATTCCGAGCTCGAATGTCAATTTGATATATTTTAGTTACATCCTTTTGTCTGTCATCAGTCCATTATGTTTTCGATTATTTCAGCCATATGTTCTAGAAACAACATTACCAGTCCAACCACAAACCTAAAATTGAAACACGCAGAACAAAGTCCAAGTTAATATTCCAAGGCACACAACAAAACATACATGGTAATTGAAATTGGAGGAAGAGATTACCCAGCAATAAATAAGACGACTGCTATCAGTGCCAGTACGTATTGGTAAGCTTTGTATTTAGATGTCACACGGGCATTAGGTTGAAGATTTTGGCTTTCCACCCACCCACATCGAGGACGCATCAGTACAAAAAACCCAAGTAGGAAACCTGCAAGAAATCCTCCAATGTGAGCAAAATTATCAACGTGAGGTAGGATCTCAATTGCTAAGTTGATGACAATAACAACTAAAAGGCTCAATAGTGCTGCAGCCTACAAGAACAAGTTTAAATGTAAGAACCCATGCACCTGTGGAGAAAACTTACACAAATTTCACTCACGGATCAGATGTTATGCATACAATTGTTCTGCTAGTGAATAAAATCACACACATCAGCCTGAAACAAGCGCAACAGCCTTATTGGTTGTGTTGCATCTAGCAGACTGATAGTGCTTGTGCATTAGAACCAAAAGCCATTCAGTGTGGGTTGGTATTTTGCTAGAGATCTAAATCTGTCAATGACTGCAATCGCCACAAAATTTAATAAATAAGCTATGAGTATTGAAAAGAGAATGTGGAAATTCCCTTTGAATGTGCAAACTGCTAACAAGATCAGGAACCGTCCAGTAACTTATAGTTCTTCGATATAAGATGTATACATAGGAAAGCTAACAAATTTGCTAATTGTCTGGCTCTCAAAGGGGGTTCCTTCTTCTTTAACCCTTTCCATCTAGCCAGTCTCACTGGTTCGAGATGCTCAAAGTCATACCTAAAAGGTGCACCTGTATTAAAATATGAGCACGTGATTGGAGATCCCCTCAGGTGCTAACGCAATTTGGAGGCGAATCTGGTGGTGTTTATTGCCTACTTTAGTTTGTGAGATTTTGATTTATCTCGTCTTAGAGGCACCCCCTCTGTCTTCCTATGTGTTGTGTACACACCCAAAAAACAAACAACCCTTTTTCAGAGAACACCAAAAACCCACTAGTGTTGTGTAGAGAGAACTATAGATAGAGTTTGAGAGAAGGAAAGAAAGACAAAACATAGTTTTTGTATAACTAGTTTTTGTACTCTCTTTCAAATATGTCAAATATCACAGGTGATAGTAGGAGTTTCTCTTCAGGGGGAGAAGAAGAAGTTCAACAACAACAACATCTTCATCAGCAGCAGCTTCAAAACCATTTGAGTAGAAGCAGTAGCAATGGTTCTTCCACTCAACAGCAACAACCACCACTTAAGAAGAAGAGGAATCTCCCAGGCACTCCAGGCAAATTCAACAACTCCATTGATCTTAATTATTGTTGATGACCATTTAATAGTTTTTTATTTTATTTTATTGTTTTGTTTTGAGTTCGGATCCAATCTAAGTGAACCATGAACATAACTTTTCTCATGTTTATGAGCTCGAAATGGGTTAAACTACTTATTATTTTCAAAACTTCTTGAATATTTAGTTGTTCTTAATTGGATTCACTTATAAAGTCCGAATTGGTTTTATTGAACAACTATGTTTCTGATTAGTGCCATAGGCCTATATGTTATGGATTCGATTCAATCAAATGGAAAGGGTGATCTGCTATGTTATTTATGTAATGAGATTTTGAGATACTTGTGAATTTGAAATGGGTTTTTGAATATAGAATTATTTTGGTGTTCATGGTTGTTGAAAGGTTCAATTATTGGTTGGAGATTACAATAATTGCAGACACCTTTTTGCTTGACTCTGTTTCTTTTTATTTTATTTTTTGGTTTTAGAATCTAGTTTGAAATAGGGTTTTATTTTCCATTATCTTGCTTGTCGATATAATGAACTAATTAAGAGACATAATAATCTATCCAAAAAAAAAAGTCGCGGGATATAATATAGTCCAACCATTCTTGTGAGACCTGCGGTTTTCAAAAAAAAAAAAAAAAAAAAAAAATCAGTTTTCATTTCGGTTTGGGGTTTGATCGGGTTTTTAGCTCCGATCAGCCGTGTTAGGGCCTTGGTGGCGTCCTTGGGAGCCCTTAGAACCGACATGCAGGACTGTTTTGTGGTTGGCCAAATTTTTTTTTCAAAAAATCAGGGTGCATGTTTGTTTGGAGGGTTCCTCGGCGTGAATCCGAGCTTTGGGTGCGTGGGTGAGTCTCCTTTTCGTGACTCTGAGTGTCCTTAGACTCTTTTGTGGGCTGTGGTGCAGTTTGGTAGCGTTCAGACCGGTGTAGGGAGGGTTTCGGCACGTTTTCGCCCCACTTTGGGTTGCGGCGGGGTGGTTGCCGAATTCCTTTTGCCTGTAAGTTTTCCTTTCAGTCACGCGCCGCTTGTATTTATTTATTTATTTCAGTTTTCGGCTAGTTTACTCATTTCCGAGTCCGCCTTGCAGTTTTAGAATTTTCGTGGCCCCGCATTCGTGGTATTGCGTGTTTGGAGCTTTGACCGGTAGGAATTGGGTTTTGAAAATCCATTCCGCCAGGTGAGTGGAACTATAATTTGTATTTTAAGAAATAAGTATTTGAAATCCTGAAATGAATTTTTACGTTTACCGTCAATTGTGTGGAATTGTACCCAAATCCGAAATTCGGAGTTTTCGGATATTTCGAGGATTGTGTTAGTTATGTGTGAATGAATTATGCATTGGATTTTCGGAAAACATGATATACTTGAATGAAATCGAATAGTAATTTTGGTGTGATTAGGCTTTGGTGTAATAACATGAGACTGGTATGCTTTGTTTTCTAGTTTGCATAGCCTATCATGTTACCGTGGATTTTCGAGTCTTGAGCATGTATGATAAGCGACTCGAGTATATTTATTGTGGTGAATTGGGTCATGTTGGGACCCTGGCATAGTCGTGGTTTTATAAAAAAATTGCCGAATTGTTTATGCTTGCACGTTTGTACATTTGGTTATGCACAGACTCGTCATTTGTGCATGTGGATAGTAGTATAAGTGTCTTTACCCCGCTATAATGCCTGTTTGCCGATGCTTAGGAGCTTGCTCGCATCGAGAGTTGGATGGTGCTTGAGATGACTCGCACCTGACATTGTGGACGCTACTGCATGTGGCAAGCTTGCTGAGGTGCGGTGAGCTCCCGCACGCACTTGCCACTATAGAGTGCAGTAGGACGGGTCCCGGAGGACGTGCTTTGGAGATTACTCGCTTTCCCTCCCAGCGCGCTTGATTTTGATTATGTTAGGTTGGCCGTGTTAGGCCAGTCGTTCGGGACGTTTGAGTTTGTATCCTGGCAGATGGCACCCCATTAGGATACAAACAAGCCCGAAGTGGTACTGGTGCACGTTGTGGGATGTGTCTGGGTGAGACACATTCGTAGGGTATGCGGATACCTACGATATGAGACACTTATACAGGATTTTACAGGATTTCTGATTTCAACTTGATTGCTATACCTAGGAGGCTAGGAAGAATTATGAGACTGTTTTATTTCCATTGCTTGATATTTACCTTGTTTGAATCGTGTGTAATGATTGACATATATCGTAAACTGATAGTTATTGTTGAATCTGAAATGTTTGTGTTGTTGCTTGAACTTAGAAACATTATCCTTAGAGACACGGTGTGATTTAGACTTTAGAACTTGTTGCTTATTCATTGTTGTGTGGCATGAATTTTTCTTGTTTATTATTTCGTTATTTGTATTTAGTTCGCTCGCACCAGCTAGCTTTGTGCTTTGCTGACCCCGCAAGGGGTGTGCTTCTATTGGAGTGCAGGCAGTGTTGGCGTTCCTGCTGATCGTGGCGCGTAGGCCTCGATTTTCGTTGTAGGCGTGTTTTGAGCTTTTTGGTTGTGTCCGCCCTGTACGGGTATGTTTTGCTTCCTCTGTGTTTCAGATGTACTATATTGTTAAACTAGATGTTTGTATACTGTTTGGTCGCTATGACTCTGGCGGGGCGAATCAAAAATATATATTTATTTTGTTCACAAATTTAGCGTAGTTTTATTTCCGTTTGTTTATCGTATCAAGAATGTGTTATATTATGATGTTGTGGCCGGTTACGATCCACCTGTGTACGTGGTAGTTCACGCATCGGCACGCTGCGATTCCCGTGGCGGGTCGGGGCGTGACAGAGCTTGGTATCAGAGCAATTGTTACCGGTTCACATAGAACATCATCGTATACCACTTTCTTGAGTGGATTGGGTAGAGGAGTTAGGACTTTTGTTGTGTTGTTTGATGTATGGTATGTGTGTTTTATTTTTCGTAGAGGTTGTTTGGTGATGGCGAGTGGTCAGAGAGTCCCTCTCCCAGCACCGCCTGTTCGCCTAGCAGCTATTCCCGGTCAGGGAAATGTTGAGGGTATGTTATTTTATTTATTTTTATTGTCGTTTTGTGTGTGCCAGATGTAGTAGGAATGTGTTATGTGCATTATGCGTAGGAAAAATTGCATGTTAGTGTGTTATGTGATTCAGGATACATGTGTTGTGTGCCAGGTTTTGTGCATTCGTCGTCTTCCCTGTTGAGGGCTCTTTTCGATACAGGAGCATCTAGGTCTTTTATTTCTAGACAGCTGGTTGTTAGAGACAACCTTGAGGTGGTGCCTTTGCCGGAGCCCTTGTGCGTTGTGTCTCCCTTGGGCAGTTCGGTTTGGTTGTGGGAGTTTTGTCCCCGTTTCGAGTTTTTCTTGTTGGAGTATAGCTTTGTGTTTGACTTTATTGTCTTGGGTTTTGAGGGCTATCATTTGATCCTAGGGATGGATTGGTTGTCCAGTCATCCGGTGATCATTGATTGCTTGCATAGGTCGGTGATGTTAGCGCCACCTGATGCTTCGCCTCGTGTGTTGGCTTGTGAGCCCGATTCGGTTTCTTTGATGTCGAGTTTTCTTAGCTCTCTTGAGATTTCTTGTGCCGACACTAGTTCTGTAGAGGTTGTGTGTGAGTTCCCTGATGTCTTTCAGGAGATTCCTGGTATCCCTCCACGTCGTGAGGTAGAGTTTCGGATTGACCTGATTCCTGGTACTGCACCTATATCTAAATCAGCGTACAGGCTTGCACCTAAGCAATTGGAAGAAATGAAAGTACAGCTTGATGAGTTGCTTCGTAAGGGGTTTATTCGTCCGAGCAATTCACCTTGGGGAGCTCCAGCAATATTTGTGTCTAAGAAGGATGGATCATTGAGGATGTGCATAGATTATCGAGATCTAAATAAAGTGACTATCAAGAATAAATATCCATTGCCTCGGATTGATGATCTATTGGATCAGTTGAGGGGAGCCGTAGTGTTTTCACAGTTAGATTTGCAGTCTGGGTACCATCAGATGAGAGTTGAAGAACATTCCGTTCCAATTACCGCTTTTCGGACCCGTTATGGCTTGTATGAGTTTTCAGTCATGCCATTTGGATTGACAAATGCACCAGCTTTCTTCATGGATTTGATGAATAGATTGTTCAGTCCGTACTTGGACAAGTTTGTGGTAATCTTCATTGATGATATCTTAGTGTACTCGAGGAGTTTAGAGGAGCACAGAGAGCACCTTCGCATTGTTTTGCAGACACTTAGAGAAAATCAGTTGTATGCGAAGTTCAGTAAGTGTCACTTCTGGGAGTCTGAAGTTCGATTTCTTGGGCATGTCATTTCTAGTGGAGGTATTGCAGTGGATCCCGAGAAAGTCGAAGCAGTGAGGTCTTGGAGACGACCTAGTAGTGTGACAGAGATTCGTAGTTTTCTAGGTTTGGCTGGTTATTACCGACGGTTTATCGAGAAATTTTCCTTGATTGCGGCACCACTCACTCAGTTAACTAGGAAGAATGTTCCTTTTGTATGGTCAGAAAAGTGTGAAGAAGCTTTTGAAACTTTGAAGCTTCGGTTGACTTCAGCACCAGTGTTGACTATTCCGACACCTGGTAGCCGACTTGTGGTATTTACTGATGCTTGCGGTACAGGATTGGGTGGAGTGTTGATGCAAGGCAAGAAGGTCGTAGCCTATGCGTCTCGACAGTTGAAACCCCACGAACGAAAATATCCGACACATGATTTAGAGTTGGCAGCCGTAGTCTTTGCTTTGAAGATCTGGAGACATTATCTGTATGGTGAGAGGTTTGAGTTGTTCACAGATCACAAGAGTTTGAAGTACTTATTCACTCAGAGGGAGTTGAATATGAGGCAACAACGATGGGTTGATTTCCTTAGCAGCTATGACTTCGAGATACAGTATCAGCCTGGTAGGGCCAATGTGGTTGCAGATGCCTTGAGTAGGCGACATGCAGTGATGGCAACCATGATGATTCAGGAGTACCGAACACTTGAGACATTAGCTTCATTTGCAGTTCAGCCTACTTTCAGTACAGAGGGCAGCATGATAGCGGGTTTAGCAGTTTATCCGTCATTGATCAGTAGAGTGGTGGAGAAACAGACCTCTGATCCAGTGATTACGAGGCAGATAGCAGATTTGGTAGTGGACACATTGGATGAGTGTCCTACCGATTGGTCAGTGGGTTCAGATGGAGGGTTGCGATTTCGTGGGCGGCTTTGTGTTCCGTCTGATGAGGAGTTGCGAAGAGATATCTTACAGGAAGCTCATAGATCTCGTTTCACCATTCATCCCGGTGGAACGAAGATGTATCGAGATTTGAGACGTTCTTTCTGGTGGCATGGCATGAAGAAAGACATTGGAGAGTTTGTGGCACGGTGTGCGACTTGTCAGCAGGTGAAGGCCGAGCATCAGAGACCGTCTGGGTTATTGCATCCATTGGATATCCCGACGTGGAAGTGGGAGTATATCACTATGGATTTCATCGATGGACTTCCACGGTCGAGGAAAGGTAATGAGTCGATATGGGTCATTGTTGATCGGTTGACGAAGTGTGCACATTTCATTCCTGTTAGTATGAATCGGAAGGCAGACAGTCTAGCAGTGTTGTTCATTCGGGAGATAGTTCGCCTTCATGGGTCGCCTGTTTCGATTGTATCCGACAGAGATCCGCTTTTCACAGCCCACTTCTGGCAGAGCTTTCAGCAAGCTATGGGTACTAGATTGGACATGAGTACAGCTTATCATCCACAGACAGATGGTCAATCTGAGCGAGTGAATCAGGTAGTGGAAGACATGCTTAGAGCATGCATTTTAGACTTTGGGGGCAGTTGGGAAGATCACCTACCGTTATGCGAGTTTGCGTACAACAACAGCTACCACGTAAGTATTGGCATGACACCGTTTGAGGCACTCTATGGACGACCGTGTAGGTCCCCTGTTTGTTGGGCAGAGATTGGAGAGTCAGTTGTGATGGGGCCGGATGTGATCAGAGAAACTACTGAGAAGATTGAACTGATAAGAGCGCGTTTGTTGACAGCCCAGAGTAGACAGAAGAGTTACGCTGATAGAAGGCGTAAGGAGTTGGAGTTTGATGTTGGTGACCGAGTTTTTCTGAAAGTTTCCCCGATGCGCGGAGTTGTTAGGTTTCGAAGTCGTGGAAAACTTGCACCGAGGTATGTAGGGCCATATGAGATTACTGAGAGAATTGGACCAGTGGCCTACAGATTAGCTTTGCCGCAGAGTATGTCAGGTATCCACGACGTGTTTCACGTATCCATGTTGCGGAAGTGTTTGGCAGACCCGTCACAGATTATAGAGCCTGCTGAGGTGGAGATTTCGGATGAGTTGACGTATCCAGTGAGGCCAATAGCCATTGTTGATGATGATGTGAAACAACTTCGTCGGAGGATAGTGAAGTTAGTGAAGGTTCAGTGGAGCCACCGAGCGGGTGACGTGACTTGGGAGCTGGAGGATCAGATGAGACAGAAATACCCCGAGCTTTTTGCCTAGGTTTTCTGGTTGTGGCTTTTGTCCGATCTCGAGGACGAGATCTCTTTTAAGGTGTGTATGATGTGAGACCTGCGGTTTTCAAAAAAAAAAAAAAAAAAAAAAAATCAGTTTTCATTTCGGTTTGGGGTTTGATCGGGTTTTTAGCTCCGATCAGCCGTGTTAGGGCCTTGGTGGCGTCCTTGGGAGCCCTTAGAACCGACATGCAGGACTGTTTTGTGGTTGGCCAAATTTTTTTTTCAAAAAATCAGGGTGCATGTTTGTTTGGAGGGTTCCTCGGCGTGAATCCGAGCTTTGGGTGCGTGGGTGAGTCTCCTTTTCGTGACTCTGAGTGTCCTTAGACTCTTTTGTGGGCTGTGGTGCAGTTTGGTAGCGTTCAGACCGGTGTAGGGAGGGTTTCGGCACGTTTTCGCCCCACTTTGGGTTGCGGCGGGGTGGTTGCCGAATTCCTTTTGCCTGTAAGTTTTCCTTTCAGTCACGCGCCGCTTGTATTTATTTATTTATTTCAGTTTTCGGCTAGTTTACTCATTTCCGAGTCCGCCTTGCAGTTTTAGAATTTTCGTGGCCCCGCATTCGTGGTATTGCGTGTTTGGAGCTTTGACCGGTAGGAATTGGGTTTTGAAAATCCATTCCGCCAGGTGAGTGGAACTATAATTTGTATTTTAAGAAATAAGTATTTGAAATCCTGAAATGAATTTTTACGTTTACCGTCAATTGTGTGGAATTGTACCCAAATCCGAAATTCGGAGTTTTCGGATATTTCGAGGATTGTGTTAGTTATGTGTGAATGAATTATGCATTGGATTTTCGGAAAACATGATATACTTGAATGAAATCGAATAGTAATTTTGGTGTGATTAGGCTTTGGTGTAATAACATGAGACTGGTATGCTTTGTTTTCTAGTTTGCATAGCCTATCATGTTACCGTGGATTTTCGAGTCTTGAGCATGTATGATAAGCGACTCGAGTATATTTATTGTGGTGAATTGGGTCATGTTGCAATTGATTTTCGGGTTGATAATTTTTGGTGTTGATCTGTTCATATTCATGGATTGGGTTTTAAGTTTTATTGTTTGCTGTAAATTCTGAAGTGGGTTCTTCAAAGCCCTATATCAATTTCGCAGATTTGGTAGAGTATTGTAGCTAATTTTTCACAAGCCTCAACACAGATTTATGGTGTTTTTTTTTTCCCTCTACAATTCTTGGAGTCCTCTGTCATAAAATTCTTCAGATGTTTGCTCGATCTCTGTGATTTTACTTGATCGCAACCTAGTCAGATGACGTCAATGAGAACCGAAATAACTGAAAATGAAACAAATGCATAATCAATTGCAACAGAACTTATCGGTATCTACAGTGTGGTTCGATTGCAGTTGGTCATCGGCTGACGCCAGACAGAATAACAATTATCCTGCAGGCTAGTTTCAACGAACAATTCACAAGGAAAATATACAAGAGATTCGCCCAAAACACAGAGAAACAACTCTGATGTTCAATTAAAATTATTCAAATAAAAAAGTATCTCTAAAGTTAGCCCACAAGCCGGTCTTTATAGCTAAAATTCGTTATTATTAGAATTTTACCAAAAATAGTAAAATCATAATAATCATGCTAAAACAAAATACGTAATAAAAGAAATAATCTGCCAAAAATCTGGCCCAACTCGGGTTCATAATCACTTTCTAAACGATGAATGAAATATTAACATAAAAGGAAAAAAAAAAAAATTACTAAAATTGTGGATTCGGAAGGTAAAACAATGGATTTTGGTTTCGAAAAGATGTGCACCGAGCGTAGCCAAAACAGCTTTCCGAATTGGGGTCATATGCGTGATTCTGATATCCGTAGCCAAAGTTAAATTAGGGAAACCATAAATAAATAAATTGATTCTAGTCAGTGGGTAAAATAAACATGATACATGCCAATGAACACTAAACAGCTTGAATAGATTAAAGAATAAATACTTTATCATCCCAGATTTTCTTCTCCTAGTCATGCTCTTAATGTTAAATACTTGGTATTAAGGTCCTCCAACAACACTTTATCATCCCAGATTTTTTTAAACCAAAAGATTTCTTATCTCCTGAAGAGCTCATCTAATTTAGCATCTACATCTCTCATCTTATTCACATTATCCTGATCAGTAATGGGCTTGTTAAGGTAATCAAGTTCCAAGTAAACTTCAGTACCAAACTGATCCTCTCAAGTAAACACTTTTTATCACCTCCAGCAATGAATTGTCCAAGGTCCACATTTCGAAAATTTTAAAGGGTTTAGGGCCTTTAGGTTTGATATAATATAGCTTTAGGATGACGCCGGCTCTATGGCCAGAGGAGAAGGTGTGGATGGACCTGGTTTATGAGTAGGGAAAAGGGTAATCCAATCTGGATTACCCAAAGCTCTATCCAGTCTAAACTAAATAATTCCTCAAACAATGGGATCGATCACTGTCATTGAATCCCCCATTTATTTTAACTAATTTACGGAATTTTTAATTTCCATTTTAATTGATTAAAAACTCAAAAGAGCATGTTTGGACTGCCAATTTCAAAAAAAAAAAAAAAAAGTAAAAATTACCCAATATCATGCGCAAAATAAGGATACATTTTTTTTCTTTATAATGTTCTTAATTTTTCTTACAAATTTGTGAAAATTGTGAGCATGATATCAGAAATGGACTCAAAGAAACGATGAAGATGGATAATAAATATTGCTGAATGAGTCTGCATTGGTCAGTGCGGTGCCGCCTTGTACAACTCCTATGGCTTCATGGTTATAAGGAGGGAAGTTTGAGATCGATGCAATGTTGGGGACAACGCGCTCTTGTGGACATAATATATCATGTATGGTAAGTGTGGGGTTGGTCCCGCCACGGGAATCGCAGCGTACACAGGCGGATCGTAATCGGCCACAACATCATAATATAACACATTCTTGATACGAGAATCAAACGGAAATAAAATTACGCTAAAGTTTGAACAAAATAAATATATTCGATTCGCCCCGCCAGAGTCATAGCGACAAAACCAATATACAAACATCTAGTATAGCAATATAGTACATCTGAAACACAGAGGAAGCAAAACATACCCATACAGGGTGGACACAACCAAAACGCACAAAACGCGCCTACAACGGAAATCAGGGCCTACGCGCCACGATCAGCAGGAACGCCAACACTGCCTGCACTCCAATAGAAGCACACCCCTTGCGGGGTCAGCAAAGCACAAAGCTAGCTGGTGCGAGCGAACTAAATACAAATAACAGAATACTATACAAGAAAAATTCATGCCAGACAACAATAAATAAACAACAAGTTCTAAAGTCTAAATCACACCGTGTCTCTAAAGATAATGTTTCTAAGTTCAAGCAACAACACAAACATTTCAGATTCCACAATAACTACAAATTTTCAATATATGCCGATCATTACACGCGATTCAAACATGGTAAACATCAAACGATGGAAATAAAGACAATATCATAATTCTTCCTAGTCTCCTAGGTATCGCAATCAGGTTGAAACCAAAAATTCTATAAAATTATGTATAAATGTCTCATATCGTAGGTATCCGCATACCCTACGAATGTGTCTCACCCAGACACATCCCACAACGTGCACCAGTACCACTTCGGGCTTGTTTGTATCCTAATGGGGTGCCATCTGCCAGGATACAAACTCAAACATCCCGAACGACTGGCCTAACACGGCCAACCTAACATAATCAAAATCAAGCGCGCTGGGAGGAAAAACGAGTAATCTCCAAAGCACGTCCTCCGGGACTCGTCCTACTGCACTCTATAGTGGCAAGTGCGTGCGGGAGCTCACCGCACCTCAGCAAGCTTGCCACATGCAATAGCGTCCACAATGTCAGGTGCGAGTCATCTCAAGCACCATCCAACTCACGATGCGAACAAGCTCCTAAGCATCGGCACAACAGACATTATAGCAGGGTAAAGACACTTATACTACTATCCACATGCACAAATGACGAGTCTGTACATAACCAAAGGTAACAGACGTGCAATCATAAATAATTCGGCAATTTTTATAAAACCACGACTATGCCAGGGTCCCAACATGACCCAATTCACCACAATAAATTTATTCGAGTCGATTATCATACATGCTCAAGACTCGAAAATCCACGGTAAAACATGATATGCTATGCAAACTCGAAAACAAAGCATACAAGTCTCATGTCATTATACCAAAGCCTAATCACACCAAAATTACTATTCGATTTCATTCAAGTATATCATGCTTTCCGAAAATCCAATGCATAATTCATTCACACATAACTAACACAATCTTCGAAATATCTGAAAACCCCGAATTTCGGATTTGGATTCAATTATACACAATTGACGGTATAATGTAAAAATTCAATTCAGGATTTCAAATAATTATTTTATCAAAATAAATATTATAATTCCACTCACCTGGGCGGAATGGATTTTCAAAACCCAATTCCTACAGGTCGAAGCTCCTAACACGCAAAACCACGAATGCGGGACCACATAAATTTTTAAAACTGCAAAGCGGATTCAAAAATGAGTAAACTAGCCGAAAACTGAAAAAATAAATAAATTACAAGCGGCGCGTGACGGAAAGAAAACTTACCGGCAATAAAAATTCGGCAAACACCCCGCCGAAACCCAAAGTTTGGCGAAAACGTGCCGAAACCCTCCCTACTCCGGTCTGATCGCTTCCAAACTGCACAACAGCCCGCAAATGATTCTAAGGACACTCGGAGTCACGAATGTGAGGCTCACCCACGCACACAAAGCCCGGATACAAAAGTCATCGAAACTTGATTATTCGCAAGGCCTTTCATTCCCTTATCATAATAGCTTGACCTGGACCCAAACAAAGTCAGTGAATGTTTAGATTGTGGACACCACCACCAAACACATTTCCATCAATAGCTTGAAACTAATTGCATAAACCTTCTCATCAGAAAGTTTATAGAAAAGCCCCACTTTATCATACTACCTTACACCTCACTAAGGAAGTAGAACATCTATTAATTGTTTGAAATGCTTATGTTTGTGTAAATATAGAATAAGAAGAAAGATTGCATACATCTATTAATTTAGCGTGACGCACTTGCATTGTTTTGTGATGGTTGTTTATATTCAGTATACGATTGTTTATATTTTATTATGGACTTGTAAACATTCTCTTATCCAGTTATTGAAATTTCAATTGCTTTTGCTTATCATTTTTGTTCCAATTGCTCTGTTTATGCTTAGAACCCAACTATTGTTTTTAGAACACATACTAGTATTAACAAAAAGAAAGAAAGAAAGAAAGAAAGGAAGAACTAATGCATCAAATATATAGCTGTAGAAAAAATAGATTACAATTTAGGAGTCCCTGACGATATAAACAACTTGAGTAGTCACTAGGAGCCTACTTCGTAACTTGCGATGACAAAGGTGAAATACACACTTGTGGTGACTTCGACTTTCCTTGCCATGGCTATGCTTCCAATCAACATCAGATGTGAAATTCATGTATGTAACTTTGTGAGAACATCACAATCAACTTCCACCTATCAATGAACAAGGAACGTCCACCTATGTATGTGTTCTCCTCCCACTCTTACAGTAACAATACCAACTGCTCTGTAAACTTGAAATCTTTTTATTGAACCCTGCATGAAACATTTTTCTGTTTCGGATAACTAACATGAGAACATCACAATCTACTTCCACCAATTGCTTGGAAGCAACATCGAATTCATCAACCCTTGATGGATTTGTAATATTTTTTCATAATGTGCATCGCCCTAGTTCCACATCTAGAAAGGTAGTAGTTGGAGGAAGTTCACATGTTGTTGTTTTTGTTGGGGGGTCGTGCACGTGCACTTGCGGGCACCTCTCGATCCACTATACATAATGACGATATTGTCTCCAACTTAAACACCACCTATCGGGTCTTCCATTTGGGCCTAAGTGGTGTGGGGTTTTCTTCCAAAAGCCTCATTACTATTAGAGAGTGGACCATCTCCTTATAAACCTTTGTGACAACTCTTCCTTACTTGATATAGGACTATTCAAGCCGACATTTTCCCAACAATCTCCACCTTGGCGCGAATCGTCACACATCCTACAATCCATCCACCGGTCTGCAACATCTCGAAGTACACCTCTTCCTCGAGTCTCATGTGCAACCACGATCCCGTGGGTAGCACTCGGTGTACGGGCTTGACTATTCCCGGGGTTGTTGGCTCCACCTAGTCACAACCTCCGCATTAACTCCACCTCGTCCGAACTTGTTGGATATTTTCGGACACCACCTCGGCAAGGATCTGGAGTTTAATCTGGATCATTCATCTGGCGGACCGCGCACCTGCGATGCTCCACCTGGTCTGGCTCACTGCCATGCGCCTACTCTCCTTGAACAATGGAGGATCTTGATCATTCACCCAGAGGACATGCGCTCTCGCTTGGATCTGGCTCACTGCCCTGCGCCTACGCCTATTCCCTGAATAATGTGTCGCCTACACCTCCACTTTGCCGATCGAGTCTCAACCGAACCATCGGCTCTGATACCAATTGTTGGAGAATACCTGCTAATGCAAATAATTTCAACACAAATCCTGGACCTATGTGGTGATAGTGAATGGCTAAAACATTATGCAAGTAATATCAAACAACAAACAATATGCATAAAATAAAGATGACACCGAGATTTACGTGGTTCGGCTTTGCCTACTCCATGGACGACAACTCTGTAACTATTTTATTAATATGGAAACACTTACTTGAAGATTACAATGTTGTCAAGAAGCAACGATCCTTGAGATTATCTAATCTCAAGCAAACAATACCACCAAAAGTTTGACAAAACTCGCAAACAAAGAATACTCGAAATCGCCCGATTCCAATCCTTCTACTTGGCTACTGTTTCATGTTGCACGCACACCGAATCACGTCGTATTCACAACCTATTTCACGCTGCGGTCGCAGCCTATTCATACGTTCAATGGCCTGTTGCTCACGCTATATCTATGCTACCTTTCTGCTGCCATAACGAGGACTTTTAGGGAAAACTCCACACCACCTAGGCCCAGATGGAAGGCCTGACCCGATGAGTGGTGTTTAAGTTATGGACAATATCGTTACTTTGTATAATGGACTAAGGGGTGTGCGCAAGTGCACGTGCACGACGCCCCAACAATTGGTATTAGAGCACATGAGAACACGAGAACATGGTCTCCACCTTGTTTCTGGTTGTAATCTCCACGTTGGTATCATGTGCTTGAACTTCCTCATTCGAAGCATTCATGTTCTCCTCATGTGTGCACTCTTTTACAATGGTGAAAGGATTGAGTACTGCGTTAGATGGAGTAGTTTCATCCAAGAAAACCAACCATCCTTTGTTCTGGACTAGGTAGTACTAGTGTTCTAAAAATGGCCTAGGCGGGTTCCGGGCGGTCTGGGGTGGTTTTTTTTTAATACATTTTAATCCTCCTAATTTTGCATTTAAGTCGTGCAAATTTTGGCATGGTTATGGACAGTCATACAAATATGACCATGCCAAACTTTTTTTTTTTTTGGAAATTGAGCGGGGGTTAAAGCGGACCCCAAACCGCGAACAATGATAGAAGATTACATTCTGAGATAAATTACTTGCACTTGGACCCCAAACCGCGAACAATGATTAAAGCGGACCCCAAACCCCAAACCATGCCAAACTTGCACTTGGAGTATGTACAAACTTAAAAAAAATTACTTTAACACGGTAAAAAACGTTGTCTTAAGGAAGTAACGAAGATCAAACATGTCAAGGCGGGTCAACCCAACTCGACAAATCTCAAATATGGGTTGAGCTAGGTTTGATACGATTACTAAATAGGTTGGGTTTGGTTTGACAAGTTCACACGTGATTTAAGCTCCGCTTGGTACACTGTAAAATAATGCATTTTGCAAATTGATGCAAATGCATTAGTTTGCATTGCATTACTTTACGAGTGTTTGGTAGTAACTGAAAAAAATTGATGCAAACCAAACAACTGATTGCGGGTGGTGTTGATGTTGATAGTAGTTGTAAATGTGGCATGGTCATGGTGGCAGTGATTTGTGGTTGTGGTGATGGTGAATTTCGGCGATGATGGTGGTGGTGGTGATGATTGCGGTGGCTATGGTGGTCCTGGCAGTGGTAGTAGTGAAGTTGGTGGTTATGGTAGTGGTGATCGTGGAGGTGGTGGTGGTTGTTATGTTATGGTGGTCATAGTGGTGGCGTGCAACGACGGTGGTTATGGTGGTAGTAATGAGGTGGTGTTAGTTGCGATCATTATGCTATGATAGTGATGGTGGTGGAGGTGGTGACGGTGGTGGTAATAGCAATGGTGGTAATAGTGGTGGTTATGTTATGGATGTCGTGGTGGCGGCTCCCAGCGACGGCGGTTATGGTGGTAATAGTGAAGGTGGTGTTGGTTATGGTAATTATGCTATGATAGTGGTGGTGATGGAGGCGGCAGCGGCGGTGGCAATGGCAATGGCGATGGCGATGATGGTGGTTGTGATGGTTATGGTATGGTGATCGTGGTAGTGACGACGACGGTAGTTGTGAAGGTTTTGGTGGTTGGGGTGTTCATGAAGGAGTTAAGAGTAAAATTTGGGAAAGAGGGATGACAAGAGTTTTGGAAAATAATGCAGGAGATTTTGTCCCGCAAAGTTTTGCAAAATTTATAACTAGGAGAAGTGGAGGTTTTGAATTCTAATTCCAATAACCGTTTTTCGTAAAGTGAACCAAGTACCCGAGTTCATGTAACCGCCGTAAGCTTTTACATTACCGTGTGCGAAGCGGAGCCTTATTTTGATACGACACAATTATGATATGACACAACCCCTAATTGAGGTCTAAGTTGGTCAAAGCATGTCAACATAATTGACTGTTGAGGTGTTGGTGCATAAAAGAGCAATCATAAGCAAAAGAGTTGCCCTGGTTTTATTCAACCACCATTGGGAACTTACCTGGTTTTAAACTACACAGTCTGTTTCAAGAGGAATTGACAATTGGCATGTTGCGTTATTTCACTTGTATTGCCAATTTTATAATTTATATGTAGTGTTGGCGAATTGGTTGAATTTCTTGATATTCCTTCCACTAATTAAGTATTAGTATCATGAGTGGATATAAAAAAAATACGAAAATGTTAGGAAACCATGTTTTTGCAACCAGGTTTTGTAACCATGGTGACGTGGCGTGATCTTGAAAGAATGATGAAATCCCCAAAGTGTTTATGTGTATCTCGAGGTTCTAAAAAACCTATTCTAGCAATGCCACATCATCCTGGTTATAAAACATGGTTGCAAAACCTGTTTCCCTAGCCTGACTCTTAAAAATATATATTATTAGTATGTACCATCTGAGTTTTTCGGGCAGAGTAAATTTTTGACTCGGTACTTGGTCCTTGGCCAAGTCATTACCGAGTACCAATTAAACCAACTAGTTTCTGTTCTCTCTATTTGCTCTCGTCGCTGGGTTCGGATGCATATATCTATAATCAATAACACTAGGATGTCCTCAAGTGCAAATAAAAAATTGTTATGAAGACAAAGAAATTTGTTTCATGCATAGAATTCTACATTAAATAGTAAATTTCGTGGCGGTGTATTGAGCAATGCCAACTTGGTGAAGGTTGGCTATCTAATGATAGGTTAAGGCAAGGCCTATGGAGAAAAATAACTCAAAATTGCTATTTCATGTCTCTAACCCTTCCCAGCTACTTAGACATCCTATCTGCGGACTTTGTAATAATATGATAAAAGTGACACAGGTTGATTTGGTAGATTTTGTGTTCTTCAAATGATTGGAGGCATTTTTTTTCCGAGTCCAACAACGTGTGAACAAAAGGAAAGTAACTAACCATAAGCCAAAATCCATCAAGTATGAACTACCTCCGGCCAAGTGGAACAAAAATACTTCATTTTCATGCAGTTTTTGCTTGACAATCCTTCATTACTTTTAAATAATTTTTACCTATATAAATAAAAGTGAGAATGTAAGATCCATCATCAAGTAATATGATATCTTAAGTTTCTTTGAATCCTTCGCCTATATAGTAATGGAAGATTGGAGGAAACCCATTAATGTTTGATAAACATGAATTCAATCTTATATATCCACGATCCTGCTGTATACCAATTGTATAAACATGAAAGTTGTGAACTTTTTAATTTGGGATTCCAGTTTAGTTTACATATACTAGTCTCTAGGACATATTGGTCTCTAGCTTTCTCATGAAATTCTTGTGAAGAAAGGGAAAATAAAATATCCGTTTGAAATATTTTATGGAGATGTTATTGTTACTTTTATTCTCTCTGTGCTTTCGAGACATTGGCTTTGGAAGCATATATGTATACTAGTGTTATTGTGATAGGGTGTCCTCAAATGCAAATCAAAATTGCTATCAAAACATACATTTTTTTTTTTTTGCAGTGACATTTAAAACCCACGACCAAGACAATCCCAGAACTCCTCTTCGCAATAAAACTACACCTATTTGAGAACATTATCAAAGCTAGCATCAAAACTATTGTTCACTGCAACTCTTAATTATGCTTCAAACCTATTGTTTACTCTTGTATGCAGGTGTCGTCCAGCTTCAGAAAGTGTAACTCCATTATTGTCCACAACATACAATCCATATGAACCAGTGTGATGCACTGGCAAAAATGAGGCCCGTTTTGACTGATTAAGTTACCCAATAACCAATTAATAGGCAAAGGGGACATTAACCAGGTTTGGATGGTTATAGGGCACACAAAGAAAATGTGCTTTATAGTTTCTAGGAGTGGTTGCAAAGAGGGCAGTTGAAATCCGCTTGCATACGATGATCATGGAGATTTTGCAAGGTGGAAAGGTAATTCAAAAGATTTTCCAGAGTAGGAAGTGTATTCTATAAGGAGTGGGAGCAGTCCAAAGTTTATGAATGAATTGTTTCCTAATACCTTGGGGGAAGATGATAGTTGGGCTAGTTTAGGTTTTAGGAAGTGCTTATAGGCAAAGCTAGTAGTGAAGTACCCTTATTAGTGTATTTTCACACTAGTGTATTTGTATATGATTACCTTATTGAGGATAACATGAGCTACCATGGGAGGAAAAACTTCAGTCACAACCTCTTCATTCCAAACTCTCACACCTCCTTCCATCGTGATTAAATTCTGGACCTCATCGTGATTACCTTATTAATGAATTTTTTGAATTTGATTTGCAACTTAGCCACGGCAAATGCCGTAGCTGATTTGTCAATTTGATTTGCAACTTAGCCACGGTTTTAGGCCATCGCTAAATAGCCACGGCAAATGCCGTCGCTGTTTTGTGAATTTGATTTGCAAATTAACCACGGTTTGCAGCTGCCGCTAATGAATTTTTTTGAAAAAAAAAAAATTGGCGCGAATATGTTTGGGAGCCGCGAATAAAAACGCGGAGAGATTTGGGGAGAGGGAGAAACCACATAGGGGAGAGGGAGGACGCAGAGAGCGATTTGGGGAGAGGGAGAGGACGCCGAGAGATTTGGGGAGAGGGAGAGGACGCCGAGAGCGATTTGGGGAGAGGGAGAGGGAGGACGCAGATAGCGATTCGGGGAGAGGGAGAGGACGCCGAGAGATTTGGGGAGAGGGAGGACGCAGAGAGCGATTTGGGGAGAGGGAGGACGCAGAGAGCGATTTGGGGAGCGATTCAGTAAGATGCACACCATTTGTTTGTAAAAATTTCTCATATCTTGATAAAAATTTCTTTTGTTTCCACAGGGTTCAATGATCTGGATAATTGGTGAATATGCAGAAAGAATTGACAATGCTGATGAGCTCCTGGAAAGTTTCTTGGAGAGTTTTCCAGAAGAGCCTGCACTTGTTCAGTTGCAATTGCTTACTGCAACTGTCAAATTATTTCTTAAGAAACCAACTGAAGGCCCACAACAAATGATTCAGGGTCATTTCTTGATGCACTACTGTTTCATGACTTTTTCTACTGGCAATATATTGGATCATCTACTTGAACATTGTCAAATGGGCATTCTCCTTCCTTAACTTTAATACCCTTGCCCATTTTTCTTTTAATGTCTCCTACAATTTTAATCTTAATTTCTAGGTTCATTCAAACAGAATTTATTTTTTTCTTTATTGAATGTGGAAATTGATGCCCTAATGCTAACATGATTTACTTATTTATAAATATTTGACTTCGTTTTTTGTTTGATATTGTTATGCTTATTCAGTTTGGCATGCCTGTTTGATTGATCTAGCATGCAGTATAACAGTCCTCGAGGCATTTTTATGTAGTAGCTTAGTCCTTTTGTTATGTTTATGTATTCGATAAAGCTAATATTGTTTAATCTTTATAATCATGTTTTGGTGGTCCTGCGTTTCATGCTTGACTGTTAGGCACAACAAAACAGATTTTGAAACCAGTTTCAGTTCCTCTGTATATATTTGTTGTCAGGGGTTGCATATCAACTTATCTTGATGATGTATTAAGTGCCACACCAGAATAAAAAGAGGCTATTATGAGTTATAACTTTCTTGCGATTAATAATAGTACATTATTTTTCTTTTTTGAAATGATGAAATGTAATAAAGTGATATGCTGGTGGGGTTATCTGATTTATTCAGAAAAAGAAACATTAAACACGATGCACCTACCTGAACGATTTCATCTCAAGAAAGTCTATCATTATTCCTTGTATTTATTGAAATACATAACCATAAACACATAAGAATAATAAAGGAATGACACATTCAATTTATTCAATGACCTTGAAGCAAACTAAATGAAGAATGATTGAGATGACATGATATTCAGCTGATGATTGGCAAATACAGCAAAGTAAAATGCTGAAAATAGAAGCCTGCCAATTCATTACCTGTGCCTTATTATTACAGTTGTAGGAGTCAAAATAGTATTTAAACTATTAAGAGCATAAAACAATGCCTTAATATGTTGATATCTCTGGGTTCCTTAGTACATGGAGCATTATCTATCTTTCTTGGTTTTGACAAGATGGTATTTCATTCATATTTGGCCTCCACCACATTCAAACAATGTTTTCACTTAAATTTTTTCATACCATCAATAACTTTTTGAATGTTTTCACTTTAATTTTTTCGTACCATCAATAACTTTCTCACAGTATTCTCTTGTTGCATCATCATCACTATTAGGAGCAAGCATTTCAAAGGCCACGTAATGACACCAACACAAATAGTGGAGAAGAAACTAACTCATGTACTAGGAGCTCATTGAAAAAAAAAACCATATCAAACCTACAAAGACGGATTGTGATTCGGAGTTGTGTGGAGAGAGACAATAGATAAGTAAAGGGTTAAAAGCAGAAAAAGCCAAAGAAATATATTTATTTGGATTTTAAATAACCTAGTCCGATCGGTACGATACTTGTTATATATTGGCCGGTACATAAACTTTACTGATATGTAATATATAACGGCCGGTACATACGATATAATGTAAAAACGATATATACCGTTTGGGTACTGGTATGGTATATACCATATTTATCGTACGAGACTAAGACTAATAACTATGGTTAAGAGCAATAATATTAGTATTTAAAATGTCAGATTACTATTAAAACTTAGGGTGTGTTGCTAAAGAAAAAGTTCCTAGGAAAAACTAAAAAAAAAAGAAAAAAGAATCCACAACTTGTCCTAACACAGAAGTTAAGATTAATCCTTTGCTTAAATGCTGCGAAGATTAGTTGTCACTCATTTGTTGTTTCTTCAACCATGCATCAACAGGTTGTTCTAAATAACGCCACGGTGGAGACAGACAATCCAGATCTGCGTGATCGTGCCTATATATATTGGCGCCTTCTTTCGATGGATCCAGAGGTATGACATTTAGGCTCTTGAAGACCCACACTTCAGAAATCACTTTTGGACACTTGCAGGAAGGATCAGTTTACTCATGAAAGGCCACATTTTTTTTTTTTTTAAAATTTTATTTCAGCCAGCAAAAGATGTCGTGTTGGCTGAGAAACCTGTCATCGGTGATGATTCCAACCAGCTTGATCCTTCACTTCTTGACGAGCTTCTTGCAAACATTGCTACTCTATCTTCTGTGTATCACAAGCCCCCTGAAGCATTTGTAAGCCGAGTGAACTAATTCCATAAACCTTATCATAATAGCTTGACCTAGACCCAAACAAAGTCAGTCCATGAACCATATATCTGGTGGTCTCCCTCAGTGCTGGGATGATTTGAAAGACTTAGAAGTGCTTGATCTGTCATCCAACAACATAACCGGAATGCTTTCAAGCTCGATTGGTGCACTGATTAATTTAGAATCACTGCACTTGAGTGAAAATAAACTTCATGGACAAATTCCTTTGTCCTTGAAAAATTGCTCAAGCCTAGTAACTCTTGATCTAAGGGACAATGGGTTTACTGGAAAGTTTCCTGCATGGATTGGAGAATATTTATCATCCTTGAAAATCCTTAATTTACGATTCAATAAATTCAATGGTATCATTCCTTCCCAGTTATGTCGTATGACACATCTCCAGTTTTTGGACCTCGCACATACAAATTTGCATGGAACCATACCACGTTGTGTTGGGAACCTTACTGCCATGGTTATGGGAACAGAATTTCTCTTCAATCTGAACGTAACAGATGACTATATTGAGAACATCAAGGCCACTGTCAAAGGAGCTGAGCTTGCATATACCAAGGATGTGGATTATCTTTATGGCTTGGACCTTTCAGGCAACAACTTGGTAGGTGGGATAATGTTAGCTAAGAAGCTTTTGAGTCTAGCGGCTAGGATTTTAGAGCAAATCTTATAAATCACATTACAAAGGCTAATGGGTCTATAATGGATAGGGGAAATGAGAGTTTGCAATTTGGGAATGAGAGTAATATGGGTCTCCTTGAAGGTCTGAGGCTTGACTATAGTAAAAAAGAATTCTTGGACGGAGAGGATAAGCTCAGCTTTGACCATGGCCAATATTGTTTATAGAAGAAAGCTTGGAAACCATCAGGTCTAGGGCCCTTCCAGTTACCAATGCTTTTAACAGTTCACCAGATCTCTTCCTCAGTAAGAATATCGCACAGGGATAAATTATCTTGTTCAGAGATGGTGGGAGTGAACAAGTCAAGGATGGATTGATCTTTATGAGGTTCAGAGGACTGAAAGAGATTATCAAAATAGGAAGTAAAGTCATGTCCAATCAACTGCTGATCAGTAACCCAGTTGCCCTCATAATGATCACATTCTTTCTTCTCTTATGGTCTTAATGTTGAAATACTTGGTATTAGGGTCCTCCAACAACACTTTATCACCCCTAGATTTTTTAAACCAAAAGATTTCTTCTTTCCTCAAGAGCTCCTCTAATTTATAATCTACATCTCTCATCTTATTCACATTATCCTCAGTAATGGGCTTGTTAAGGTAATCAAGTTCCAAGTTAACTTCAGCACCAAACTAATGTTTGTCTTAAAGTTCCTCTCAAGTGTGCTAGTTTACTTAGCATTCTTTGAGCACAAGAGTCATAATCACCTTCAGTAGGGAATTTTATTCCCGAACACTTTTTATCACCTCCGGCAATGAATTGTCAAAGGTCCATATTTCGAAAAATTTAAAGGGTTTAGGGCCTTTAGGTTTGATATAATATAGATTTACGGTGAAGGCTCTATGGTAAGAGGAGAAGGTGTGGATGGACCTAAGTTTATGAGTAGGGAAAAGAGATAATTCAATGAGGTGTGTATGGACCAAGTCTATGAGTAGGGAAAAGGGCAATCCAATTTGGATTAGCCAAAGCTCTATCCAGTCTAAACTAAATAAGTCCTTGAACAATGGGATCCACCACTGTCATTGAAACCCCCATTTACTTTAAATAATTTAAGGTATTTTTAGTTTCCATTTTAATTGATTAAAAACTCAAAAGAGTATGTTTGGACTGCCAATTTCAATTTTTTTTTTAAATTACCCAATATTATGCGCAAAATAAGGATACATTTTTTTTCTTTATAATGTTCTTAATTTTTCTTACAAATTTGTGAAAATTGCGAGCATGATATCATAAATGATGGACTCAAAGAAATATTTAAACCCATACCCGATCCATTTGCAACCTTAGTTTCACTCCTTTGATCCCGGAAAACAATTGAATCACGCGCTCTTCCTGCAAGAGTCAGTTTAGAGATATGGGTCAGCAAAGTGACTGGAAATAGAGAAGTAAACATGGTGGCAGATAATGCCTTTTGCAGATACTCGTGGTTTGATTCATACGGAAAAAATGGGAGTACTGGTAAGTTGTGTTCAATTTTATTCCAAGTTAGGAAGTGAGTTTGCTTTTAAGCCCCACCCCTGTTTGTTTTTCTTTTGCTGACATCGATAATCTGGTTGAGGTCAAATCCCCTCCTCCTCTATGCAGTGTTGTCAAAAGGAACTAAAAAATCTTGCTTTTTAGATTTATTTTTTTCAGGTCAAGTAGAAGTATCAAAAATCATTTTACCAAACTTTAGCTCAAATTATACAGAATTTTATTGTATTTCGCAATTGAGAACCTAACTTAAGTTCATGGGATCCAAAATTTTGGATGGGATCAATTAAACCCAAAACATAAATAAAAAAATATGATAATTAGTAATACTTTTTAAAATATATTCTAGTGAAACCAATCAGCTAGCAAAATATAAGGACTCCTTGACGAAATTTTTACCTAGAGCAATCACCAAAACTATAGGGGTTATATGCAGGTAGATCTTTGTTAAATTGAAGTCCAGAATGTTTTGTTGTTTCTTTGGTTTGGTTCAGTCCTTTGGATCCTCTTCAATGCTAATGCATATGAAGGACTCCCCCACATCAAATGGCTAACAATTATAAATTGAAGGCTAGTTATACTATAACGAATCTTCAGTAATTATCATGTCTGAAAATTTGAAGTTTCAATGTGATAATTCATAACATGCTTTAGTGTTGAAACTTCACACAGAATATTCGTATTAACCATTCTACAGGTTATTGCAAAAGACATCTTCCAGGAAAGCATAGAATGAAATTGTTCCCGGATACAAAAGTCATCGAAACTTGATTATTCGCAAGGCCTTTCATTCCCTTATCATAATAGCTTGACCTGGACCCAAACAAAGTCAGTCAATGTTTAGATTGTGAGGACACCACCACCAAACACATTTCCATCACTAGCTTGAAACTCATTCACTAGCTTGAAACTCATTCCATAAACCTTATCATAATAGCTTGACCTAGACCCAAACAAAGTTAGTCAATGTTTAGATTGTGAGGACACCACCACCAAACACATTTCCATCACTAGCTTGAAACTAATTGCGTAAACCTTATCATAATAGCCTGACCTGGACCCAAACAAAGTTCGTCAATGTTTAGATTGTGAGGACACCACCACCAAACACATTTCCATCACTAGCTTGAAACTAATTGCATAAACCTTATCATCAGAAAGTTTATAGAAAAGCACGACTCCATGGTGTGGTTCCCAAGATTTTCATGTCAAGGGATGTTCAAAGCTTTGTTTTGTATTCATAACATGTTGGAGGGTCCTTTGCCACAATTTACTTATAATGCAAGGATGGCAATAGATGTTTCTCACAACTTATTTTCAGGTTCTATACAAGAAAATATTGGCACTTTCGCTCCAAATATTGTCATTCTTGCCCTCTCTAATAACTCATTGAATGGTACAATACAATCCCTCATTCTTTGTGCAAAATGAAGTACTTATTTTTGCTTGATCTATCCATCAACCATATATCTGGTGGTCTCCCTCAGTGCTGGGATGATTTGAAAGACTTAGAAGTGCTTGATCTGTCATCCAACAACATAACAGGAATGCTTCCAAGATCAATTGGTGCACTGATTAATTTTGAATCACTGCACTTGAGTGAAAATAAACTTCATGGACAAATTCCTTTGTCCTTGAAAAATTGCTCAAGCCTATTAACTCTTGATCTAAGGGACAATGGGTTTACTGGAAAGTTTCCTGCATGGATTGGAGAATATTTATCATCCTTGCAAATCCTTAATCTACGACTCAATAAATTCAATGGTATCATTCCTTCGCAGTTATGTCGCATGACACATCTCCGGTTTTTGGACCTTGCACATACCAATTTGCATGGAACCATACCACGTTGTGTTGGGAACCTCACTGCCATGGTTATGGGAACAGAATTTCTCTTCGATAGGAACGTAACAGGTGACTATATTGAGAACATCAAGGCCAGTATCAAAGGAGCTGAGCTTGCATATACCAAGGGTCTGAGATATCTTTATGGCTTGGACCTTTCAGGCAACAACTTGGTAGGTGGGATACCGGAAGAAATGATGAAGCTTAATGCACTCCAAACATTGAATTTATCAAATAACCGCCTGAGTGGAAACCTGCATGAAAAGATTGGTAGGTGGGATCCAAAATTTTGGATGGGATCAATTAAGCCCAAAACATAAATAAAAAAATATGATAATTAGTAATACTTTTTAAAATATTTCTAGTGAAACCAGTCAGCTAGCAAAATATAAGGACTCCTTGACAAAACTCATCAGTGGGTGGGATTTTTACCTAGAGCAATCACCAAAACTATAGGGGTTATATGCAGGTTGATCTTTGTTAAATTGAAGTCCAGAATGTTATGGAATGTTTTGTTGTTTATTTGGTTTGGTTCAGTCCTTTGGATCCTCTTCAATGCTAATGCATATGAAGGACTCCCCCACATCAAATGGCTAACAATTATAAATTGAAGGCTAGTTATACTATAACGAATCTTCAGTAATTATCATGTCTGAAAATTTGAAGTTTCAATGTGATAATTCATAACATGCTTTAGTGTTGAAACTTCACACAGAATATTCGTATTAACCATTCTACAGGTTATTGCAAAAGACATCTTCCAGGAAAGCATAGAATGAAATGGATCCCGGATACAAAAGTCATCGAAACTTGATTATTCGCAAGGCCTTTCATTCCCTTATCATAATAGCTTGACCTGGACCCAAACATTTCCATCACTAGCTTGTGAGGACACCACCACCAAACACATTTCCATCACTAGCTTGAAACTAATTCCATAAACCTTATCATAATAGCTTGACCTAGACCCAAACAAAGTCAATCAATGTTTAGATTGTGACACTACCGCCAAACACATTTCCATCACTAGCTTGAAACTAATTGTATAAACCTTATCATAATAGCTTGATCTGGACCCAAACAAAGTCAGTCAATGTTTAGATTGTGACACCACCACCAAACACATTTCCATCACTAGCTTGAAACTAGTTGCATAAACCTTATCGTCAGAAGGTTTATAGAAAAGCACCACTTTATCATGAGTGATGCTACGGTGCCTGGTGCACCATGCCTGTTTGGTGCCTGGTGCACCTTAGAATTTTCCCTTTATCATACTACCTTACATCTCACTAAGAAAGTAGAACCCAGTGTTTGATTTTTCAGTTATGGCGAGATCTTATCTTAGTGACATTTTACAGGCTAATTAGAATTTAGAAGTAATTGCAAAAGGCATCTTACAGGAAAGCATAGAATGAAATTGTGTCCGGATACAAAGTCATCGCAACTTGATTATTCGCAAGGCTTTTCATGCCCTTATCAAAAAAGCTTGACCTAGACCCAAACAAAGTCAGTCAATGTTTAGATTGTGGACACCACCACTAGGGGTGGGCATCCCATCCTACGATTTTGAACCCGTCCCGATTTTTTTGGGATTGATCAAACTCATCCCGATCCCGTCCCGTCCCAATCTAGAGTGGGATGGAGATTTTCAATCCCGCCTATCCCGTCCCGTCCCATCCCGAATTTATTTATTTAATAATAATTATTATTAATTTTAATCAAAATACTCTTCTAAATTAAAGTTTAGGATGTGTTGAAATTAAATCAATGTAAGATGAAATTCTATATGAAATCTAAATGAATTGAATAATTAATTCTAAATGAAATTTAATATTTATTTGCCTTAAAAAAAGTTTAATATTTATTTATTTAATATCCATTATTATTTATGATGTAAGTTATATGTATATCAATCTGACATTATCGGCGTGTGAGTAATGTGAGACAAAAAAAATTTGTTATTTTTTATTGAAGGATTATTTAGTACGTGTTCATCCTGTCCTGTCCCGATCCCGTTTGAGATGGGACGAGGTCGGGATGAGGTCTATTCCGTCCCGTCCCGTCCCGATCTCGAATGAACGGGATGGGATAGGGATGGGTCCATCTCGTCCCATCCCATCTCGTGCCCAGCCCTAACCACCACCAAACACATTTCCATCACTAGCTTGAAACTAATTCCATAATCCTTATCATCAGAATGTTTATAAGAAAGCACCACCTTATCATACTTCCTTACATCTCACTAAGGAAGTAGAACCTAGTGTTAGATTTTTTGGTTATGGAGAGATCTTATCTTAGTGACATTATTGTGAACAAAATGTTGTTGTTTGTTTTATGGTACTTTGTAACCATCTTGTGCTCCTATTGGTGCTGTGTAGGCAGTTCAAACTTTGGTTGCAAGGAAATCGAAAGAAAGGCTCTTCTTGAATTCAAGCATTCCCTTACTGATCCTTCCCATAGGTTGTCTTCTTGGGAGGGTGAAGATTGTTGTAACTGGATGGGAATCCATTGCGACAACCGAACTGGACATGTAATCAAGTTGGACCTCCGAAATCCAAATCCATTTGATGTGACCCGTTGGAGTCGAAACAATCTTCATGATCCAATATATGCCAAGTCATGTTTGGTGGGCAAAGAGGTAAATTATTCATTACTCCACTTGAAACATTTGAAATACTTGGACTTGAGTTGGAATAATTTCTCTGGAATCAGAATTCCGCATTTTTTTGGATCCTTTGAAGGATTGAGATATATTAATCTCTCTTCTGCTGCATTTGGAGGTGTTGTTCCATATCAGCTTGGAAATTTATCCACCTTGCAATATCTTGACCTAAGTATGTCCCGTGTTATGTTCTCTAATATTTTTTTGTCTGATGATATTTCTGTTTACCCCCAGTTGAGTGTTGATAATTTGCATTGGATGTCCCATTTATCCAATCTTGAGTACCTTGGCATGAGTGGTGTGAACCTTAGTCGGGCATCTAATTCCGTCCAAGCAATTGGTTTCCTTCCCCATTTATTTCAGCTGCATTTGTCCCATTGTAGTCTCAGTCTAGGACCACTCCCCTATTTTGTATATAACATGACATCTCTTAAAGTGCTAGACCTATCTTTCAATTGGTTCAATACTTCAATTGAGAATGATTATTTGAGCCAATTATGTGACTTGGAAACACTAGATTTCTCAGCCAATTATCTCTATGGAGATATCCAAAAGCTTTTTCGGAACTCGTCATCATCCCGGTGTTCTCAAAATCATGATAAGTTAGAGACCCTAGAATTGTCAGAGAATCAACTAAGTGGATATATTCCTAATTGGGTGGGTGAGCTTCAAAATCTAAAAACCCTTTCTTTGTATGGCAATCGCTTGAGTGGTTTAATTCCTTCATCTATTGGACAACTTTCACGTCTAGAAATGTTAGACTTGTCCTATAATTCCTTGCAAGGTGATTTGTCCGAGGTCCATTTTTCCCATCTCTCCAATCTCAAATTCTTGTATCTCAGCTCAAATTCTTTGACTTTAAAAGCAAAATCTGATTGGCTACCTCCTTTTCAACTTCAATATATTGTTTTGAGATCTTGCAAATTGGGTCCTCAATTCCCTATGTGGCTTCAAACACAACAGGTGTTTCATAGGTTGGATATCTCAAATGCCAGCATCATAGATTCTGTGCCAGAATGGTTATTTAACTTTTCTTCCCGAGATTCTTCTTTGCTTACCGACCCATCTTATTTGAATATAGACCTATCTTCCAACGAACTCCATGGTGTGGTTCCCAAGATTTTCATGTCAAGGGATGTTCAAAGTTTTGATTTGTATTTAGATCATAACATGTTGGAGGGTCCTTTGCCACAGTTTCCTTCTAATGTTCAAAGTTTTGCTTTGTATTTAGATCATAACATGTTGGAGGGTCCGTTGCCACAATTTCCTTCTAATGCATGGGGGATAGATGTTTCTCACAACTCATTTTCAGGGTCTATACCTGAAGATATTGGTGCTTTTGATCCTAATATGAAAATTCTTGCCCTCTCTAATAACTCATTGAATGGTACAATCCCTCGTTCTTTGTGCAAAATGAAGCACTTATTGTTGCTCGATCTATCCATGAACCATATATCTGGTGGTCTCCCTCAGTGCTGGGATGATTTGAAAGACTTAGTAGTGCTTGATCTGTCATCCAACAACATAACCGGAATGCTTCCAAGCTCGATTGGTGCACTGATTAATTTACAATCACTGCACTTGAGTGAAAATAAACTTCATGGACAAATTCCTTTGTCCTTGAAAAATTGCTCAAGCCTATTAACTCTTGATCTAAGGGACAATGGGTTTACTGGAAAGTTTCCTGCATGGATTGGAGAATATTTATCATCCTTGCAAATCCTTGATCTACGACTCAATAAATTCAATGGTATCATTCCTTCGCAGTTATGTCGCATGACACATCTCCGGTTTTTGGACCTTTCACATACCAATTTGCATGGAACCATACCACGTTGTGTTGGGAACCTCACTGCCATGGTTACGGGAAGAGAAGTTCTCTTCAATGGGACCGGATATGGTCCATATATTGAGAACATCAAGGCCACGGTCAAAGGAGCTGATCTTGCATATACCGAGGGTCTGAGATATCTTTATGGCTTGGACCTTTCAGGCAACAACTTGGTAGGTGGGATACCGGAAGAAATGATGAAGCTTAATGCACTCGAAACATTGAATTTATCAAATAACCGCCTGAGTGGAAACCTGCATGAAAAGATTGGTGACATGAGGTCATTGGAGTCTCTCGACTTATCTGGAAATCAACTCAATGGAACAATTCCGCAAGGCGTTCTGAATTTGACCTTCTTAGGTCACTTGAATTTGTCCTTTAACAGATTTTCAGGAAAGATACCATATGGCGGCCAACTCCAGACCTTTGAGCCTTCTAGTTTCATCGGGAATGTTCAACTTTGTGGAGATCCACTTGAAAAGTGTCAGGGAAGTGAGTCGTCTTTACCTCCAATTGACATGCCGAAATACAAAAGAAGTGAATCTGAAATGATGAATTCGTTTTACATTGGCTTCGCATCAGGGCACATAATAGGTTTTGGTGGTGTTTGTTGTATTTTGGTATTTAGCAAGACATGGGGAGTTGCTTATTTTCAATTTCTAAGCAATATGCATGATAAGTTGGTGCTGATGGTTGCATTAAATGTTGCTCGACTGAAAAGGATGAAAAACACATGTATGTGAGTAGTATAGTGTTTCTTTTTTAGCTAGGTATGGTTATAGGTCTTGGTACATGTATGTCTATGTGGTGTCGGTTGTTCACCTAGTCTGTAATATAAGTCAGGATACTCAGCTTATGTATGTTTGATGGTTGTTGTTAATATTTAAATGAAATGCTTATGTTTGTGTAAATAAATAAATATAACGTATCAGACTTCTAATTAGCCATAGGGTATGAATGAAGTTTTGCTTTATTTAATAACTTGTTATGTGTGCGTGTGTGTGTCTCTCAATAATTAACAGACACACGTCAGTACAATAAGCAATAGTCAAATTCATTTTCATTGAAGAAGCATGAGGTAAACTGACACTGCACAAACAAAAATAATTTGGAATTCACGAGAAAAGATAGAATACAAAGGTTTGTCTGAATAATAATTTGATTGAATATCTCCTTCAATAATACATGAAAGCTTGTGTGCGCGTATCTCAATAACTAACAAACACACATCCATACAATAAGCAATAGTCGAATTCATTTTCATTGAAGAAGCATGAGGTAAACTGACACTGGACGAACAAAAATAATTTGGAATTCACCAGAAAAGATAGAATACAAAGATTTGTCTGAATAATAATTTGATTGAACATTTCCTTCAATAATACATGAAAGCAATTTAAAGACCTAATTCGACCCTTGGATTGTTCTAGGTGTTTTTGAAAATTGAAAGTCAATTGAAAAACAAAAACTATAATCCTAGTGAAAAACAAAAACAAAACTCCTATTGGAAAACAGTAAAATGTTGTTTTAGAAAATTAAACGATCTCAAACACCTAAAGTCCACCATACATCACGGTATAACGGTGAGTTGTACCCATAACTTCATTTCCCTTTTAGGAAAATGTATTGCATACCTCATTCCGAGCTCAAATGTCAATTTTATATATTTTGGTTACATCCTTTTGTCTCCCCATGAGCTTCACAAAAGCAATCTAGGTTTTAGTCTCATAACCTTGTATAATCTTTTATAATAAATTTTTTTTTTAAAAAAGCCTTGTATAATCATTTTCTTGGTAGGATCTCTACCTGACTTTCGTGACTCCCACTTAAAATGTGAAAATACAGGAAAATGTTGCCTACATTGCATGAAAAGAAGCATATTAAAACATTTTCCATTTAAACTTGCATCCTAACTCGCTAGCTTCCTCGGACACAAACGAAACCAATAGAATAGGATTTGTAGACGATCAATCACTCTTAATTATTTCACCGCAAGGTTTTCACAAACTCTGCGTCACTCTTTTATAAAAGAGATCAATCATACAAAGAAGAAAATGTTATTAAACTAAACTAGCCTGTACAACTATAAGCGTTGCACAGTCTCAATTCTAGTCAGCTAGGCATTATAGCCACTTTTTAGCCAAATTTTAGGTTTTTTATACTTTTACACCTTCTATAGATCATATTTGTGAATGTGTTTTAAAGAAAATAGGTAAATGTGTAAAAACACCCAAGCCTGGCAAAAAAATAGCTTTAAAGCTTAACTACCTAGACAAACTCGTTGCACAAAACCCTCTTTACTTGACATTGAACCTCCTCAAGATACACGTCAATAGATTACCAGTTAAATGAAACCCCTGACTAGCATATTTGGATGGTGATCAGCATTGCAGGAAAAAAAATTCAGTTTTTTTCACTACTGTAAATACTGTCTTACCATCATTTTATTATTGAAATATGGGATTGATTTTATTATTGAAATATGGGATTGATGTATTATAGCATTTTATTAAAAAAGAAGAGGAACTTTTGACACTACAGGTTGCGCAGCAATTGATACAAACCGAGATAGGTGAGGTACATATCTCAAAACGTCTTGCAATAGATTTCATTTTCCTATACGTGACAGTACTAACAAGGGACATGCACATTTGTTGAGAGGTTATGATAATTGATAGACACCTTTAATTGTTGAGGGACATGCACATTTGTTCTTTTTCCATCCTTTATAAATATAAAATTGCTATGAATAAGTTACTAAAAACATGATGATCTTGATGATCAGCATCTCTACGCATCGAAGATAGGCTCATCTCCATCTTGCTACATCTATGGAGTCGTGCCAATGTCTTATATGAAAATGTTGCATCTCCCACACCTCAATACCCCCATGAATGCAACAGAGAAAAAGGATAGCAAAGGACATTTTCATTATCTTATCTGTGTATTGGTTGCTAATGTACAAAATTTACAGCCAAGCCTAAAGAACATAACATCTGAAAACTATAAAGGAAAAAAAAAAAAGATAGTTCAGGTCTCACATCTCCATCTAGAACTGGGGACACATGTCAGGTATCTATCGACACCAATGGCAGTGATCATATCCATTCTCTCCTCGAAACAACATTACCAGTCCAACCACAAACCTAAAATTGAAACACGCAGAACCAAGTCCAAGTTAATATTTCAAGGCACACAACAAAACATGCATGATAATTGAAATTGGAGAGGAGGAGATTACCCAGCAATAAATAAGAAGACTGCTATCAGTGCCAGTACGTATTGGTAAGCTTTGTATTTAGATGTCACACGGGCATTAGATTGAAGATTTTGGCTTTCCACCCACCCACATCGAGGACGCATCAGTACAAAAAACCCAAGTAGGAAACCCGCAAGCAATCCTCCAATGTGGGCAAAATTATCAACGTGAGGTAGAATCCCAATTGCTAAGTTGATGACAATAACAACTAAAAGGCTCAATAGTGCTGCAGCCTACAAGAACAAGTTTAAATGTAAGAACCCATGCACCTGTGGACAAAACTTACACAAATTTCACTCACGGATCAAATGTTATGTATACAATTGTTCTGCTGGTGAATAAAATCACACATCAGCCTGAAACAAGCGCAACAGCCTTATTGGTTGTGTTGCGTCTAGCAGACTGATAGTGCTTTTGCATTAGAACCAAAAGCCATTCAGTGTGGGTTGGTATTTTGCTAGAGATCTAAATCTGTCAATGACTGCAATCACCACAAAATTTAATAAATAAGCTATGAGTATTGTAAAGGGAATGTGGAAATTCCCTTTGAATGTGCAGACTGCTAACAAGATCAGGAACCGTCTAGTAACTTATTGTTCTTCGATATAAGATGTATACATAGAAAAGCTAACAAATTTGCTAATTGTCTGGCCACTCTCACCGGCCCTCGAAGGGGGTTCCTTCTTATTTAACCCTTTCCATCTAGCCAGTCGCACTGGTTCGGGATGCTCAAAATCATACCTATGGGAAGGCGCACCTGTATTAAAAGAGCAAATGAATGGAGATCCCCTCAGGTGCTAACCCAATTTTGGTTATTGCCTACTTTAGTTTGTGAGATTTTGATTTATCTTGTCTTGGAGGCCCCCTGTGTTGAGGGTGCACCCCTTCTCTCTTCCTCTTCACTGGTATAGTCTTCTCTATTGTTAGTCTCTCCAAAAAAGGAACTCTGCGCATGGCCCTAACCTAGCTTATATGTCAAATACCATCTATCTGATCACAACTATCAATTTGTTGTAAATCTGAAGTGGGTTCTTCAAAGCCCTTTATCAATTTGGTAGCGGATTGTAGCTAATTTTTCACAAGCCTCAACACAGATTTATGTTTTTTTTTTTTTTTTTTTTTTTTTTTTTTTTTTTCCCTCTACAATTCTTGCAGTCCTCTGTCATAAAATTCTTCTTATGTTTGCTCGATCTCTGTGATTTACTTGATCGCAACCTAGTTAGGTGACGTCAATGAGAACCGAAATAACTGAAAATGAAACAAATGCATAATAAATTGCAACAGAACTTATTGGTTTCTACAGTGTGTGGTTCAATTGCAGTTGGTGATCGGCGAACCGACAATGCACACATTTATTTACAAACATAAAGCCGGATACTTGGGATCCTATGGATGAAGACATGGTTACTGTAGACCAGACAGAATTTCAGTCGTAGGAGGAATCCTATACAGATCAGAAGGAATTAACTGTGGCTGTTCAAACAGGCATAGGTCAATTAAATGGTATTCCCATAGCAATTGGGATTATGAATTTTCAGTTCACGGGGGAAAGTATGGGATCCGTAGTAGGTGAAAAAATAACCCGTTTGATCGAATATGCTACTAATGGATCTCTTACCTTATTGCTGTAAAGAGTCCAGTTTGTAATAAGCTCTGAGAGCATAGCTCCAAGAAGTCCAAATAGGACACCTGAAGCACCAACGGAGATGGATCTCCTAATGAAAAGAGATGAGAGCACGCTTCCAGCAATCCCTGACAAGATGTAGATTATCCCGATTCTCACTGAAACACCAAACACAGGCATTTAAATTTGCGAAGAAAAAAAAATACAGCAACAGAACAAACATACATTTAAATTAGGGCAACCATAAATAAATAAATTGATTCTAGTCAGTGGGTAAAATAAACATGATACATGCCAATGAACACCAAACTTAAATAGATTAAAGTATAAATACTGTAATACTTCTCAGCGGGGTCAAATGATTTACAGACTTGACGCAGGCTGTGCTTATTACATTAATACTTAGTAGCATAATCTGGTGAAACACAACTATATCTCAAGACAAGCAGCAGTGAATTACCAGAGTCGAGGATTTCATGTTACAAGCTTTCTGATTTTTGCAGGTAAGAAAAGCACACACAATTTTTTTTTTTTTTTAGAAACCACACTATGGAGGGTTTAGTGTCAAAAAAGTAAATCTCAGTGAGACCCAAATTTCTCAAAATCCACCTCAAACAAAAGCCATCAATTGAGGCCATCAAAAAAGTAAATCTCAGTGAGACCCAAATCTCTCAAAATCCACATAATTGAGGCCATCCGGCAATGTAGAATAAATTAGAAGGAGATTCATCAAAGATGCCACACCTCATACAAGAGCCATCAATGGTCATCCTCCCTCTTTTTTACAATTTTTTTTGAAAAAAAAAAATGACAGGAATAGTCATCTTCTAAAGTTGGGTTGCATGGGGCGCAGGACGGGACAAAGCGCTTCTCAAACCACTAAAAACCCAAGAGTTGTTTTGAATTCACATAATAAAAAAATTTGTTCTATGGTTTGTGATTTTGTTGTTCCCTTCAACCACAATAGTAGGTTTTATAATTTCTAGTGTACATAGTAGAAAATATAATATTAATTATATTCACATATTTCAATTTCACTTGTGTTGCAAAGTGCTCAGATGAGGCACTACGGCACTCCAAGCAACCCATGGCATTTTGTGATGCTCTAAGCAAAATGCTTTTCAGAAAACAATTCCTTGGTGAGGGAGAACACTGTGACACAAAGCTTCAAATGACAGCGCTTATAAGCAGCTTCAAATGACAACGCTTATAAGCACGTTTAACAGGCAGGTGATCCCACATGCATTGCAAATACACATGCTAGGAATAAACTTGTTCCAAACCATAGAGGGAGGGATTTTAGAAGGAACAACCCCTCCATCAACATAACCAATAATCTTTAAAAGTAAAATTTTCTTAAATTTCCTTTTTCTTCAAACTTCAGCTGCCTCATCCTCTTTACACCTTTTTTCTCCTACGATAAATGTTCCACAACCAACTATTCTATCTAGTCCCAGTGTCCAAAACCAACTTGGATCTCCTGGAGGACACCAAGAAATGTCCAAGGTCTCATACCCATCCAAACCCTTGCACAAGAAAATGAAATCCCTCCTTCCAAATTTAAGGCCACAACCACAAAATGATGCATAGTTTCAAAAGGCCTAATAGTTAGGTCGTCTTTTATCTTATAGGGTACAGACAAAATCCCATTTAAGGGCATGAAATCCATTACACTTCTAATGTTTGAACAAGAAAAATTCTCACAATAGCACCTAACTTTCCCTGAACGACTATTGAAAAGTCAAACAACGACATGTAGTAAAGGAGCATATTTGGAAGAGCACTATTGAAGGTGACCCTCCCCTTCTTAAAGGAGTCTAGTTTCCCAGATAGCAAAACTAGTTTCTAAGATTTCAATAATTGTGCTCCACATCTCTTTACTTTTCCAATTGAAACCCAGACGTAACCCCAGATAAGTAGTAGAAAAAGATCCTTCCTTACACCTGAGCATAGAAGTAGCCTCATTAGACTATGGAACTCTCACTGATGCCCACAATCAGGCTTTTAAGAAAGTTCAAATTGAAGAAAGATACCAGGGAATGAAGAATATTGGGATTGAAAACATCATCTTCTTACAGGAAAATGCTTCAAATGGGTGTTGTGCCTTACAATTTAAAGAAAGTATGCCCGTTGAGCTAGCACCAATGGGCAATGGATTTTTATGTGGGAGTTAATCCCACCCACATGGATATTAAGCCTGGTTCTCCAAGCCTTTTTTTCAAATGGCAGAGTCAGAAGGGAATATTTAATGTAGACCGCCCAGGAAGGGTGGAATGACAGTTTAAAAAAGTGGGCATTTTGGTGGTAACCCTTCATGAGACGTGAGTCCAAAGTGTGGCGCAAGCCTCTGAGAAATTAGGCATAAGCCTTGTTAAAACACAGTTGATAAAATGGTGAACAAACAATTTAATAATAAGATCATTAAAAAATGTACAACTATTGAACGTATAAGCACGATTCAAGCATGAGAAATACCTTAATGGTGTGTTGAACGCAAGCGTTTATCAAACCTTTAGTGACAAAATATGGAGAAATAACCATATTCATGCACAAGCTAATGCTATACATTACTACCATATTACTATAAAACCCATAACACCATCACAGAAGTATAACCAGAGCATGTTAAGACATCATTCGTCTCTTTTAACATTTCCAAACTCCGCGTCACTCTTTTATAAAAGAGTTCAATCATACGAATAAGAAAATGTTATTAAACAAGACTAGCCTGTACGAACTATAAAAGTTGCACAATCCCCAATTCTAGGCAGCCAGATTTTATAGCCACTTTTTACCCACTTTTAGGCTTTTTACACTTTTACCCTTTCTATAGATCATGTTTGTGGTGGTGTTTTAAAGAGAATAGGTAAAAGTGTAAAAACACCCAAGCCTGACTGCCTAGACAAACTCATTGCACAATAAGAAATCAAACAAAGCCCTCTTTACTTGACATTGAATCTCCTCAAGATACACGTCAATAGATTACCAGTTAAATGAAACCCCTGACTAGCATATTTGGATGGTGATCAGCATTGCAGGAAAAAAAATCAGTTTTTTTCACTGCTGTCTTACCATTTTTTATCCCAAAAAAAATATTGTTTTACCATCTTTGATCAAAAAAAAAAAAACAATACTGTCTTACCATCATTTTATTATTGAAAAATAGTATGATGTGTCGACGTGTTCCCGAGTCCTAGTTTTTGAAAAATTGTCAAGTTGGCGTGTTGTGGCCGTATCCGACACGACGCGTGTGTCCGTATCCGTGCATCCTTGGTGAGAAGACCCCCACATCTTCCTTCAGATTCCACAAAATCCTAGCAAAAGATATTTCTTTCTCAAATTAGTAGATGGATACCATCTTTTCAATTGATAATGACCTCCACCAAGTAGATAACCTCAAGTTCCTAGTCGACGACCATTAGATAACCTCAAGTTCCTATTCAAAGTCTTTGACTGTGCCTCCAGTCTTAAAGTTAATTTTCTTAAAAGTTGTTTATGGGAATTGGGGAGGGTGGCAACGCCATCAAAGCTGCCTCCTTGTCTGAATGTGAAGTAGGTAGTACTCTTCCACCACCTCTGTGGGACTACCTCTGGGTTTTAATTACAGGTAGGTGTAGAATCGGCAATAGAAAGTCCCGAGAAAAACTTGCAATAGAGGGAAGCCTCATAAATCGTGCGCTGATATGCCTGTCTACTACATATCTTTTATTCCACTTACTAGACTCCATTGTAAACAAGATGGAAACCATAGTGAGACACTTCCTTTGATATGTACTGTTCGATACCCTCACCCTCAGTTGAGACTTGATTTTACATCCCCATAGATAAATTTGGTCTAGCCATGAATCTTGTTTTGCTTGGCAAGTGGTTTTGGCACCTTAAGAAGGAAGGAGACTCCTTATGGAGAAGCATATTGTGGCCAAAAAAGGGATTGAGTAAGGCGAGTGGCATCGAGGGTAACTACCCTGCGAGGCTACCTACCACATGACTTCCAACAAACACATAACTAGAAGGGACATTGGTTAGTGTGACCATGTGGGCAAAAGATAACTGCTTTTATGGGCAATAGTCATAGAAAAGACCTTTCCATGATGAGGAACTATTTCAAGAACAAAACCTGGCATCTCAGAATAAATTAACAGAACACAAGTCACAAACCAAACCAGCAAGAAAGACATTTGAACAAGATCCTTAGTGTGAACTAAGGCTTTACAGGAGATTTCAAATCAACCCAATCTAATGATATCATCAACTCTAATAATACTTTCCACCACTTCACACGAACAAACACAAATCTATTTTGTTCTGCAGAAACGAGCACAAAATCTTGTCAAATCAAACCCAGGAGATTCAAGGCCAGTGATGCTCTTTTCAGATTGTTTGTCCAAGTGCAACATACCCAGTGAATCAGTGATCAACTCCATAATGAACTTCATGACATGTACATAAATAAATTACCCAGGAGAGGATGCCCAAGCCCCTTACCCAATTTTCCGAAGTAAAAGTTTTCTGAAGTAATTTTTTCTACACATAAAACTAAAGAATATGGATTCAGGTATGGATCAACTAGTGCAAGCTGAGATGCAGTCTATTACAGAGTGATGAATCAAGGTTGATTCTCATGATGGCTTTCCATGCTTGTCTTAACAATAATAAGTAGCACAATTTTCCTATTAGATAAAAACACTTTTTTATTCCTTAACCCCTCCCATCCCAAATGTTGTTGGCAGGGTTCGAACCCTGGAATTGTGATATCACCCACCACAAGCTTACCTGAGCTATTACAATAAAACACTTCTCACTCCCTCTATAACCGACATGTCACCAATTGTTGAAGTAAATGGCTAATGCATAGCAAGCACGAGGAGTTGGCTACACTTGGACTAAGCTCTCCTAGGATATCACACAATTTTGTGATAACCAGCTAAGGCATCCTAGACTGCTACTAAATGTTCTCTCAAACAAAATTCTTCAGACATTCCAGCCATGGGAGTATATATATCCTCTATTTGTATAAATCAGCCTTTTGGGAAAAGCGGGAAGGAAGAAGAATAAACCCTAGCTTTAAAGTTTTCATATCTAAGAAGATATAATGGTCCATACTGGACATGAGAATCTTCACATTTTATTATTAAAAATTCATGTCTTCCAAAGGAAGGTGGCTGTTGATATACTTCACGCAACTTCTTTGCCAAAAAAACTTAAACCAACGGATAAGTGACCACTAAGTAAGTTAGTATCGATGCACCAAAATAAACTTATTCGCTTATAATCGTTGAAAACTAACTTAATACAGATGCACCGATATTTTCTACTTTTTGCTAAATTTTGTGCTTTTGACTTATTAAGCAATTTGGCTTCTAAAATAATTTTTTTACTTTTGACTTATTAAACAATTTGGCTTCTAAAATAGTTACCTTGGTGACACGGGTTCTCCACTTTTTCTCACTCATAAAAATTCATTTACCAAACTTACTACCAATATAACTACCTATTGTTTAGCATGAGTGCTTCTTAAATAAGTAGAAGTGATTATGGTTTGGCTGCCTAACGCCCCCTAAATGACTCCACAATGAAAACAATAAAATAGGATACCAAAGCAGACTGTTTACGGATCAAAACTAAACTCCAACATGTAAACTAGACGTTTTACTATTCAGGACTTTTTACAAATAATACAAGACCAAGCATTTTCTTTATGTGTTTCATTGGAAATGCAAAAACTGATTTTATGTGTTTCAATAAGGGAAAAGATTACCAAATCCAAACTGCTGTTCAAGACGAATCCCAATAAGGACCAAACTCAACATATGTACCAGCAAATGGACAACCCCTGCATGCAACCAGATAGAAGTGAAAAGCCTCCATCCTTGATGTATGTGAACAACAGGCAACCACTCAAGAGCTCCCATCCTCTCCAATCTGAGGAATTTACAGATAAACTACACAAATCAGCCTCAAAACTTATTATGTAGTCAAAACTTTAAAATTATATTTATACATAAGAAAAATAGGTTAATTTTAAGACATAATGAATGTCTGTTAAACATTTTTTTTTGCCACTTAAGAAATCCAACAAGTTCACAAACTAGCAAAAAAATTAAAGACCCAGTGCAACTGACGTATTAAGCACAAACCTTCCTTTGACATCACGTCACCACAGCTAAAATATAAGACTTGGACATATTGTAATTTATTCCTCTTCATACTAACAATCCATCATGCCATTTTGCTTATTTCTTGTTGTTACTCTTTACATTTTCTATTAGGACTTGCACCTTACGACCTCCTCCTAGAAACTCCTTACTAACCCAGTTTGGCAGAAAAAAGTATTGCTGCATTCTTCGAAATTTTCAATCTACATCAAACGATACAACATTTTCTTCTACCTACTAAATAAGACATTCTAAGATATCATCAAATTTAATATTGCAGTTTAATAGCATCTCACACTTGGAGAGGAAGGGCCAAAGAGAGGGTTCTCTCTAAGGGGCTGAAACAAGAGTCTGCCTAAAAACCTAGCGACACAGTTGCGTCCTCCTTCATGTCTGGGGCAGTTGTTGACATACATGGTGACTATAAATAGAATCACATTGATGAGTACAAATAAAGGAACCAACCATGGAATCCATCTTCTCTCTGAAGTGTCAAGATAGTAACCACCAGAAGCAGCAGTTGGATTGCTGTAGTTTTGCCTGACTTTTCTGCTCTCCAAATCTTGTTCGCTCGCCATTGTTTACAAAAAGCTTTGTTTCTCGCTAGCTTTCTGCTCTGCTCTGGTGACGTGTGGACGGACGAATAAGTGAAGTTTGTGGAAGGCCGAGAAGTAGGAGAGAGTGTGTTCACCGCTTTTGTGTAAACAAGCAATGTGGGTGAAAGTCGGTTTCGTTGGACGTGACACAACATAGACAACAGAGAGGCAAACTATGTCCAGTGAGAGAAGCAGCTGGCTAAAAAGAGTTGGTTGCAGCGTTAAATCTCCATACCAGTACATTACCATCCTGCAGTAAGTGCAAACTATGTAAGTCACACTCACATCAGAAAAAGAAAAATATCAAAAACTAAATGTTGTTATATATACAATGATTGGTTAGGAAAACAAATTAGAAAGGCAAACAAGAACCTGTATTCCAGCAAAGAGCATTCCATTGCCTGCAACCAAGGTATACACTTGTCCAACAGGTCCACTAAGACTAATCTCAGCATTAGTTTGGGAATTCCACTCCTGCAGTGGTAAGAAAACCATTTGTATAAAATGTTTAATTAGTAAAGAGATGATACACCGAGAGAAAACAAACAAGGCAAATAGTATATTATAGGTCTGCAAATAGAACAGAAAAGGGTAAGAAAATATCAACTGAAAAGGGTAAGTGCATTTTCCTGAACCTTAGGAGGGGGTCTCAATCCTCCTCCACTTCCTGTGACTCCATAACCTCTACCCCATTTGGAAGACATGTGTTGATCGGAACTAAAATTGGGATTGGGGTTTGGTTTTCTCCGGGCAAATGTGTGCGAAGTAGAGACATTACTATTCCTATCATCTTGTACCCCATAACTCCGTTTCGAAGAAGCCGCAAAATTGTTGCTTTGGTGATGCTGCTGATTGGGTTCACTCTGAAGAAAGTGGCAAGGGTTTCTATCACACCTCCCTGCTTGCCAGTGAAAACACTTCTCAAAGTTCCTCCTTTCTTCAGAAGAACTTTTAGCCGTAAGAGTAGCGGGTTGCTCTATCCTTAGTTATGGTATGCGTAAGAGTAGCGGGTTGCCGTAAGAGTAGAGGGTTGCTCTGTCACTGGCTTTAGTTACCCCTTCAGATATTACTACTAATGAAGCAGGGAAGGAAATGTTATGGTTGAAAAGATTGCTCAAGGAGCTGGATGTGAATCAGAATAAGTATGTGGTGCATTGTGATGGTCAGAGTGCTATTGAGTTGAGTAAGAATGCCACATACCATGAACTTACCAAACATATTGATACACGTTACCACTGGATACGTGATGTGCATAAGAAAAATTGTTTCCAGGTTGCAAAGATTCACACTAGTGAAAATCCTTCCGACATGATGACAAAAGTAGTTCCAAAAGGAAAACATGAGTTCTCTAGAGAACTCATTGGAATGGCCTAATATGATTAGGCGGTGATTCTTCCCTAATGGTCTGGAGGGGGAGATTTGTTGAGGTCTAGCCCATTAGGGTGGATCCAACTTTGGTAATTAATCAAATATAATTTCAAGTTTGGTTGAATAAGGAAAAAATGTTTTCAAACAGAAATAAATAGAAACAAAGTTCTATTTGAGGCGGTGTTAATTAAATAGAAACAAAGTTCTATTTGAATATAGAAACAAAGTTCTATTTGGCAGCTGATTAATTAAATAGAAACAATGTTCTATTTGGGCGGATGCAAACAAGTATAAATAGGTGCATAATACAGAGTTTTATGATATAGTGTTTTCAGAAAAGCTGTTGCGTGAATAAGCAACAAGAACATAGTATTCTCTTTGGTGTGTGGTGCGGTTGTGTGCGCGTGGACGGTGACTTTGTGATTGATTCTTTGGGTGTGATTTTGTGCGACAAAGTGTGACGCGTGGCTGCGATATCGACTTAGTTTTGTCGATTGATTTGGTAGAAGAAGTTGAAAGAGTTTTTGAATTAATTTGTTGTGAAGTAACCCGTGTTATTTACTCATTGTATTATTCAAGCTTTGGGCAAAAAGCTTGAGAAATTATTGTACTTCTTCTTATTTGATTAGTGGATTCTCTCGGATTTGCCCCGTGGTTTTCCCTTCACATTGAAGGGGTTTTCACGTAAATCTTGGTGTCTCGTTTATTATTGCTTTATATTATTTTCTTGGTATTGTTTTATTGGTATTTGTCTTAACAAAGTGGTATTAGAGCAATTGTTGGGATAGAGTTGGCTTGAATAGTCCCACATCAAGTAAGGAAGAGTCGTCAGTAAGGTTTATATGGGAGTGGTCCACTCCCTAATAGTAACGAGGCATTTTAAGATAAAAACCCCACACCCATGGCCCGAATGGTAGGCCCAAGACAGTGGGTGTTTAAGTTGGGGACAATATCGTTGCTATGTATAGTGGACCTAGGTGCGCGCACGCGCCCCAACAAGTGAACAAGTGGTATCAGAGCCGATGGTTTGGCAGGGACTTAGCAAGTGGTGCAAGGTAGCACATTGTTCAGAGGATCTAGCGCGAGGTAGCGACCCAGGTAGAGCTCGCATGTGCGCGGTCCGCCAGATGAATGGATTCAGATTAGGTGATAGGGGCATAATTAGGCTATTTTTAGTACCATATTTCTATATATATTTTTAGTTATTACTTGTTAATTATGGTACTAATTGTTATTTTCGTGTTTGTGTGGATTTTCAATTACAAGATTATAAAATAGAAGCTAAGTTAAACAAATTAGCTACTAGTTGCACAAGGAAACCAAACAAACAAGGAAACCAAGCAAAGAAAGAAACAAAACAATTATAAAATGGATGATACCTTGCTTTAAAGGAATCCATCCAGCAATAGCCTCTTAATCCATCGCCGCAGCAAGCCACGCATCCTCCCACAGCCGCCGCCGTCCTCTTTCACAACAACCATCAAGCCCATCGTCCTGAACCCATCATCACCCATCGTCACCGTCCTCATCCACAGCCGCAGCCATTATCGTCCCCCATCTCTGTATCAGTTCATCATCCAACCACCACCATCATCCCTTTTTTCATTCCTAACACCCAACACAGCCCTTCTTCCATCATCACCATCGAACCCTTCAATCGAAACAACAACCCCTCATTCCATCTCTTTTTCGCATCTCTTCCTTCCATTACCTTCACACATCAGCTACACCACCACCGTCCGTCTCTCGTCATACACACAGCACAGGCAGAGATCGAGAAGGAAGAAGAGAAAACGGACAGTGACGAAGAGACACAGATCGCGTGAGGAAGGAAGAGAAATAAATTTCTCCCCAATCTGCTATTCGCACCCCAATTTCCACTCTCTACCACCACGTATCAGGCTACAGTGTTTTGTTTCATCTCTAAACCTTTCTTTTACTTATTTTAGTTTGATTATTGATTATGGATTGCTATTCGAACATAATTAATATGTCTAGCTAAACTCCTCTTAGTTAGGGGTGGATTCGAAGCCCCGAACATGTGTTTTATGAATTAATTGAATTTAATCTTCCTTGCTATTAGTGATTGTGTTTTGCTTAACTGCTTTATAGAGAACTTTTCTTTGTATGTTTGTTAAGGTGGCCAACTTAGTAAGCATGCTAGGATCTGGGGCTAGAGTATAAGAGAGTTTCACCTAATTGTTATAATTATGTACTCACAAATAGTAAATACCAAGGAACGTTGGTAAGGTTAAGTCAAAACCTAGGTAAGAACAAGATGCTGATCATACTTGTAATTGCCTAGTTAATGTTCATATTTTCCACAAAACTTAATGATCTTAGATTGTTATCTAACTTGTGATTCCTGATTAGATAGCATGATAAGAATAGTTTGAAAGCGACGCTTAGTTTAATTCAATGAACTTGGGCAAATAATAAGATTAATACAGTGCGGTCACGGTTAATCTTGAGCACTATCTCTCACGAGTTAGCAAGTGATTATTGAAGATTGATTTATAAGCATATGTTTGGTGTGTGGAGATAAACCCTTAGCTAATTTCTCATCTTTGTCATCCCTTTAGTTTTATTATCTGTATAGTAATTTTCGTAGTTATTTCCATAATTTAATTTAGAAAATTTAATCCCCCATTATTTAATTAATTAGATTGTTAGTTGTCTTTTAGTTATTATTAGTGTTAATTGATAAACCCTCTAAACCCGGTATAGAACGATCCCTACTTATTATATACTACAATCACAAAGCAGGGTATTAAGTTGTGTGCTACTAAAATAGAGCATCATTAGGTTCCAGATCCATGCCAAGAGAATGTATCCTACAAGTCCGGACGAGGTGGAGTTAGTGCGATTAAGGTGGAGCCAAGTGCTACCCACAGGATCGTGGTCGCACATGAGACTCGAGGAGGTGTACTTCAAGATGTTGCAGACTGGTGGATGGATTGTAGGATGTATGACGATTCGCGCCAAATGTGGAGATTGTTGGGATAAAGTTGGCTTGAATAGTACCACATCAAGTAAGGATGAGTTGTCACTAATAGCAACGAGGCTTTTTAAGATAAAAATCCCACAACCGTGGCCCTGATGGTAGGCCCAAGTTGCGGTGTTTAAGTTGGGGACAATATCGTTGCTATGTATAGTGGACCTATGTAGGCGCACGCGCTCAGCGAGCGCCAACATCATCTTCCAGGAAAGGCGCTGAGCCAGCAACATCTTCCAGGAAATCATAGAATGAAATTGTGCCTGGATACAAAAGTCATCGCAACTTGATTATTCGCAAGGCTTTTCATGCCTTTATCATAATAGCTTGACCTAGACCCAAACAAAGTTCGTCAATGTTTAGATTGTGGACACCACCACTAGCTTGAAACTAATTGCATAAACCTTATCATCCGAATGTTTATAAGAAAACACCACCTTATCATACTCCCTTACATTTCACTAAGGAAGTAGAACCTAGTGTTTGATTTTTCAATTATGGAGAGATCTTATCTTTGTGACATTATTGTGAACAAAATGTTGTTGTTTGTTTTATGGTACTTTGTAATCATCATGTGCTCCTGTTGGTGTTGTGTAGGCAGTTCAAACTTGGGTTGCAAGGAAATTGAAAGAAAGGCTCTTCTTGAATTCAAGCATTCCCTTGCTGATCCTTCCAATAGGTTGTCTTCTTGGGAGGGTGTAGATTGCTGTAACTAGATGGGAATCCACTGCAACAAGAAAACTGGACATGTAGTCAAGTTGGACCTCCGAAACCCATATCTAATGGATGAGATCCGTTTGGACCTTAACTATGATCATGATCCAATATATGCCAAGTCATGTTTGGTGGGCAAAGAGGTAAATCATTCATTACTCCACTTGAAACATTTGGACTTGAGTTGGAATAATTTTTCTGGAATCAAAATTCCGCATTTCTTTGGATTCTTCGAAGGATTGAGATATATTAATCTCTCTTATGCTTTATTTGGAGGCGTTGTTCCATATCAGCTTGGAAATTTATCCACCTTGCAATATCTTGACCTAAGTGTATTGGATGATATTTCTGTTTACCCCCAGTTGAGTGTAGATAATTTGCATTGGATGTCCCATTTATTCAATCTTGAGTACCTTGGCATGAGTGGTGTGAACCTTAGTCGGGCATCTATAGGTTCCTACAGCAATTGATACAAATTGAGATAGGTGAGGTACATATCTCAAAACTTCTTCCAATAGATTTCATTTTCCTATCGTGATAGTTCTAACAAGGGACATGCACATTTGTTGAGAGATTATGATAATTGGTAGACAACTTTAATTATTGAACTTTTTTATACTTTTTCCATCCTTTATAAATATGAAGTTGCTATGAATAAGTTGCTAACAACGAGATGATTTTGATGATAAAGAGATCAGCATTTCTAGACATCGAATATAGACTCATCTCCATCTTGCTACATCTATGGAGTCGTGCCAATGTCTTGTATGAAAATGTTGCATCTCCCACACCTCAATACCCCCATGAATGCAACAGAGAAAAAGGATAGCAAAGGACATTTTCATTATCTTATCTGTGTATTGGTTGCTAATGTACAAAATTTACAGCCAAGCGTAACGAACATAACATCTGAAAACTAGAAAGGAAAAAAAAAGTAAAAAAAAGATAGTTCAGGTCTCACATCTCCATCTAGAACTGGGGACACAGGTCAGGTATTGACACCAATGGCAGTGATCATATCTATTCTCTCCTCGAAACAACATTACCAGTCCAACCACAAACCTAAAATTGAAACAGGCAGAACCAAGTCCAAGTTAATATTTCAAGGCACACAACAAAACACGCATGGTAATTGAAATTGGAGAGGAGAAGATTACCCAGCAATAAATAAGATGACTGCTATCAGTGCCAGTACGTATTGGTAAGCTTTGTATTTAGATGTCACACGGGCATTAGGTTGAAGATTTTGGCTTTCCACCCACCCAAATTGAGGACGCATCAGTACAAAAAACCCAAGTAGGAAACCCGCAAGAAATCCTCCAATGTGGGCAAAATTATCAACGTGAGGTAGAATCCCAATTGCTAAGTTGACGACAATAACAACTAAAAGGCTCAATAGTGCTGCAGCCTACAAGAACAAGTTTAAATGTTAGAACCCATGCACCTGAGGAGAAAACTCACACAAATTTCACTCGCGGATCAGATGTTATGTATACAATTGTTCTGCTAGTGAATAAAATCACACATCAGCCTGAAACAAGTGCAACAGCCTTATTGGTTGTGTTGCGTCTAGCAGACTGATAGTGCTTTTGCATTAGAACCAAAAGCCATTCATTGTGGGTTGTTGGTATTTTGCTAGAGATCTAAATCTGTCGATGACTGCAATCGCCACAAAATTTAATAAATAAGCTATGAGTATTGTAAAGGGAATGTGGAAATTCCCTTTGAATGTGCAGACTGCTAACCAGATCAGAAACCATCTAGGAACTTATAGCTCTTCGATATAAGATGCATACATAGAAAAGCTAACAAATTTGCTAATTGTCTGGCCACTCTCACTTGGCCCTCAAAGGGGGTCCCTTCTTCTTCAACCCTTTCCATCTAGCCAGCCTCACTGGTTTTGAGCATACCTGTATTAAAATATGAGCACATGATTGGAGATCCCCTCAGGTGCTAACCAAATTTGGAGGCGAATCTGGTGGTGTTTATTACCTACTTTAGTTTGTGAGATTTTGATTTATCTTGTCTTGGAGGCCCTCTGTGTTGAGGGTGCACCCCCTCTCTCTTCCTCTTCACTGGTATAGTGTTCTCTTTTGTTCAAATAAAATGGGTGGAGTCTCTCCAAAAAAGGAACTCTTTGCATGGCCCTAACCTAGCTTATATGTCAATTACCATCTATCTGATCACACTATCATTTAAAAATAGGGGTGTGCAGAAAACCGAGTCAGCCGATAAAACAAACCACTCAAAATGAATTTTTTTTTGATTTTTACATTGTATTGGTTCAGTTAGAAAAAGTTGAAAACCGGTCAATTCAGTTTGATTTTCGGGTTGATAAGTTTTGGTGTTGATCTGTTCATATTCATGGATTGGGTTTGCGTGGATGCAGCTTTAGATTTTCACCGTTTTTGCGTGGATGCGGTGTTGTGGGTGTATGTTGTTTGTTTCGGCAGTCTTGGGTGTGCTCGGGTTTCTATTCTATTCCTGGCTGGTCCTCATTTTTCCTTTGTTTCTTTCTTTCCAGGAATTTTGCTTTAAAATTTTGTTATAAAATTTGTTTTTAGAATTAACGCGGATAATGTCGTAATGTACCCCCGCAACGATTTGTAATTTTTATGGATATTTAATAAAGGTCTGGCATTCCATAGTTGCCCCTCCCCACTGGAGGTTAATTTAAAAAAAAAAAAAAAAAAAAAAAAAAAGTTTTATTGTTTGTTGTAAATTCTGAAGTGGGTTCTTCAAAGCCCTTTATCAATTTGGTAGAGGATTGTAGCTAATTTTTCAACACAGATTTATGTTTTTTTTTTCCCTCTACAATTCTTGCAGTCCTCTGTCATAAAATTCTTCTTATGTTTGCTCGATCTCTGTGATTTTACTTGATCGCAACCTAGTTAGGTGACGTCAATGAGAACCGAAATAACTGAAAATTAAACAAATGCATAATCAATTGCAACAGAATTTATCGGTTTCTACAGTGTGTGGTTCGATTGTAGTTGGTGATCGGCGAACTGACAATACACACATTTATTTACAAACATAAAGCCGGGTACTTGGGATCCTATGGATGAAGACCTGGTTAATGTAGACCACACTGAATCTCAGTCAGGGGAGGAATCCTATACAGATCAGAAGGGATTAACTTTGGCTGTTCAAACAGGCATGGGTCAATTAAATGGTATTCCCATAGCAATTGGGATTATGAATTTTCAGTTCATGGGGGGAAAGTATGGGATCCGTAGTAGGTGAAAAAATAACCCGTTTGATCGAATATGCTACTAATGGATCTCTTACCTTATTGCTGTAAAGAGTCCAGTTTGTAATAAGCTCTGAGAAGTCCAAATCACAAACTAATGGGTATTATCTTTTCTTTCTCTATTTTCTGTCAACAAAGTTGGGGAATTCAAATTGGCGAGAAAACGGGGGGGTGGGGGTGGTGGGCGGGTTTTCTCCATCCCCTCGAGATGCGCAAGTGCACACATCTCGAGGGGAGATGGAGGGTTCCACCCCCTCCCTCGCCCGTTTCCTCGCCAATTAGACAAGCTCGTCAAAGTTATACCAGTTGGTAGAAGGGGGGCAGATGGAATCACACGTCATAGTCATAGGTTTAAACTCGATCGGTGGCATGGGGTCAGGAGGGCCCAAATTTATAGCTCAATTTCAGCAAAATTAATGATTTTGGCCAAATATAACTAATTTAATGAATATCATAGGGCCCGAATCTACTTTTATATCTAATACCATGCATGATGAGCTTGCACAAATCTGTCAAAAAAATTGAATTGCCGTGTATGCCCCTCAATCGTTTATTTATGTACAGAGTTTTTTTGTGTATTACAAAATTTGGCATCTAGGCATAAACGTAAGTTGGGAGGGGGCGCATTGTTAATATACTAGCGAGGCTTAAAAGAAAACAAGCTTGAACATAATTAGAAAAAAGACTTGTATGAAATAATATCAAAATCATGTTAATTCAAAAAAAGTCATTTACACCACCAACCCTAATCATGGTGGATAATTACTATTTCTCCTCTAAACTAGAAAAATTGCATTTACTGCCTTATTTTTCTAATTGAGTTACATTTTTTTTTTCTTAACCCCTCTTACCCCAAATGTTGTCGGCAGTGTTCGAATCCTGAACTTGTGATTCCATTTGTCACAAGTTTACTGCTGAGCTAGTACCCCATTGGCTTTTCAACTACATTCCATATTCTACCCTAGGTTTCTATAATACCAATTTTCTCTCTCTATAATACTAACTTTGTCCTTATTAAGTAACTCAAAATTATTTACATATTCACTCCTCAACTAAATAGATAAATTCCAACTAATAGCTTGGTCCCCACATATAAGTTATAATTAGATATTGCCCCGATTTAAGATGTATTCTTTATCAGATTTTTATATGTCATTTTCTTTGTTTCTAAAGTAACAAGAATTTTTACAAAACCAATGCTTGTATATGGTAGGTAATCATTGAATGGTGGGCACTCACTTAATGCATATGTATTTCGCTGCTACCGTAAATGCACTCTGAGATACATATAAAATCAGTGCCTACAATGTTGAAAATTATTGTATGATTTTAATAATTTTGAAAATATTGGGAATCAGGATTTTTAGCCATATTTGCAATCAGGGTGATGTGGCACGATTTTACGAGAATGGTGTATTTTCTTCACAATATCTCTAGGGAGAGATGACCAATCTCCTCCATCTCCACCACCATTACCATGTGGAGTTTTGGTCGTGTGCTTACCTTGGACAGACTACCAACCCAAAGCAAAACTGGTAAACTTGCAATTATTTGTCCTGACTACTAGCTTGAATTTCCCATTTACCAGCATTCACTTCTCTATAGATCATGTCTTTAGAGAGAATGTAACAGGGTTGCATATTTCCTGGCTGCAAGAGAGAGCAGTATAAACATGTTCAACTCTCCAGTGGAAGAAGATCTGCTAGCGGAGTTCATGGAGGAAGATAGAATTCAGCTAGCCTACAACAGGATACTGAAGGTTGATCAATTCTCTGAGTTTAGTTGTAAGAGATTAGTCTGGAGATTCGGTTGTATAGCTAGCTGAGGTTAGTTTTTGTTGTTTGCTAGTTTGTACATAGTTCTGTTCTTTCTAATAAAAGGGTAGGGGCACTCTCCTTATTCTCCAAAAAAAAATCCATTCTATGACCAGGTATTGTTTACAATTTTCTTTACATAGGGATAGCTAGGACTGCACCAATTCAAATTCTTCATCACCCAAACTTCTCCGGAAAAATTCAAAGTGTAGAATTTCCGCCTACAGTAATGTACTATAATTAATGTTATGAACACGATCTACATTCTGCACCGAAGTCCATTACATATCAATCAATCAACGAAAGGCTAGATATTGCTTCTTAAGGTAATCTTTATCAATGTTTTTATAGATGGCGTAACAATGTAATTAATTTCAGTAGGATTAGGTGACAAAATAAAAATTGTTTCAAATATTCGTTTTGTAAAATGCAGGGTTAAAAAAAGTGAATGATTTTAAGGAATTTTGACAGATTTGTTGTTTTATGGCTGTTGGTCCATGAAAAACAAAACCTTTAATAACTTAATTCAGTTTTGTTCATTTCAAGCCATCCTCATATGACGCAACACAAGCAAAAACAATCTGGAATCCACAAAAAAGATAGAACACAAAGGTTTCCTTTAAATAATAATTTGATTGAATATCTCCTTGAATAATACATGAAAGCAATTTAAAAACATAACTCAACCTTTGGATTGTCCTAGAAGTCTTTGAAAATCCGAAGTCTTTGAAAATCTGAAGTCTATTGGAAAATAAAATTATAATCCTATTGAAAACCTAAAATACTATTGGAAAACAGAAACTAAAATCCTATTGGAAATCAGAAACTAAAATCCTATTGAAAAACACTAAAGTGCTGTTTTGGAAACCTAAACGACCTCAAATGCCTAAAATTCACCATACATCACAACATAGCAGTATATTGTACCTGTCGTTTCCTTTTCCTTTTCAAAAAGTATTGCATCCCTCATTCCAAGCTCGGATGCCAAATCTATAAATTTCAATTACGTCCTTTTATCTTTCGTCGGTCCATTATGTCTTCAATTATTTCAACCATATGTTCTCAATCATCAAATCTCTTTACTGCTTTGGTTTATTTAGTACTCTTCACTTGCTGATTTCTGTACTTATATTTTACGTGTGCTTTTCTGACTGTAGTACAGTAGCTAATTATATAGACCTGTGATTAGTATGCAATTACTCACCTAAATATAACTTGATTATTCAATCATTCATAGCTTCTCGTTCAATTGTATTCTAAAGATTCATCTTAATTAGGATGAGCTTCTAATAAGATAGTTATGGCCTCTGCCATTAATGGTCATTGAGAGGGGAAACCATTTTGTGATAAACTATTTTTATCAAAAAAACATTCCACGCGTCTGATTTGTTTTCAACAATTCATATTCCGGCAGAGAAGGTGAAGGAGTTCACTACTTTGCAGAATAATATGTCTAGCAGTAGCACTACTAATAGAAATACATGAATCACCCTCTGCATCTATTGGAAATTTCAGAGAATACAATCATCATACTGTACTTTCTTTGATCACAAAATATTAACAAGAATTTTTATTTTTAATATTGATAATACTGCTATAATAACTATCCACTTTCACAAAATATTAACAAAAATTCTCTTTTTTGTGAGAGTTTGTTTCCGTTTTTGTTTCATTTATATAAAGGTTTAGGGGTCCTTAAAACCCAGCTCTCTTTCCAAAAAAAATAAAATAAAAATAAAACTATCCAGAAAAACTAACAAAACAAAAATGATAATAATGCTTCAATATCCACTTAGAAAATATGTTTAATTAACTCAAATTCGAAGAGGATTCAAATCCCTGAAGACATATATAAACAACTTACTATGACTTGCTTTATAAACTAAGACGAAGATGGTGTAAGCCACACAGGTTGTGACGTAAATGAATAGTGCTTCAGCGAAGAAGGACAAAACTTCTGCCTATGATTTGTCGTCAAATTGAAAATAGAAAAACCCCCCTGGACTCTGGGCTTGCCTGTGAAATAGATGCAATTATTAAGTTGATGAAAATCACAAGCCAAGACAGAACTGCCATCAGTAAACAAGGTATAGCTACTTATGGTATCCATCTTCAACCACATCCTGCAGCCGGAGCATCTGCAGCTAGGGGATAACAAATAAACTTCAAACCTTTTTGCCATCAACCCTGCATGAAACAAATTTCTCCTGACAACTAGCATGACTTCCCCATCCTTTTCCACCAAATTCTTCGATTCAACATCAACATCATATAATGAGTCTCTCCATAAAATACAGTTGACCCTTGGGGAAGGCCCAAGCTCGCTCCCATGGAAATTATCGATTTCAAAAAGTCCTCCAAATGGCCCGCTTAAAGTGTAGAATTTCCACTCACAGTGATGCGCTGTTATGTCATGAACTGGACGGATATTCACCAAAGTCCATTCCTTGTCCCTGGGTCTACAGAATGCTAAATATTGCTTCTTATGAATGTTCTCTACATAGCCATGGCAATGTAATTGTTTTTAGTAGGATTTGGTGACAAAACAAGTTTAGTAATTACTGCTAAATCCACATTCGGAAAAGTGGTCCGTGGAGGAAGCTCAATATGCGGCTGTTTCAAGGAGAAAGGATTGAGTACTGAGATAGATGGACTAGTTTCATCCAACAAAATCAACCAGCCTTGAGAAGAACCACACAGATGCTTCCCATTAGCCATTGGTAAGTATAAAACACAAACCATATAGTCATAGGGACTGAAGAAAGCGTGATAGTTTGGATCTGAACAGGGTAGTACTAGTTGTGGAACTTTAAAAGCAGGCATTTCAGAGAAGCATATGTAAGCGGTAGAATGCCAATTATTGCAAACAGAACTCACCGAACTACGATCATCCTCAGTTAGTACGTGCTTAAATATCAGGTTAAGAAGGTCACCCTGGATAGATGACCAATCACGAATCCCACCACCATTAGCTTCTGTTGGTGTTAAAGTTTCAAAGAGGAGACCACCATCACCATCACCATCACCATCACCATCACCATCACCATCATCTATACTTGGTTCTTGAGTTGTTTGGAAAAATCTCTTGTACAACCAAGAGTTTGACCAACCGCCAAAAATACCATATGTAGTTTGTTCTTCTTTTCTTGTTGTTGTTGTTGTTGTTTGGTGAGGTCTTCTTCTCCCCTTCTTCTTATTATTTCTCTTCCTTGATCTCTTTGATGTCTTTTTTGGTTTGGGAGTCTGATTTGAGAGAAGAAATCGAACATGATGTTGAAGAACATCCTTCAAGTGATGAAAGAGTTTCAATATCTCTGGTTTGGGATTTGAGAACAAAAGTTTCAGTATCCTTTAGGATGTTCTGCACAAGATCAAAACTCATCCTACAGGCTCAAGTTCAAGCCTATGTGTTGTGGCTGCTCTCTCTCTTTCCCGTTGTGCTATATGCCATTCCTCAATTTTCTTATTCCTAATTTCTAAGAAATCCTAATATGGAAAGGCCTAGACTTTGATGTTAACGTATTCTTTTAGGTTGTTGTTATTTTAGACCCATGGTTATTAAAATTATCCCAAGATAAATTCAACAACCTGTTTGAAGAATCTCATGAAAAACTCATCTCATAAACACAAGATATTGAATCCATTTTTCTTTTTCTTTTTCTTTTTCATCTTTTCACAATTGGATTTCTTCTTCTTCGTCAAAATGTCGAAAGAAAAAATACCAATTATAAAACATTACAAAACATTTCCCTCTACCTTGAAAGGCTAGATATTGCTTCTTAAGGTCATCTTTATCAATGTTCTTATAGATGGCCATAACAAAGCAACTGTTTTCGGTAGTATTAGGTGACAAAACAAAATTTGTTTGAACATCTTCTTTTTGAAAAAATGTAGGGTAAAAAGAATTGAATGATTTTGATGGGATCCGATAAAAGGTATTCTATTTTTGGAAAGATTATTCCAAGAAACCCGACCCTGTTCTTCAATAGATCGACATTTTCATAAGTTCAATCCAATAGATATACAAAAGTTTTATATACAAAAGATATACAAAAGATTATTTTTGGCCTTGTTTTATATCTGAATTTTTTGGAAGAAAAAAAAAAATGTGGTATATGATGCACGAAACATGTACTTTTGGTGGTCACAGCCTGCACGAAACTGTGGTATATGTTTTGTTTTCATCTTATCACAATGGGATTTCTTCGTAGGAAGTGTTTGCAACATAAATTGAATTCATCAACTAAGCAAGAATCCATCCCTCACTTTCCAAGAAGTCAAAAAAAGTCGAACAAAAACATAGCCATTATAAGACTTACAAAACATTTGCCTCCAATGCTGATTTTATAAGTTTGAAGTAAGAAAAATAAAATAAAATAGATATTGGCACATTAGTGCCAAAAATTAGTTTTTACTAGCCCAAGAGGACTCTCTTAGTTTTCATTGTAAATTAAAGACCCTACATACATATGATTAAATAAAAACTATATCATTTGAGCTTAAAATTTGAGAAAAATTAAAAACCAGTAATAGAAACAATGTGCCATTGTTTCAGATCGTTTTGACATGTGTAACTCGAGATCAGCGCTAAGTGGGATAAAGAAAATTTATCTATTAATATCACGAAGCGAGTGAGGCCCACCTTGGGCGAGACACAAGCCAATCGGTAGTCCTTGACCCATTTTTGTTTATTTATTATTTTGCGCATTGCAACTTGTCCTCCAAATAAGGCGACTGTCAGTTTTCCTACCTTTCAAGGACATGTCGAAACAAAATCAATGTGTAAAATGTTTGTAAAAATTAGGGTTGAACAAAAAACTGACCAAACTGATTGGTTCAGTTTAAATTCGGTTCGGTTCGGTTTCGGTTTAAAAAATTCAAAACCGAAGTGGTCAGTTCGGTTTTTAGTTTATATGTGATTTTAACCGACCAAATATATATAATAAATAATATATAATTTATATAAAAATAATATAATAAGTTTAAAATAGTCGGCCGGTTGGGTTTTATTTCGGTTTTGGTTCGATTTTAGTCGGTTTTGTTACGGTTTGCATAAATTATCGGTTCGATTTCGAATCGGTTTTGTTAATGGTCGGTTAGATTTCGGTTTGAAATTTTTAAAACCGACCAAAATCAGTTCGGTTTTCAACCCCAGTAAAAATAAAAGTTATTCACATGGGAAACACTACTAATAATAAGTTTTTCTTTAAGAAGTACTTCATTTATTCACAAAATCTACCGCAAAATGATCGAAAGTGAGATGGAGTTCTCTAGTGAACATGACGATTCAGCTCCAACCACACTAAGAATTGACATAGGATGAGGCAAGCGAGCTTTAGAAGATGTCATATAGCGTAGTTTCAAATTAATGAAAAAAATTAATATGGAATATATGTTTTAAGAAGTAGGGGTCGTGAAAAGTTGTGATATTAAAAAATATTTTTCAATATTAATTTTATTTAGCCTACCCATTTCAAAATCTTTTTAAAATATATACTTTTTATTGTCAGTGACATATTGACAAATGTTTCCATATATAACATAGAAATTATTGATATCTAGATTTGCACATATTGATAGTTATCAATTCATATATTCTTAAGAATCAGTCAATATCATAAAGTTGTTGTCTCTCCTCCAAAAAGCATCTCGATCATTTGTATATGCATTTTTATTAAAAGCAAATTCATTTTTGTTGGGTAAGTTGGGATTGAATCTTTGACCTTATGGTAAATCATGATGTTTGTGGGTATCCTTGAGCATCCGTTGCATGAAAGGAACCAGAAACCTCATATACACATTCCATGATAGTTGCTTGCTTTGTCTATTTGAGAATTTCAATAAGGTCAACATCTAATCCCATCTAACCCCTAAAAAATTGGCGACTTGGGAAACAAAATGCGCGATATATCTCGTATCTATGTTTTTTATTTTTATTTTTTATACATTTTAATCCCTCCTGATTTTGCATTTAAGTCGTGCAATATACAATATTTATAATAAAAAATTGTTTGATACATTATTTAATATCTAAAAATAAAAATATATCATCATTTTCTATTTTGTGATATTTTGTCATGTTCCATGATTAGTACGGTGGTTTATGGAGATTGGTATCTGCCTTTCAAGATGAATGAATGTGAGGATATCGCAACTCAACTGCATAAGGGAGAGGCTCCTCGAAGATCTTTTCCAAGCAAGAAGGCAAACCAAGTTTACAGATTTAGGTTACAAAACCAATAAAGAGAAGTTAGACGAAGATTAGCATACATCAGTATTCAAAGACATCATTTCATCCTTTTCTATTTATTAGGGAAGGCAATGGAGAACATTCTCTTTGAGACGACTAAGCAATTGATAGGTACCTATCGGGAACACAAGCTTAAGCATGTACACCAAAAAATCATCAAAAACTCATTTAGCGAATTTTACCGCTAGATTAACACCCGTTGAATTATCCTTGTGATGATGTACTGAATGATAAAGAACAATTGGGTGAAGTAAGTTTGATGCCCTTTTATTTTCATGATAAAGTTTAGCGATCCTCAAAACCCCAACTCTCTTTAAAAAAAGAAGAAAAAAAGGTTGAAAGTTGACTCCAAACACGCTCGAATCAAGTTCTCTACTAAAGTATTTTTTTTTTCTCAATGGTTGTTCAGTTCTCTTTTTTTTATTTTTTATTTTTATGACATTTATTCAAGAGAAGATTAAAATTCCATACAACATTGCTATTTGATTTTGTTTCATAAATCACATACTGAATGATATAAGAATCCTTTGGCTGAATCAAGTTAAATTTTCCAAACAAATCAATAACCAGTCTTAATGATGTGCGGAGCTATGCATTTGTTGTTCTGTTTCATTTGTTATTTTATTTTAATTTATTTTTTTGAAGGTTTTGGGACTTATTCATTCATACATTAATCTGAAATACAATAATTTTTTTTTAAGATTTATAGTACTTACATTTGTCTGATCTGGTCATGGTTTACGCAAAGTAAAGTCCATGCAGGTAGCAATAATGTACTTCAGCTTTTTTATTATTATTATTATTCATGAAGATTTCTTTCCAGTTTAATATTGAAAAATATTAATTTGTTTTAAAGCATGACTTTTAACTCATCAATATAGATCACTTCAGCACATATGCAAGTCTCTTGAGATTGAACTAACTGTCACTGCAAGTTTAGTATCATGCTTTGCATGTTAAGTTCAATATCGCGTTTAATTTGTTCATACTTTATGGCTTTAATTTGTGTTTTCCTTCCAACTGTTTTGCTCCACTCCAAGTCAGGAGAACTTACTATTGTTAATTTGTCATTAACTCTGACATTAAGGGGTTAAGCTAAACTTTGCATCAAAAGCTAAATGGATTTGATCCAGAAAACTTATACATGTTTTGCAGCAAATAAATGGCCAGATGAGATACCTTCCACCCAAACAACTTTCATCTGGGTTTAAGGAGGTAATGGTTCATTGATATGCGATAAAATAGGAGATATATATCATTTGACAATCCATCGACAAAAGAAATGGTGCATAGAATCGCAATATTCAAACTTAAGCCATCTTTCACTACCAATGGAAATTAATGGTGACACAAATGATCTAACAATTCAATAAATTTTTTGTCAATATTGAAGAAATGACTGAATGATTGTTTAAATCATCTTGATGAGCTTCATGGCTAATTAACTTTCAAACCCGAGCGTCAATGGGGTACTAGCTCAGCGGTAGGTCTGTGGCATATGGTATCACAAGTCTAGGGTTTGAACCATGTAGATACCATCTGAGGTATGGTACAATTTAAGGAGTCACCTTGGTTTTTGAGAGTTTTCTTGTCGTTTATATAAACCCACATCTCTCCTAATGATTTGCACGAAGTTCCAGATTACAATCTTAGAGAGTGTTTTATTGTATTAAGAGTGCAAGCACGAATTTGGTTCACCAGACACATAGACTTGTAGTGCTACTTCTATGTGATTGATCGTTGTATCTTGGAAACAAGATGCTTATCAGAGCCGTAAGTATCACAATGGAGGCAAATTTGTCTTGAGGACAATATGCTAAAGCACAATGCACGATGACCCAAAATTCGATAAGTTCTTATTTATTTTATTATTTATTAAATAATTTTCTTATTGTTGCTATTTAATATTTATTTTTGAATTGCATAATCACTAAATCCATTTACCTCCATTATTTTTCTAATATAAGGTATCAGACTTCCAATCAGCCATTGGGTCAGAATGAAGTTTTGCTTTATTTAATAACTTGTTATGGTGTGTATGTGTTTCTCAATAATTAACAGACACATGTCTGTACAATGAGCAAGAGTCGAATTCATCTTCATTGAAGAAACATGAGCTAACTGAGGCAACACATACAAAGATAATTTGGAATCCAATAGAAAAGATAGAATACAAAGGCTTCTCCGAATAATAATTTGGTTGAATATCTACTTTAATAATACATGAAAACAATTTAAAGACCTAACTCAACCTTTAGATTGTCCTAGGTGTCTTTGGAAATCGAAAGTCAATTGGAAAACAAAAACTATAATCCTATTGAAAAACAAAAATCTTATTGAAAATTAGTAAAATGTTGTTTTAGAAACTTAAACGATCTCAAACACCTAAAGTCCACCATACATCACGGTGTAGCGGTGAGTTGCACCCATAACTTCATTTCCCTTCTCGAAAATGTATTTTATACCTCATTCCGAGCTCGAATGTCAATTTGATATATTTTAGTTACATCCTTTTGTCTATCATCAATCCATTATGTTTTCGATTATTTCAGCCATATATTCTACACCACAAATAAATCATCCTCCCCATGAGCTTCACAAAAGCAACTTGATTTTTACCAGAGGTTTTAGTCTTAGTAACCTTGTATAATCATTTTCTTGGTAGGATCTCTACCTGACTTTCGTGACTCCCACTTAAAATGTGAAAATTCAAGGAAAATGTTGCCTACATTGCACGAAAAGAAGCATATTAAAACATTTTCCATTGGAGCTTGCATCCTAGCTCGCTAGCTTCCTTGTCGACGATTAATCACTCTTAATTATTTCACCGCAAGATTTTCACAAACTCTGCGTCACTCTTTTATATAAGAGTTCAATCATACAAAGAAGAAAATGTTATTAAACTATAAGCATTCCACAATAAGAAATCCAACAAAGCCCTCTTTACTTGACATTGAAGCTCCTCAATTGACTACCAGTTAAATGAAACCCCTGACTAGCATATTTGGATGGTGATCAGCACTGCAGGAAAAAAAATTCAGTTTTTTTCACTACTGTCTTACCATCTTTGATCCAAGAAAAATACCGTCTTACCATCTTTGATACAAATTGAGATAGGTGAGGTACATATCTCAAAACTTCTTGCAATAGATTTCATTTTCCTAATACGTGATAGTTCTAACAAGGGACATGCACATTTGTTGAGAGATTGTGATAATTGGTAGAGATACCTTTAATTATTGAACTTTCTTATACTTTTTCCATCCTTTATAAATATGAAGTTGCTATGAATAAGTTACTAACAACGAGATGATTTTGATGATAAAGAGATCAGCATTTCTAGACATCGAATATAGACTCATCTGCATCTTGCTACATCTATGGAGTCGTGCCAATGTCTTATATGAAAATGTTGCATCTCCCACACCTCAATACCCCCATGAATGCAACAGAGAAAAAGATAGCAAAGGACATTTTCATTATCTTATCTGTGTATTGGTTGCTAATGTACAAAATTTACAGCCAAGCCTAAAAGAACATAACATCTGAAAACTAGAAAGGAAGAAGGAACAAAAAAAAAAAAAAAGTTCAGGTCTCACATTTCCATCTAGAAGTGGGGACACAGGTCAGGTATCGACACCAGTGGCAGTGATCATATCCATTCTCTCCTAGAAACAACATTACCAGTCCAACCACAAACCTAAAATTGAAACACGCGGAACAAAGTCCAAGTTAATATTCCAAGTTAAATGAAATTGAAGGAAGAGATTACCCAGCACTAAATAAGACGACTGCTATCAGTGCCAGTACGCATTGGTAAGCTTTGTATTTAGATGTCACACGGGCATTAGGTTGAAGATTTTGGCTTTCCACCCACCCACATCGAGGACGCATCAGTACAAAAAACCCAAGTAGGAAACCTGCAAGAAATCCTCCAATGTGGGCAAAATTATCAACGTGAGGTAGGATCCCAATTGCTAAGTTGATGACAGTAACAACTAAAAGGCTCAATAGTGCTGCAGCCTACAAGAACAAGTTTAAATGTAAGAACCCATGCACCTGTGGAGTTGAAAACCAGTCAATTCAGTTTGATTTTCGAGTTGATAATTTTTGGTGTTGATCTGTTCATATTCATGGATTGGGTTTTAACTTTTATTGTTTGTTGTAAATTCTGAAGTGGGTTCTTCAAAGCCCTTTATCAATTTCGCAAATTTGGTAGAGGATTGTAGCTAATTTTTCACAAGCAACACAGATTTATGGTTTTTTTTTCCTCTACAATTCTTGCCGTCCTCTGTCATAAAATTCTTATGTTTGCTCGATCTCTGTGATTTTACTTGATCGCAACCTAGTCAGGTGATGTCAATGAGATTGCAGTTGGTCATCGGCTGACGCCAGACAGAATAATGATTATCCTGCAGGCTAGTTTTAATGAACAATTCACAAGGAAAAGACACAAGATATTCGCCCAAAACACAGAGAAACAACTCTGATGTTCAATTAAAATTATTCAAATCAAAAAGTATCTCTAAAGTTAGCCCACAAGCCGGGCTTTATAGCTAAAATTCGTTATTATTAGAATTTTACCAAAATAGCAAAATCCTAATAATCATGCTAAAACAAAATACGTAATAAAAGAAATAATCTGCCAAAAATCTGGCCCAACTCGGGTTCATAATCACTTTCTAAACGATGAATGAAATATTACAATAAAAGAAAAAAAAAAAAACATTACTAAAATTGTGGATTCGAAAGGGGAAACAGTGGATTTTGGTTTCGAAAAGATGTGCATTGAGCGTAGCCAAAAGAGCTTTCCGAATTGGGGTCATATGCGCAATTCTGATATCCATAGCCAAAGTTATTGCCAAAATACCGAAACGCACCCAAAACTAATCAATTAGAAAAAATTTCACAATTTCGTGCCATCTTTGCGTTGATCTGAAAATTCAAGGATCAGATGTTATGCATACAATTGTTCTGCTAGTGAATAAAATAAATCACACACATCAGCCTGAAACAAGCGCAACAGCCTTATTGGTTGTGTTGCGCCTAGCAGACTGATAGTGCTTTTGCATTAGAACCAAAAGCCATTCAGTGTGGGTTGGTATTTTGCTAGAGATCTAAATCTGTCAATGACTGCAATCGCCACAAAATTTAATAAATAAGCTATGAGTATTGTAAAGGGAATGTGGAAATTCCCTCTGAATGTGCAGACTGCTAACAAGATCAGGAACCGTCCAGTAACTTATAGTTCTTCGATATAAGATGTATACATAGAAAAGCTAACAAATTTGCTAATTGTCTGACCCTCAAAGGGGGTTCCTTCTTCTTTAACCCTTTCCATCTAGCCAGTCTCACTGGTTCGAGATGCTCAAAATCATACCTATGGGAAGGTGCACCTATATTAAAATATGAGCACATGATTGGAGATCCCCTCAGGTGCTAACGCAATTCGGAGGTGAATCTGGTGGTGTTTATTGCCTACTTTAGTTTGTGAGATTTTGATTTATCTTGTCTTGGAGGCCCCCCTGTATTGAGGGTGCACCCCCTCTGTCTTCCTCTTCACTGGTATAGTAACCTAGCTTATATGTCAAATACCATCTATCTGATCACAAATACCATTTAAAAATAGGGGTGTGCGGAAAACCGAGTCAGCCGATAAAACAAACCACTCAAAGTGAATTTTTTTCGATTTTAACATTGTATTGGTTCAGTTAGAAAAAGTTGAAAACCGGTCAATTCAGTTTGATTTTCGGGTTGATAATTTTTGGTATTGATCTCTTCAAAGCCCTTTATCAATTTTGCAGATTTGGTAGAGGATTGTAGCTAATTTTTCACAAGCCTCAACACAGATTTATGGTTTTTTTTTTCCTCTACAATTCTTGCCTGTCCTCTGTCATAAAATTCTTATGTTTGCTCGATCTATGTGATTTTACTTGATCGCAACCTAGTTAGGTGATGTCAATGAGAACCGAAATAACTGAAAATGAAACAAATGCATAATCAATTGCAACAGAACTTGTTGGTATCTACAGTGTGGTTCGATTGCAGTTGGTCATCGGCTGACGCCAGACAGAATAACGATTATCCTGCAGGCTAGTTTCAACGAACAATTCACAAGGAAAAGACACAAGATATTCGCCCAAAACACAGAGAAACAACTCTGATGTTCAATTAAAATTATTCAAATAAAAAAGTATCTCTAAAGTTAGCCCACAAGCAGGGCTTTATTGTTAAAATTCGTTATTATTAGAATTTTACCAAAAATATAAAAATCCTAATAATTATGCTAAAACAAAATACGTAATAAAAGAAATAATCTGCCAAAAATCTGGCCCAAATTGGGTTCAGAATTACTTCCTAAACGATTAATGAAATATTACCATAAAAAAATTACTAAAATTGTGGATTCGGAAAGGGAAACAGTGAATTTTGGCCTCGAAAAGATGTGCACCGAGCGTAGCCAAAAGAGCTTTCCGAATTGGGGTCATATGCGCGATTCTGATATCCGTAGCCAAAGTTATGGCCAAAATACCAAAACGCACCCAAAACTACCCAATTAGAAAAAAAGATCACAATTTCCTGCCATCTTTGCGCTGATCTGCCAATTCAAGGAATCTCAATGCCAACAACGTACTATCTGACAGCTCAGCATCATCTGACTTGGATCCTCCTACATATTCGGCGAACCTACAATGCACACATTTATTTACAAACATAATGTCATATACTTGGGATCCTATGGATGAAGACATGGTTACAGTAGATCACACTGAATTTTAGTCAGAGGAGGGATCCTATACAGATCAGACAGGATTAACTGTTGTTGTTCAAACAAGCATAGCTCAATTAAATGGTATTCCCATAGCAATTAGGATTATGACTTTTCAGTTCATGGGGGAAGTATGGGATCCGTAGTAGGTGAAAAAATAACTCATTTGATAGAATATGCTACTAATGGATCTCTTACCTTATTGCTGTAAAGAGTCCAGTTTGTAATAAGCTCTGAGAGCATAGCTCCAAGAAGTCCGAATAGGGCACTTGAAGCACCAACGGAGATGGATCCCTAACAAGATGTAGATTATCTCGATTCTCACTGAAACACCAAACACAGGCATTTAAATTTGTGAAGAAAAAAAAAATACAGCAACAGAACGAACATACATTTAAATTAGGGAAACCATAAATAAATAAATGGATTCTAGTGAGTGGGTAAAATAAACATGATACATGCCAATGAACACTAAACTTAAATAGATTAAAGAATAAATACTTTATCATCCCAGATTTTTCTTCTCCTAGTCATGCTCTTAATGTTAAAATACTTGGTATTAAGGTCCTCCAACAACACTTTATCATCCCAAATTTTTTAAACCAAAAGATTTCTTATCTCCTGAAGAGCTCATCTAATTTAGCATCTACATCTCTCATCTTATTCACATTATCCTGATCAGTAATGGGCTTGTTAAGGTAATCAAGTTCCAAGTAAACTTCAGTACCAAACTGATGCTCTCAAGTAAACACTTTTTATCACCTCCAGCAATGAATTGTCCAAGGTCCACATTTCGAAAATTTTAAAGGGTTTAGGGCCTTTAGGTTTGATATAATATAGCTTTAGATGAGGCCGGCTGTATGGCCAGAGGAGAAGGTGTGGATGGACCTAGTTTATGAGTAGGGAAAAAGGGTAATCCAATCTGGATTAGCCAAAGCTCTATCCAGTCTAAACTAAATAATTCCTTGAACAATGGGATCGATCACTGTCATTGAATCCCCCATTTATTTTAACTAATTTACGGAATTTTTAATTTCCATTTTAATTGATTAAAAACTCAAAAGAGCATGTTTGGACTGCCAATTTCAAAAAAAAAAAAAAAGAAGTAAAAATTACCCAATATCATGCGCAAAATAAGGATACATTTTTTTTCTTTATAATGTTCTTAATTTTTCTTACAAAATTGTGAAAATTGTGAGCATGATATCAGAAATGGACTCAAAGAAACGATGAAGATGGATAATAAATATTGTTGAATGAGTCTGCATTGGTCAGTGCGGTGCCGGCTTGTACAACTCCTATGGCTTCATGGTTATAAGAAGGAGGGAAGTTTGAGATCGATGCAATGTTGGGGACAACGCTGTCACTAGCCATCTCTAAAAATATCCCTCACCAAGGCAACAAGGCATCCAAGGCATCATATGGACGCTGGCAGTAGGCCCGTAAAGGCCCGATGAAGCAGCAAGCTTTTCGAGATGCCTCCGAAAGGTTCTAGAGTGCTCTTGGACATTCTAGCTTAGTTTTCTCTAGATGCCTCCGGAAGGTTCTAGAGTGCTCTTGGACATTCTAGCTTAGCTTTCTCTAGAGTGTTCTAGCATGGATGAGTCTAGAACACCCTTGTACAGATTTGTATAGTATTTTCTAGAAGCCTCCTTGTATTTTCTGGTTCCTTTGGAGGTGGGAACTTTCTAGATGCATAGAGAATACTCCTTTGAAGGAGGATTGTAGAAGGTTCTAGGCTAAAAGCCTCTAGGACTTTAAGGGCCTATAAATAGACCTTGGCATTCATTTGTACAGATTATAGAGAAAACACTTGTACAACTCTCTCAAGCAATACAAAGCATTCTTTCAAAAAGCCTAAACACTTGTGCCTTAGCATTTTCCCCACTTAAGCTTTCGTAGCATCACTTAGCATTAGCCAAGCATCGAAGTGCATTGACTAGTTAGTCCGACGGGAATGTGATGCTAGTGGGCAGCGTGTTAGCCAAGGGAAAAAGGTCAGCACGTGACACGTGGTATCAGAGCAGCGACGATCGTAGGGGCGGTCTTGCTGAAGTTGCGTTGTGCTAGCTGCTGTGTGTACGAAGGTTAGGTGCGGAGCAATCTGATCATGTCGGGAAACAAAGAGAGTGTTGTTGGAGGGTCCGTGATCGAGGAGACTGGAAGAAAGACTAGTCGGACCAACATGCTTGAGGATCGTATGGCCAAGGTGGAGCTGACCGTGGGCGATCTCCAGGACATCGTCGGGGAGATGGAACAGAAGGTTGAGTCCTTCAATGGGACGTTGGCTAGCGTTACTACGGATATCGAGCAACTCGATAGCCGCGTCCATGACCTTGAGCTTGGCACTGTGGAAGCCAAGGACGAGACTCAACTTCTCGTCAACCAAGTTGCGGATGCCATGCGCAACGAGATGGGCCAGCTCAAGGACACGCTGATGGGGCAGCTCCAAGCCATCTGGGAGCAGGTTGAGTCCTTACAATCGGACGTCAACCTATGCAAGGCGGTTGTGGCAGGTAGTGCTACTGTACGAGAGGGACCAAGGATGAAGGTGCCTGAGCCGCCAAGGTACCATGGGAAGCGCGATGCTAGGGAGCTCGACAACTTCCTATGGAGTGTTGAAAAATATTTCGACGCGATGCGCTTGGACGACGATGAGTCCAAGATCACCACCGTCACCATGTACTTGGGTGATGATGCCATCCTTTGGTGGAGGAGGCGTGAGTCGGATATCAAGAAGGGTCTTTGCTCGCTTAAGACTTGGGACAAGTTCAAGGCGGATTTCAATCGGCAATTATATCCGGAGAATGCGGAGGAAGTTGCCATGAAGAGGCTGCGTGGACTGAAGCATACGGGGTCGATCAAAGAATACGTCAAGCAGTTCACTTCTCTTATGCTTGAAGTCTCGGACATGCCGGAGAAGACTCAGCTCGTCTACTTCATGGATGGACTACAACGATGGGCTGAGCAAGAGTTAAAGAGACGCAACGTTCAATCACTTGCGGAGGCCATCGCAGTTGCCGAATCCTTGTTCGAATACAAGGCTGATTCGAAAAGCCACAAGGGCGGCAGCAAGAGTGGCGGCGGTAACAAGGGAAAAGGTGGGGGAGCAAAACCCACCGAAAGAAGCAGCAGTAGCAGCGGCGGCAAGCAGTTTGAGAGGAAGGACAAAGCCAAGCAATCCTTCTCGGATAGCAAGGTGAAAAACCGCGACTGCTTCTTGTGCGGAGGGCCACACTGGGCTAGGGAGTGCCCACAGCGACAGAAGTTCAATGCGATGATCGCTGGCAAGAGTGGATCGTCCGGGGAATCATCGGGGGACGAGGCGCAAATGAGAACTTTGCACTTGCTAAGCAGCGTCAAGGCTACGGTGGAGCAAAGCAACGTGGCTAAGGTAAGTACGCTGCCCCGTTCGAAGAAATCCGCTCTCATGTTTGTGGAAGCCAAGGTAAATGGCAAGGCTTCAAAGGCACTCGTCGACACGGGTGCAACGCACAACTTTGTTGCTTTGAAGGAGGCAACAAGGCTGGGCGTGCAGTACACCAAGGAGCCAGACACCTTGAAGACCGTCAACACAGCACCGGTGCCTATCCATGGTGTAGCACGAGGTGTCTCCCTTCATTTGGGCGAATGGAAGGGGACTGTGGACCTGACTGTCGTCACGATGGACGACTTCTCATTGGTGCTGGGCATGGAGTTCATGGATACGGTGAAGCCATGGACATTAGAAAGGGATGGGACGATGATTATTGCAAAGGATCGAGAAGCATGCTCTGTCCCTGTCACTCGGGAGATCGTGGAGGCCAAGATGTTGTCAGCCATTCAAGTGAAGAAAGGCGTGCAAAAGGGGCAAGCAACATTTGTGGCCACGATGATCGAAGATGAGCCTCTCAACCTAGCGAGGTTCCAAAGGAGGTAGCTGCGGTTTTGAAAGAGTACGAAGATGTCATGCCTCTAGAGCTACCCAAGAGACTTCCTCCAAGAAGGGAAGTCGATCATATGATCGAGCTGGAGCCAGGGGCTAGGCCTCCATCCATGGCACCTTATCGGATGGCACCGCCAGAGTTGGAAGAGCTACGCAAGCAACTCAAGGAGCTGTTGGACGCGGGGTTCATTCGGCCATCCAAGGCCCCATTCGGTGCACCAGTATTGTTCCAACGCAAGCACGACAGGTCCTTGCGTATGTGCATCGATTACCGAGCACTTAACAAAGTAACCATCAAGAACAAGTATCCAATTCCTTTGGTTACCGATCTTTTCGATAGGCTCGGTAAAGCCAGGTACTTTTCTAAACTGGATCTCCGATCGGGGTATTGGCAAGTGCGCATAGCCAAAGGAGATGAGCCAAAGACGGCATGCGTCACTCGCTATGGGTCTTATGAGTTCTTGGTGATGCCTTTTGGTCTCACCAATGCCCCGGCTACTTTCTGCACTTTAATGAACAGAATCTTTCAGCCTTTCTTGGATAAATTTGTAGTCGTCTATCTCGACGATATCGTCGTGTATAGCGACAACTTGGAAGAACATGTGCATCACTTGCGACAGGTTTTCCAAGTATTGCAGGAGAGCGAGCTGTACGTGAAATTGGAGAAGTGCTCGTTCGCCCAAAACGAGGTGTCTTTCTTGGGGCACCGCATCAAGGCTGGAAAGATCATGATGGAACGGGACAAAGTGCAGGCCATCAATGAATGGGAGCCACCCAAGAACGTTTCGGAGCTACGTTCTTTCCTTGGGCTGGCCAATTATTATCGGAGATTCATTTTGAGCTACTCGGCGAGAGCAGCCCCACTGACCAACTTGCTGAAGAAGAAGGTGCAGTGGCATTGGAGTGAGAAATGCCAAGAAGCATTCGATGATTTGAAGAAGGCAGTCACCAAGGAACCTGTCTTGGCCTTGCCCGATTATGCTAAGTCGTTCGAACTTCACACCGATGCATCAGACTTTGCCATAGGAGGGGTGCTTATGCAAGAGGGGCATCCCATAGTCTATGACTCTCGCAAGCTCAATGATACCGAGAGACGGTATCCGGTGCATGACAAGGAGATGACAGCCATCATTCATTGCTTGCGAACTTGGAGGCACTATTTGCTTGGGAGTCGGTTTACCATCATGACCGACAATGTGGCTACGAGTTATTTTCAAAATCAGAAGAAGATCAGCCCCAAGTAAGCTCGGTGGCAAGATTTCTTAGCAGAGTTCGATTATGTCATGGAGTACAAGCCGGGCAAAGTTAATGTTGTTGATGATGCTCTCAGCCGAAAGTCCATGCTCGCTAGCGCAAGCAGCGCCGCTAGCAATCTTCTTGATCGGATCAAGGAGGGGACCTCTCAAGACCCCTTGGCCAAGGGACTCATGGAAATTTCCAAGGAGGGGAAGACTCGACGGTTTTGGGTAGAGGATGGGGTACTCTACACCGTCGGTCGTCGCATTTATGTGCCTAAGTGGGATAATCTTAGGTGAGTCATCATGAAGGAGTGCCACGATTCAATGTGGGCTGGCCATCCGGGGATGCAGCGGACATTGGCACTCTTGGAGGTGGACTACTATTGGCCTCATATGCGGGACGATGTCGAGGCCTATGTAAAGACTTGTCTTGTGTGCCAACAAGACAAGATAGAGCAACGTGTACCGGCAGGACTATTGCAGCCTTTGCCGATTCCGGAAAGGCCATGGGAGAGTGTATCGATGGATTTCATATCGGCCTTGCCCAAGTCTGATGGGTATGGCTCTATTATGGTGGTGGTCGATTGCTTTTCCAAGTATGGAACTTTCATACCTGCCCCACGCGATTGCACGGCCGAGCAAGCCGCCAAGTTGTTCTTTCAGCATGTGGTGAAGTATTGGGGCTTGCCTCGGAGCATCATAAGTGATCGGGACCCAAGGTTCACAGCAAAATTCTGGACGGAGTTATTCAAGCTCTTGGGTTCGGGTCTACACTTCTCAACAAGCTTTCACCCGCAAAGCGATGGGCAAACAGAAAGGGTGAATGCCTTGTTGGAGTTATACTTGAGGCACTTTGTGGGTGCCAACCAGAAGGATTGGGCCAAGTTGATGGATGTGGCTCAATTCTCATTCAACTTGCAGCGGTCTGAATCGACGCAACAAAGTCCGTTCGAGATCGTCATGGGCCAGCAGCCCTTGACTCCACAAGCCGTTGCGTCGGGCTACACGGGTAGCAGCCCCGCTGCGTACAAGCTTGCACGAGGGTGGCATGAGCAGCTTGATATAACGAAGGCGTACTTGGACAAGGCGTCTAAGAAGATGAAGAAGTGGGCAGACAAGCATAGACGCCCTCTCGAGTTCCAAGTGGGCGAGATGGTCATGGTCAAGTTGCTGCCACAACAGTTCAAGGTCTTCCGCTCGGTGCACAATGGACTAATGCGGAAGTACGAGGGGCCATTTCCCGTCCTACGAAAGGTCGGGAGAGTTTCTTACAAGCTTGAGTTGCCTCCCAAACTCAAGATTCATCCGGTGTTCCATGTGAGCATGCTCAAGCCCTACCATGGTGATAAAGAAGATCCAATGAGGGGCGAGTCACATCGGGCACCAACCGCGATCGTGGCTTCCTTTGATCGAGAGATCGAGAGCATCGAGGCAAAGAGGCTCATCCGACGGAGGGGTGTGCCAAGCTATAATGAGTATCTCATTCGATGGAATGGACTACCGAACAGTGAGGCCTCATGGGAAAAAGAGGACGACCTATGGCAATTCCAGGGCAATATCGCGGAGTTCGAGGCACGGTCTTGACGGGGTCGTCAAGGACTTGGGTGGGGGAGAATGTCACGAGCCATCTCTAAAAATATCCCTCACCAAGGCAACAAGGCATCCAAGGCATCATATGGACGCTGGCAGTAGGCCCGTAAAGGCCCGATGGAGTAGCAAGCTTTTCGAGATGCCTCCGGAAGGTTCTAGAGTGCTCTTGGACATTCTAGCTTAGCTTTCTCTAGAGTGTTCTAGCATGGATGAGTCTAGAACACCCTTGTACAGATTTGTATAGTATTTTCTAGAAGCCTCCTTGTATTTTCTGGTTCCTTTGGAGGTGGGAACTTTCTAGATGCATAGAGAATACTCCTTTGAAGGAGGATTGTAGAAGGTTCTAGGCTAAAAGCCTCTAGGACTTTAAGGGCCTATAAATAGGCTTTGGCATTCATTTGTACATATCATAGAGAAAACACTTGTACAACTCTCTCAAGCAATACAAAGCATTCTTTCAAAAAGCCTAAACACTTGTGCCTTAGCATTTTCCCTACTTAAGCTTTCGTAGCATCACTTAGCATTAGCCAAGCATCGAAGTGCCTTGACTAGTTAGTCCGACGGGAGTGTGACGCTAGTGGGCAACGTGTTAGCCAAGGGAAAAAGGTCAGCACGTGACAACGCGCTCTTGTAAACATGATATATCATGTATGGTAAGCGTGGGGTTGGTGTCAAATCTCTTGAATAATTTAGAAAGATGTCAATAAAGAATACCGTGTCAAATCTCATTTAGTGGGATTTTTAATTACCTAGAGCAATCACCAAAATTGAAGTCCGGAATGATTTACAGTTATGGAATGTTTTGTTGTTTCTTTGGATCCTCTTCAATGCTAATGAATGAAGGACTCTCCCACATCAAATTGCTAACAATTATAAATTGAAGGCTAGACATACTATAGCGAATCTTCAGTAATTATCATGTGTGAAAATTTGAAGTTTCAATGTGATAATTCAATACATGCGTAAGTATTGAAACTTCACATAGGATAATCGTATTAACCATTTTACAGGTTATTGCAAAAGACATTTTCTAGGAAAGCATAGAATGAAATTGTTCCCGGATACAAAAGTCATCAAAACTTGATTATTCGCAAGGCCTTTCATTCCCTTATCATAATAGGTTGACCTAGACCCAAACAAAGTCAGTCAATGTTTAGATTGTGGACACCACCACCAAACACATTTCCATCACTAGCTTGAAACTAATTACATAAACCTTATCATCAGAAAGTTTATAGAAAAGTCCCACTTTATCATACTACCTTACACCTCACTAAGGAAGTAGAACATCTATTAATTGTTTGAAATGCTTATGTTTGTGTAAATAAATATAGAATAAGAAGAAAGATTGCATACATCTATTAATTTAGCGTGACGCACTTGCATTGTTTTGTGATGGTTGTTTATATTCAGTATACGATTGTTTATATTTTATTATGGACTTGTAAACATTCTCTTATCCAGTTATTGAAATTTCAATTGCTTTTGCTTATCATTTTTGTTCCAATTGCTTTGTTTATGCTTAGAACCCAACTATTCAGTATACTAGTATTAATAAAAAGAAAGAAAGAAAGGAAAAACTAATGCATCAAATATATAGCTATAGAAAAAGTAGATTACAATTTCTTTAGGAGTCCCTGACGATATAAACAACTTGAGTAGTCACTAGGAGCCTACTTCGTAACTTGCGATGACAAAGGTGTAATACACACTTGTGGTGACTTCGACCTTTCCTTGCCATGGCTATGCTTCCAATCAACATCAGCTGTGAAATTAGTCAATGAACAAGGAACGGCCACCTATGTATGTGTTCATCACAATCTTTTTATTGAAATCTTACAGTAACAATACCAACTGCTTATTCTGTAAACTTGAAATCTTTTTATTGAACCCTGCATGAAACATTTTTCTGTTTCGGATAACTAACATGAGAACATCACAATCTACTTCCACCAATTGCTTGGAAGCAACATCGAATTCATCAACCCTTGATGGATTTGTAATATTTTTTCATAATGTGCATCGCCCTAGTTCCATATCTAGAAAGGTAGTAGTTGGAGGAAGTTCACATGTTGTTGTTTTTGTTGGGGGTCGTGCACTGCACTTGCGGCACCTCTCGATCCACTATACACAATGACGATATTGTCCCCAACTTAAACACCACCTATCGGGTCTTCCATCTGGGCCTAAGTGGTGTGGGGTTTTCCTCCAAAAGCCTCGTTACTATTAGAGAGTTGATCATCTCCTTATAAACCTTTGTGACAACTCTTCCTTACTTGATATAGGACTATTCAAGCCAACATTTTTCCAACAATCTCCACCTTGACGCGAATCGTCACACATCCTACAATCCATCAACCGGTCTGCAACATCTCGAAGTACACCTCTTCCTCGAGTCTCATATGCAACCACGATCCTGTGGGTAGCACTCGGTGTACAGGCTTGACTATTCCCGGCGTTGTTGGCTCCACCTAGTCACAACCTCCGCACTAACTCCACCTCGTCCGAACTTGTTGGATATTTTCGGACACCACTTCGGCAAGGATCTGGAGTCTAATCTGGATCATTCATCTGGCAGACCGCGCACCTGCGATGCTCCACCTGGTTTGGCTCACTGCTATGCGCCTACTCTCCTTGAACAATGGAGGATCTTGATCGTTCACCCAGAGGACTTGCGCTCCCGCCTGGATCTGGCTCACTGCTCTACGCCTACGCCTATTCCTCGAACAATGTGTCGCCTACACCTCCACTTTGCCGATCGAGTCTCAGCCGAACCATCGGCTCTAATACCAATTGTTGGAGAATACCTGCTAATGCAAATAATTTCAACACAAATCCTGGACCTAGATGGTGATAGTGAATGGCTAAAACATTATGCATGTAATAGCAAACAACAAACAATATGCATAAAATAAAGATGACACCGAGATTTACGTGGTTCGGCTTTAACTAGTCCATGGACGACAACTCTGTAACTATTTTATTAATATGGAAACACTTACTTGAAGATTACAATGTTGTCAAGAAGCAACGATCCTTGAGATTATCTAATCTCAAGCAAACAATACCACCAAAAGTTTGACAAAACTCGCAAACAAAGAATACTCGAAATCGTCCGATTCCAATCCTTCTACTTGGCTACTGTTTCACGTTGCACGCACACCGAATCACATCGTATTCACAACCTATTTCACGCTGCGTTCGCAGCCTATTCATACGTTCAATGGCCTGTTGCTCACGCTATATGTATGTTGCCTGCTGCTGTAACGAGGACTTTTCGGGAAAACTCCACACCACCTAGGCCCAGATGGAAGGCGTGACCCGGTGAGTGGTGTTTAAGTTAGGGATAATATCGTTACTTTGTATAATGGACCAAGGGATGTGCGCAAGTGCACGTGCACGACGCCCCAACAATTGGTATCAGAGCACATGAGAACACGAGAACATGGTCTCCACCTTGTTTTTGGTTGTAATCTCCAACTTGGTATCATGTGCTTGAACTTCCTCATTCGAAGCATTCATGTTCTCCTCATGTGTGCACTCTTTTACAATGGTGAAAGGATTGAGTACTGCGTTAGATGGAGTAGTTTCATCCAAGAAAACCAACCATCCTTTGTTCTGGACTAGGTAGTACTAGTGTTCTAAAAATGGCCTAGGCGGGTTCTGGGGTGGGTTTTTTTTTAATACATTTTAATCCTCCTAATTTTGCATTTAAGTCGTGCAAATTTTGGCATGGTTATGGACAGTCATAAAAATATGACCATGCCAAACTTGCACTTGGAGTATGTACAAACTTTAAAAAATTACTTTAACATGGTAAAAAACGTTGTCTTAAGGAAGTAACGAAGATCAAACATGTCAAGGCGGGTCCACCAACCTCGAAAAATCTCAAATATGGGTTGAGCTGGCTTTGATACGATTACTAAATAGGTTGGGTTTGGTTTGACAAGTTCACACGTGATTTAGGCTCCGCTTGGTACACTGTTGTAAAATAATGCATTTTGCAAATTGATGCAAATGCATTAGTTTGCATTGCATTACTTTACGAGTGTTTGGTAGTAACTGAAAAAAAATTGATGCAAATCAAACAACTGATTGCTGGTGGTGTTGATGTTGATAGTAGTTATCAATGTGGCATGGTCATGGTGGCAGTGATTTGTGGTTGTGGTGATGGTGATTGTGAATTTCGGCGATGATGGTGGTGGTTAGGTGGTGGCCATGGTGGTGGTGGTGGTGACGATTGCGGTGGCTATGGTGGTCCTGGCAGTGGTAGTAGTGAAGTTGGTGGTTATGGTAGTGGTGATCGTGGAGGTGGTGGTGGTTGTTATGTTATGGTGGTCATAGTGGTGGCGTGCAACGGCGGTGGTTATGGTGGTAGTAATGAGGTGGTGTTAGTTGCGATCATTATGCTATGATAGTGATGGTGGTGGAGGTGGTGACGGTGGTGGTAGTGGCAATGGCGGTAATAGTGGTGGTTATGTTATGGATGTCGTGGTGGCGGCTCCCAGCGACGACAATTATGGTGGTAATAGTGAAGGTGGTGTTGGTTATGGTAATTATGCTATGGTAGTGGTGGTGATGGAGGCGGCAGCGGTGGCGATAGTGGCAGTGGCAATGGCGATGATGGTGGTTGTGATGGTTATGGTATGGTGATCGTGGTAGTGGCGACGACGGTAGTTGTGAAGGTTTTGGTGGCTAGGGTGTTCATGAAGGAGTTAAGAGTAAAATTTGGGAAAGAGGGATGACAAAAGTTTTGGAAAATAATACAGGAGATTTTGTCCCGCAAAGTTTTGCAAAATTTATAACTAGGAGACACGGAGGTTTTGAATTCTAATTCCAATAACCATTTTTCGTAAAGTGAACCAAGTACCCGAGTTCATGTAACCGCCGTAAGCTTTTACATTATGCATTGTTTTACCGTGTACGAAGCGGAGCCTTATTTTGATACGACACAATTAAGTATTAGTATGAGTGGATATAAAATATATATATATATATTATTAGTATGTACCATCTGAGTTTTTCGGGCGAGTAAATTTTTGACTCGGTACTTGGTCCTTGGCCAAGTCGTTATCGATCGAGTACCAATTAAACCAACTAGTTTCTGTTCTCTCTATGTGCTCTCGTCGCTGGGTTCGGATGCATATATCTATATTCAATAACACTAGGATATCCTCAAATGCAAATAAAAAATTGTTATGAAGACAAAGAAATTTGTTTCATGCATAGAATTCTACATTAAATAGTAAATCTCGTGGCTGTGTATTGAGCAATGCCAACTTGGTGAAGGTTGGCTATATAATGATAGGTTAAGGCAAGGCCAATCGAGAAAAAGAACTCAAATTGCTATTTCATGTCTCTAACCCTTCCCAGCTACTTAGACATCCTATCTGCGGACTTTGTAATAATATGATAAAAGTGACACAGGTTGATTTGGTAGATTTTTGTGTTCTTCAAATGATTGGAGACATTTTTTTTCCGAGTCCAACAACGTGTGAACAAAAGGAAAGTAACTAACCATAAGCCAAAATCCATCAAGTATGAACTACCTCCGGCCAAGTGGAACAAAAAAACTTCATTTTCATGCAGTTTTTGCGTGACAATCCTTCATTACTTTTAAATAAACATCAAGTAATATGATATCTTAAGTTTCTTTGAATCCTTCGCCTATATAGTAATGGAAGATTGGAGGAAACCCATTAATGTTTGATAAACATGAATTCAATCTTATATATCCACGATCCTGCTGTATACCAATTGTATAAACATGAAAGTTGTGAACTTTTTAATTTTGGATTCCAGTTTAGTTTACATACTAGTCTCTAGGACATATATATATATATTTTTTTTGCAGTGACATTTAAAACCCACGACCAAGACAATCCCAGAACTCCTCTTCGCAATAACTACACCTATTTGACAACATTATCAAAGCTAGCATCAAAACTATTGTTCACTGCAACTCTTAATTATGCTTCAAACCTATTGTTTACTCTTGTATGCAGGTGTCGTCCAGCTTCAGAAAGTGTAACTCCATTATTGTCCACAACATACAATCCATATGAACCAGTGTGATCATCAAAAGAGAACCCCGCACTGGCAAAAATGAGGCCCGTTTTGACTGATTAAGTTATCCAATAACCAATTAATAGGCAAAGGGGACATTAACCAGGTTTGGATAGTTATAGGGCACACAAAGAAAATGTGCTTTATAGTTTCTAGGAGTGGTTGCAAAGAGGGCAGTTGAAATCCGCTTGCATACGATGATCATGGAGATTTTGCAAGGTGGAAAGGTAATTCAAAAGATTTTCCAGAGTAGGAAGTGTATTCTATAAGGAGTGGGAGCAGTCCAAAGTTTATGAATGAATTGTTTCCTAATACCTTGGGGGAAGATGATAGTAGGGGGCTAGTTTAGGTTTTAGGAAGTGCTTATAGGCAAAGCTAGTAGTGAAGTACCCTTATTAGTGTATTTTCACACTAGTGTATTTGTATATGATTACCTTATTGAGGATAACATGAGCTACCGTGGGAGGAAAAACTTCAGTCACAACCTCTTCATTCCAAACTCTCACACCTCCTTCCATCGTGATTAAATTCTGGACCTCATCCACAAGCATAGTAGAAACACGAGAGACATGCTGGTGAAGGGGGTAATACTGCTCCACCAACTTATCATTCCAAAGACCTTCAGCTTTAACAAAAAATAAACCCCTTGCACAGACTCTTCCACTACTTTTCATAAAGATCTCTTGACATAAGATATCCCAGCTCTCTTAAAGTCAGCCAATAAGGTATGACTATGAGGGCAAAAAATTACTGGTCTCAGTGCACTACTGTTTGGGGAGAGGACGCCGAGAGCGATTTGGGGAGAGGGAGAGGGAGGACGCAGAGAGCGATTTAGGGAGAGGGAGAGGACGCCGATAGATTTGGGGAGAGAGAGAGGGAGAGGGAGGACGCAGAGAGCGATTTGGGGAGAGGGAGGACGCAGAAAGTAAGGGTTTTTGAGCTGGAACCCACTTCAGTAAGATGCACACCATTTGTTTGTAAAAATTTCTCATATCTTGATAAAAATTTCTTTTGTTTCCACAGGGTTCAATGATCTGGATAATTGGTGAATATGCAGAAAGAATTGACAATGCTGATGAGCTCCTGGAAAGTTTCTTGGAGAGTTTTCCAGAAGAGCCTGCACTTGTTCAGTTGCAATTGCTTACTGCAACTGTCAAATTATTTCTTAAGAAACCAACTGAAGGCCCACAACAAATGATTCAGGGTCATTTCTTGATGCACTACTGTTTCATGACTTTTTCTACTGGCAATATATTGGATCATGATCATCTACTTCCTTAACTTTAATACCCTTGCCCATTTTTCTTTTAATGTCTCCTACAATTTTAATCTTAATTTCTAGGTTCATTCAAACAGAATTTATTTTTTTCTTTATTGAATGTGGAAATTGATGCTCTAATGCTAACATGATTTACTTATTTATAAATATTTGACTTCGTTTTTTGTTTGATATTGTTATGCTTATTCAGTTTGGCATTCCTGTTTGATTGATCTAGCATGCAGTATAACAATCCTCGAGGCATTTTTATGTAGTAGCTTAGTCCTTTTGTTATGTTTATGTATTCGATAAAGCTAATATTGTTTAATCTTTATAATCATGTTTTGGTGGTCCTGCGTTTCATGCTTGACTGTTAGGCACAACAAAACAGATTTTGAAACCAGTTTCAGTTCCTCTGTATATATTTGTTGTCAGGGGTTGCATATCAACTTATCTTGGTGATGTATTAAGTGCCACACCAGAATAAAAAGAGGCTATTTTGAGTTATAACTTTCTTGCGATTAATAATAGTATGGAATTACACATTATTTTTCTTTTTTGAAATGATGAAATGTAATAAAGTGATATGCTGGTGGGGTTATCTGATTTATTCAGAAAAAGAAACATTAAACACGATGCACCTACCTGAACGATTTCATCTCAAGAAAGTCTATCATTATTCCTTGTATTTATTGAAATACATAACCATAAACACATAAGAATAATAAAGGAATGACACATTCAATTTATTCAATGACCTTGAAGCAAACTAAATGAAGAATGATTGAGATGACATAATATTCAGCTGATGATTGGCAAATACAGCAAAGTAAAATGCTGAAAATAGAAGCCTGCCAATTCATTACCTGTGCCTTATTATTACAGTTGTAGGAGTCAAAATAGTATTTAAACTATTAAGAGCATAAAACAATGCCTTAATATGTTGATATCTCTGGGTTCCTTAGTACATGGAGCATTATCTATCTTTCTTGGTTTTGACAAGATGGTATTTCATTCTTATTTGGCCTCCATCACATTCAAACAATGTTTTCACTTAAATTTTTTCATACCATCAATAACTTTTTTGAATGTTTTCACTTTAATTTTTTCGTACCATCAATAACTTTCTCACAGTATTCTCTTGTTGCATCATCATCACTATTAGGAGCAAGCATTTCAAAGGCCACGTAATGACACCAACACAAATAGTGGAGAAGAAACTAACTCATGTACTAGGAGCTCATTGAAAAAAAAACCATATCAAACCTACAAAGACGGATTGTGATTCGGAGTTGTGTGGAGAGAGACAATAGATAAGTAAAGGGTTAAAAGCAGAAAAAGCCAAAGAAATATATTTATTTGGATTTTAAATAACCTAGTCCGATCGGTACGATACTTGTTATATATTGGCCGGTACATAAACTTTACTGATATGTAATATATAACGGCCGGTACATACGATATAATGTAAAAACGATATATACCGTTTGGGTACTGGTATGGTATATACCATATTTATCGTACGAGACTAAGACTAATAACTATGGTTAAGAGCAATAATATTAGTATTTAAAATGTCAGATTACTATTAAAACTTAGGGTGTGTTGCTAAAGAGAAAGTTCCTAGGAAAAACTTAAAAAAAAAGAAAAAAGAATCCACAACTTGTCCTAACACAGAAGTTAAGATTAATCCTTTGCTTAAATGCTGCGAAGACTAGTTGTCACTCATTTGTTGTTTCTTCAACCATGCATCAACAGGTTGTTCTAAATAACGCCACGGTGGAGACAGACAATCCAGATCTGCGTGATCGTGCCTATATATATTGGCGCCTTCTTTCGATGGATCCAGAGGTATGACATTTAGGCTCTTGAAGACCCACACTTCAGAAATCACTTTTGGACACTTGCAGGAAGGATCAGTTTACTCATGAAACGCCAATTTTTTTTTTTTAAATTTTATTTCAGCCAGCAAAAGATGTCGTATTGGCTGAGAAACCTGTCATCAGTGATGATTCCAACCAGCTTGATCCTTCACTTCTTGCAAACATTGCTACTCTATCTTCTGTGTATCACAAGCCCCCTGAAGCATTTGTAAGCCGAGTGAAGACCGCAGCACAGAGACCAGAAGACGATGAGTATCCAGATGGGAGTGAAACCGGATATTCTGAGTCACCTTCTCATGCTGCTGAAAGCAGTACTTCAGCACGATCTGGTTCGAGCCCTGTTCAATATGCTGCAACAAAGCAGCCAGCACCTGCTGCTGTTGCACCTCCAGCTCCAGTGCCTGACTTACTTGGTAATCTAATGGGCCTGGATAATTCTATTGTCCCAGTTGACACACCAGCAACACCCACTGGGTGAGGCTCTGCACTTTTCCGAGTGTACCGAAATCATAACTGATTTTGATTTATTTTGTTCATTTGAATGACACTCTAATATCCTTGTCATGCAGCCCTCCTCTGCCTGTTGTGCTACCATCATCAACTGGTCAAGGGCTACAAATCAGTGCACAACTAACGCGGCGTGATGGGCAGATATTTTTCAGTATGTTGTTTGAGAACAACACACAGGTTCCTCTTAATGGGTTCATGATCCAGTTCAACAAAAATACGTTTGGTCTTGCTGCAGCTGGTCCTCTACAGGTAGTTCAACAATCCTTAATTTACGATTATCCTTACTATCTGTATAGCGAATTGATATCAAACTGCAAGCTTTGTGTCGATGTAGGTCCCACAAGTGCAACCTGGCTCATCAGCAAGAACCCTGTTGCCCATGGTGTTATCACAGAATATATCTACTGGTCCTCCAAGCTCACTTTTGCAGGTTGCAGTAAAAAATAATCAACAGCCTGTTTGGTACTTCAATGATAAAATTTCGTTGCTGGTATTCTTATTTGAAGATGGACGTATGGAACGGGCAGACTTCCTTGAGGTAATTTTTTAAACTGATCCTTCGTTGTTGTTTTTACATTTCCTATTTCACATTTGTCAAACATTTTAGTGCTCCATACACATCATGTAGTTTCTCGAGCATTTTATTTGGACATTATTGTCCTCTGATGATTAACAGAAAGTTCACATTAGCTCACATTAGAAAGAATCAAAGGAAGAAGAGGACGTTATAATCATAGATTAGTATCCTAAAGGTGTTTTCCCTCTTCTTGAGTCACATAGAGGAAATTACTTGTTTTCTTGTGCCAAATGCAAATTGCGAAAGTTGCTGTTTTCAGCAGAAAATGATTTCTTGATTTCATGAACAGGAACATACAAGTTTATCAGGCTTTAAAGCTTTGTTGTATGGTTGAAAGTATTTGGTCACTTTTGCTGATTCTAATCCTTTGAGCTGATTTCGTCCTTGCAGAAATGGAAGTCCCTCCCAGACTCAAATGAGGTCACCAAGGATTTGCCAGATGTTGTTGTAAACAGTGTGGAAGCCACCCTTGATCGTTTGGCAGCATCCAATATGTTCTTCATTGCAAAGAGGAGACATGCAAACCAGGAAGTTTTGTATTTATCGGCCAAGATGTATAGAGGGATTCCGTTACTTATTGAACTTACTGCTGTTGTTGGGATCCCAGGTGTCAAGTGCGCAATCAAGATACCAAACCCTGAAATGGCACCACTCTTCTTTGAATCAATGGATGTTGTGCTAAAGGGATAAGGCCAATGCTTTCAGTGTTGCTTGTCGCACATGTATCATTATCCAGTTTGTGGTTGTTTTCTTTCTTCCATATATTCATTTGTGATTTTTCTTTTTGCTGATCAAGTGGCTGGGCTTATGAATTTTGGTGCTAAGGCTCTTCTACTTTGTCAGTTGAATGTATTTCGTTGTAACGAGTTTGTGGTTCTATACAGTAGCAAATCTATCAAGGTGCAGAAAATAGAGACATAAATCTATCGAGGTGCAAAAAAAAGATATGACAAATCTGAAAATTAATATAATTTCATTATAAAAATGAATTTTCTTTTGTAATTTTTTTAGCCACGGCAAAAACTGTCACAGTTTTGTCAATTTGATTTGCAACTTAGCGACGGCTTTGAAGCCGTCCCTAACTAGCCATGGCAAATACCGTGGTTGTTTTGTCAATTGGATTTGCAACTTAGCGACGGCTTCCAAGCTGTCGCTAATATTCATTTGGATTTGCAACTTAGCGACGACATCCATGCCGTCGCTATTTTTCATTTTGCGTCAGCTTTGGGCGAAATTTGAAACCAGCTTTAGCGACTAGCGACGGTTTTCAGCCGTTGCTAATTAGCTACGGGATAATTTTTCGGTGCTAATTCAAATAACGACGATTGAAATAGCTACAGTATTGCGACGGTTGTTGAGCCGTTGCTTATTCATTTTAGCAACGGTTTTTTGACAATTAGCAACGGTTTTTAACCGTTGCTGAATTGAATTTTTTTTGTAGTGCCAATTTATTCGCATTCTTTGAGCACAACAATCATAATAAACATTAGTAGGAAATCTTATTCCCAAACACTTTTTATCACCTCCAGCAATGAATTGTCCAAGGTCCACATTTCGAAATTTTCAAAGGGTTTAGGGCCTTCAGGTTTGACATAATATAGATTTAGGATGAGAGATCTATGGCCAGAGGAGAAGGTGTGGATGGCCCTAAGTTTTTGAGTAGGGAAAAGGGTAATCCAATGAGGTGTGTAAGAACCAAGTTTATGAGTAGGAAAAAGGGTAATCCTTCTATCCAGTCTAAACTACATAAGTCCTCGAACAATGGGATCAACCACTGTCATTGAATCCCTTCCCCCATTTATTTTAACTAATTTAAAGTATTTTTAGTTTTCATTTTAATTGATTAAAAACTCAAAAGAGTATGTTTGGACTGCCAATTTCAAATTTTTTTTTTAATTACCAAATATTATGCGCAAAATAAGAATACATTTTTTTCTTTATAATGTTCTTAATTTTTCTTACAAATTTGTGACATTTTGTGAGCATGATATCAGAAATGATGGACTCAAAGAAATGATGAAGATGGATAATAATGCTGAATGAGTCTGCATTGGTCAGTGCGATGCCGGCTTGTACAACACGTATGGCTTCATGGTTATAAGAAGGAGAGAAGTTTGAGGTCGATACAATGTTGGGGACAACGCGCTCTTGTGGACATAATATATCATGTATGGTATGTGTGGGGTTGGTGTCAAATCTCTTGAATAATTTAGAAAGATGTCAATGTCAACGAAATTGCTCTTTGCATTTGAATGAACAAGGTTGTAAATTTTTACAACGATGACTCCTTTGTGATTTTGAAGATCGGTCGTTGGGTCATGGAAATTGATTGCTCCTTGCTCCAAGAAAATTGAAGAGATAATAACTCAGAATTTGGATCTGCTCCTACAGTGGTTGTGCAGTGGCTTAAACCAAATAAGGGGTTTATAGCATGGCTTCAGGGGAAAACATATTAGAAATATGTCAGTGGTGTTATGGTCGAGTGGTTAGAGCTGTGTGGGTTTATCCCCCACATTCTAAGTTCGAGACCCGCTGACGATATGATTACTTTCTTATGGTGTTGTAAGATTTTTGCCAGTAATTGAAAAAATAAAGTAGCATCTTTTTTCTTTTTCTTTAAAGTTTAAACAAATAAAATCCTGCATGGTAAAAAGCAAAATCAAATGGTCTAATCCTAAATTTTGTCCCCACCATTTCAATTATTGCATTAACTTTTCTTCTTTTCACATTATTATGTTTTTTTTTTCAATTATTATCTTTTTCTTTATGTTTTTATTTCAAAATCATGCTTTTTCTATCATCTCAGCTCCTCTAAAATTTTCCCCTTCTTGTGAATTGTACCGTGTTTTGCAGTTGCAGCGCACCTCAACTTCAATCAACTAACAGGAATTCTAAATGACGCGGAAATGAGCGAGGAAACCAGCGAGGGGAGTGAGGTGGAGGGAGGGGAACCATTCACTCCCCTCGGGATGTGTGCAAGAAAAGTCAACACGCGCATCCCGAAGGGAGTGAATGGTTCCCCTCCCTCAACCTCACTCCCCTCGCTGGTTTCCTCGCTCATTTCCTCGCCATGTAGCCTTTCTCATCAACTAATCACTTTCCTCTTGTTGTAAGTCACATTTCTTCTATTTTTATTTATAGCTTTGAATCAAATAATTCTCTACATAATAATGGATTGATTTCTTTATTCCAAGTTAGGAAGTGAGTTTGCTTTTAAGCCCCACCCCTGTGGATTCGGGGTGGCTCCTGCGCACAAAGCACAGGAGGACGTCCTGCGCAGGAAGCACAGTCGTCAGATCTGATCCAACGGCTCAGATCGACGGATTTCAAATTTTTTTTTTTTAAATCCAGTTTTTTAAATTCTTCGATCTGAACCGTCGGATCTAATCCGACGGCTGTGCTTCCTGCACAGGACATCCTCCTGCGCTTTGTGCACAGGAGCCACCCCGGGTCCCACCCCTATTTGTTTTTCTTTTGCTCATATCGATAAGTCTGGTTGAGGTCAAATCCCCTCCTCTATGCAGTGTTGTCAAAAGGAACAAAAAAATCTTGCTTTTTAGATTTATTTTTTTCAGGTCAAGTAGAAGTAGAAGTATCAAAAATCATTTTACCATAGCTCAAACAATCATAATAAACATTAGTAGAACCTAGTAGAACCTATTATTTTCTTGCTCTCTTATGCAAGACTTTGAGTCAAGTAAACGGTGATCAAGTCAAGAAGGCAATTGCATTGTAGTTTCTTTGAAACATAAGAGATAGAGATGAGAAAGTTGTTCAAACTTCACAGGCCAAGGAGTTAACTTCCGTGTTGTTGACTAGGAAAGACTTTTAACATAAACTTTGAGTCAATGAACACAAGGGTCCAAGTCCATGACAGATTGTGGAAATCTAGGCCTATTATTTTCTTGCTCTCTTATGCAAGACTTTGAGTCAAGTAAACGGTGATCAAGTCAAGAAGGCAATTGCATTGTAGTTTCTTTGAAACATAAGAGATAGAGATGAGAAAGTTGTTCAAACTTCACAGTCACTGTGATAGACAAAACTTTCAATTGCATGGTAGTTTCTTCGGAAGATAAGAGATAGAGATGAGAAAGTTGTTCAAACTTCAGAGTCACTGTGATAGACAAAACCTTCAATTAATTTAGACCTAATAGAGTTTGATATTTTTAGACAAAATCTTGCTTTTTAGATTTATTTTATCATGAGTGATGCTACGGTGCCTGATGCACCATGCATGTTTGGTGCCTGGTGCCCCTTAGAATTTTCCCTTTATCATACTACCTTACATCTCACTAAGGAAGTAGAACCTAGTGTTTGATTTTTCAGTTATGGTGAGATCTTATCTTAGTGACATTTTACAGGTTAATTAGAATTTAGAAGTAATTGCAAAAGGCATCTTCCAGGAAAGCATAGAATGAAATTGTGTCCGGATACAAAGTCATCGCAACTTGATTATTCGCAAGGCTTTTCATGCCCTTATCAAAATAGCTTGACCTAGACCCAAACAAAGTCAGTCAATGTTTAGATTGTGGACACCACCACCAAACACATTTCCATCACTAGCTTGAAACTAATTGCATAAACCTTATCATCCGAATGTTTATAAGAAAGCACCACCTTATCATACTCCCTTACATTTCACTAAGGAAGTAGAACCTAGTGTTTGATTTTTCAATTATGGAGAGATCTTATCTTTGTGACATTATTGTGAACAAAATGTTGTTGTTTGTTCTATGGTACTTTGTAACCATCATGTGCTCCTGTTGGTGGTGTGTAGGCAGTTCAAACTTTGGTTGCAAGGAAATCGAAAGAAAGGCCCTTCTTGAATTCAAGCATTCCCTTACTGATCCTTCCCATAGGTTGTCTTCTTGGGAGGGTGAAGATTGTTGTAACTGGATGGGAATCCATTGCGACAACCGAACTGGACATGTAGTCAAGTTGGACCTCCGAAATCCAAATCCGTATGATTACTATCGACAGAATCAACAAATATATGCCGAGTCATGTTTGGTGGGCAAAGAGGTAAATCATTCATTACTCCACTTGAAACATTTGAAATACTTGGATTTGAGTTGGAATAATTTCTCTGGAATCAGAATTCCGCATTTCTTTGGATCCTTTGAAGGATTGAGATATATTAATCTCTCTTCTGCTTTATTTAGAGGTGTTGTTCCATATCAGCTTGGAAATTTATCCACCTTGCAATATCTTGACCTAAGTTTATCGGATGAAATTTATGTTGACCACCCGTTGAGTGTAGATAATTTGCATTGGATGTCCCATTTATCCAATCTTGAGTACCTTGGCATGAATGGTGTGAACCTTAGTCGGGCATCTAATTCCGTCCAAGCAATTGGTTTCCTTCCCCATTTATTTCAGCTGCATTTGTCCCATTGTAGTCTCGGTCCAGGACCACTCCCCTATTTTGTATATAACATGACATCTCTTAAAGTGCTAGACCTATCTTCCAATTGGTTCAATACTTCAATTGAGAATGATTATTTGAGCCAATTATGTGACTTGGAAACACTAGATTTCTCATCCAATGATCTCTATGGAGATATCCACAAGCTTTTCCGGAACTCTTCATCATCCCTGTGTTCTCAAAATCATGATAAGTTAGAGACCCTAGAATTGTTAGATAATAATCTAAGTGGATATATTCCTAATTGGGTGGGTGAGCTTCAAAATCTAAAAACCCTTTCTTTGTCTAGGAATCGCTTGAGTGGTTCAATTCCTTCCTTTATTGGGAAATTGTCGTCTTTGAGATCATTATTTCTATCTGATAACCAAATGAATGGAACCATTCCAGAAAGTCTTGGACAACTTTCACATCTAGAAATGTTAGACTTGTCCTTTAATTCCTTTCAAGGTGTTTTGTCCGAGGTCCATTTTTCCCATCTCTCAAATCTCAAAATCTTGGACCTCAGAGCAAATTCTTTGACTTTAAAAGCAAAATCTGATTGGCTACCTCCTTTTCAACTTCAAGAAATTTGGTTGAGTTCTTGCAAATTGGGTCCTCAATTCCCTATGTGGCTTCAAACACAACATGTGTTTTCTTGGTTGGATATCTCAAATGCCAACATCATAGATTCTGTGCCAGAAGGGTTATTTAACTTTTCTTCCCGAGATTCTTCTTTGCTTACAGACCTATCTTCTTTGTCTATACTTATAGACCTATCTTCCAACAAACTCCATGGTGTGGTTCCCAAGATTTTCATGTCAAGCAATGTTCAAAGTTTTGCTTTGTTTTTAGATCATAACATGTTGGAGGGTCCTTTGCCACAATTTCCTGAAGATATTGGTGCTTTTGTTCCTAATATGACCATTCTTACCCTCTCTAATAACTCATTGAATGGTACAATCCCTCGTTCTTTGTGCCAAATGAAGCACTTATCGTTTCTCGATCTATCCATGAACCATATATCTGGTGGTCTCCCTCAGTGCTGGGATGATTTGAAAGACTTAGAAGTGCTTGATCTGTCATCCAACAACATAACAGGAATGCTTCCAAGCTCGATTGGTGCACTGAAATACTTAGAAGTGCTTGATCTGTCATCCAACAACATAACAGGAATGATTCCAAGCTCGATTGGTGCACTGAAAGACTTAGAAGTGCTTGATCTGTCATCCAACAACATAACCGGAATGCTTCCAAGCTCGATTGGTGCACTGATTAATTTAAAATCACTGCACTTGAGTGAAAATAAACTTCATGGACAAATTCCTTTGTCCTTGAAAAATTGCCAAAGCCTATTAACTCTTGATCTAAGGGACAATGGGTTTACTGGAAAGTTTCCTGCATGGATTGGAGAATATTTATCATCCTTGCAAATCCTTAATCTACGACTCAATAAATTCAATGGTATCATTCCTTCGCAGTTATGTCGCATGACACATCTCCGGTTTTTGGACCTTGCACATACCAATTTGCATGGAACCATACCACGTTGTGTTGGGAACCTCACTGCCATGGTTATGGGAATAGAATTTATCTTCGATCCCAGCAGATTTCGTGGATATATTGAGAACATCAAGGCCACTGTCAAAGGAGCTGAGCTTGCATATACCAAGGATGTGGATTATCTTTATGGCTTGGACCTTTCAGGCAACAACTTGGTAGGTGGGATACCGGAAGAAATGATGAAGCTTCATGCACTCGAAACATTGAATTTATCAAATAACCGCCTGAGTGGAAACCTGCATGAAAAGATTGGTGACATGAGGTCATTGGAGTCTCTCGACTTATCTGGAAATCAACTCAATGGAACAATTCCGCAAGGCGTTCTGAATTTGACCTTCTTAGAGTACTTAAATTTGTCATTTAACAGATTTTCAGGAAAGATACCATATGGCGGGCAACTCCAGACCTTTGAGCCTTCTAGTTTCATCGGGAATGTTCAACTTTGTGGAGATCCACTTGAAAAGTGCCAGGGAAGTGAGTCGTCTTTACCTCCAATTGACATGCCGAAATACAAAAGAAGTGAATCTGAAATGATGAATTCGTTTTACATTGGCTTCGCATCAGGACACATAATAGGTTTTGGTGGTGTTTGTTGTATTTTGGTATTTAGCAAGACATGGGGAGTTGCTTATTTTCAATTTCTAAGCAATATGCAGGATAAGTTGGTGTTGATGGTTGCATTAAATGTTGCTCGACTGAAAAGGATGAAAAACACATGTATGTGAGTAGTATAGTGTTTCTTTTTTAGCTAGGTATGGTTATAGGTCTTGGTACATGTATGTCTGTGGTGTGGTTGAATTATGGCGCCTTCATTTGGTGTCTAGTTTTTTTTTTTTTTTTTTTTTTTCCTGGTGTTTGGTTTTTATTACGGGTAAAGTCGTAATGTACCCCCGTTTAGTTTGTAAATCAAATTTTTTTGATAAGTAATAAAGGTCTGGCATCCCATAGTTGCCCCTCCCCACCGGAGGTTTAATTTAAAAAAAAAAAAAAAAATCTAGTCTGTAATATAAGTCAGGATACTCAACTTATGTATGTTTGATGGTTGTTGTTAATATTTAAATGAAATGTTTTTTTTTAAGGCAAGCATGGTTTTTATAGGATCCCAAAATTCATAAAGATGCCGCAAGCTGGGTTTGTGTAAATGAAATACTTATATATGTTTGTATAAATAAATAAATAAATAAATATAGAATAAGAAGAAAGTTTGCATACATCTATTAATTTGGCGTGATGCACTTGCATTGTGGTTTGGGATAAGGCCCATTTTTTTCACTCTGATTTATCAATTTAGTCTAATAGTTAATAGACATGTCCGTCGAACTGCTCTCTTGCATTGAAGTGTTTTATTTTGAGATTAGCATGTACCTTTTAGTTTAACATAATCTGTAGTCAAAACTACTTTTACAAACCCAACACCTTTTACTTGTATTTAGTAACTTTGCCACAAGTTTTGTTTTCACTTGCTTTGGGTTTTATGTTTATTGAACTTGGGATGTAGACTGGGATCCTAATCTTTGGATTTGTGTGAATAATAATTTGATTGAATATCTCCTTCAATAACACATTAAAGCAATTTAAAGACCTAACTCGACCCTTGGATTGTTCTAGGTGTTTTTGGAAATCGAAAATCAATTGAAAAACAAAAACTATAATCCTATTGAAAAACAAAAACAAAAATCCTATTGGAAAACAGTAAAATGCTGTTTTAGAAAATTAAACGATCTCAAACACCTAAAGTCCACCATACATCACGGTATAATGTTGAGTTGTACCCATAACTTTGTTTCCCTTTTAGGAAAATGTATTGCATACCATTCCGAGCTCAAATGTCAATTTTATATATTTTGGTTACATCCTTTTGTCTCCCCATGAGCTTCACAAAACCGAGATAGGTGAGGTACATATCTCAAAACGTGTGACGACCCGATCCGCACAGTAAGATATTGTCCGCTTTGGGCCCAACCGGCTCGCACGGCTTTAAAAGGCCTCTATCAGAGTATGCACAGCGGTATCTCCCCAGAGGCCATACTGTCATCTCATCCAGATATTGTCCTCTTTGGTCTTTTGGACTTTTGGGCAGCCTTACGCACCTCCCTCACCTCACCCTCAAGGATTTGTTTCCTTTGCCCATCACGGGGCTCAGAAGGCCTCTATACAATGGGGAGATGACCCTACACATATAAAGATCATCATCCTTCCCTACCCAGGCGATATGAGACTATGTTTCCCTTTGGTAGCTAGCCCAACTCCTCTTGGGATCCACAGGCCTGTTGGGCCTATTGGGCTCCAACCCTCACCCTCACCCTCCCCCTCAAGTCCGCCCACACAAGGGTCTCACAGTCCACCCCCCTTAAGGCCCAACGTCCTCGTTGGCCACACAGGCACAATGTCCACGTTGCCCGAGGGCCCACCTCCATGTGGCACACTTCCAGCTGGGTCAGGCTCTGATACCAAACTGTGACGACCCCCCTCCCACACTGTATAGATACTGTCCGCTTTGGGCTACCATCCGGCCCTCACGGCTTTAAAAGGCCTCTGTTCAGAGTGGCACAACGGTCTGCGGACCCTAACCCAGATATTGTCCTCTTTGGCTTCACAGTCGTTAGCTGTTCCTGACCTCAAGGTTTTACGTTCCTTCACAGTCGTTAACTGTCCCTCGGAAGGCCTCTAGCAGAGTATGCACAGCGGTATCTCCCCAGAGGCCATACTGTCATCTCATCCAGATATTGTCCTCTTTGGTCTTTTGGACTTTTGGGCAGCCTTACGCACCTCCCTCACCTCACCCTCAAGGATTTGTTTCCTTTGCCCATCACGGGGCTCAGAAGGCCTCTATACAATGGGGAGATGACCCTACACATATAAAGATCATCATCCTTCCCTACCCAGGCGATATGGGACTATGTTTCCCTTTGGTAGCTAGCCCAACTCCTCTTGGGATCCACAGGCCTGTTGGGCCTATTGGGCTCCAACCCTCACCCTCACCCTCCCCCTCAAGTCCGCCCACACAAGGGTCTCACAAAACGTCTTGCAATAGATTTCATTTATTGAGAGGTTATGATAATTGGTAGACACCTTTAATTATTGAACTTTTTTGTTCTTTTTCCATCCTTTATAAATATGAAGTTGCTACGAATAAGTTACTAACAACAAGATGATCTTGATGATAAAGAGATCAGCATCTCTACACATCGAAGATAGGCTCATCTCCATCTTGCTTCATCTATGGAGTCGTGCCAATGTCTTATATGAAAATGTTGCATCTCCCACACCTCAATACCCCCATGAATGCAACAGAGAAAAAGGATAGCAAAGGACATTTTCATTATCTAAAGAACATAACATCTGAAAACTAGAAAGGAAGAAGGAATAAAAAAAAAAAAAAAAGTTCAGGTCTCACATTTCCATCTAGAAGTGGGGACACAGGTCAGGTATCGACACCAGTGGCAGTGATCATATCCATTCTCTCCTAGAAACAACATTACCAGTCCAACCACAAACCTAAAATTGAAACACGCAGAACAAAGTCCAAGTTAATATTTCAAGGCACACAACAAAACATTACCCAGCAATAAATAAGACGACTGCTATCAGTGCCAGTACGTATTGGTAAGCTTTGTATTTAGATGTCACACGGGCATTAGATTGAAGATTTTGGCTTTCCACCCACCCACATCGAGGACGCATCAGTACAAAAAAACCCAAGTAGGAAATCCGCAAGCAGTCCTCCAATGTGGGCAAAATTATCAACGTGAGGTAGAATCCCAATTGCTAAGTTGATGACAATAACAACTAAAAGGCTCAATAGTGCTGCAGCCTACAAGAACAAGTTTAATTGTAAGAACCCATGCACCTGTGGACAAAACTTACACAAATTTCACTCACGGATCAAATGTTATGTATACAATTGTTCTGCTGGTGAATAAAATCACACATCAGCCTGAAACAAGCACAACAGCCTTATTGGTTGTGTTGCATCTAGCAGACTGATAGTGCTTATGCATTAGAACCAAAAGCCATTCAGTGTGGGTTGGTATTTTGCTAGAGATCTAAATCTGTCAATGACTGCAATCGCCACAAAATTTAATAAATAAGCTATGAGTATTGTAAAGGGAATGTGGAAATTCCCTTTGAATGTGCAGACTGCTAACAAGATCAGGAACCGTCTAGTAACTTATTGTTCTTCGATATAAGATGTATACATAGAAAAGCTAACAAATTTGCTAATTGTCTGGCCACACTCAGCGGCCCTCAAAGGGGGTTCCTTCTTATTTAACCCTTTCCATCTAGCCAGTCGCACTGGTTCGGGATGCTCAAAATCATACCTATGGGAAGGCGCACCTGTATTAAAAGAGCAAATGAATGGAGATCCTCTCAGGTGCTAACCCAATTTGGGTTATTGCCTACTTTAGTTTGTGAGATTTTGATTTATCTTGTCTTGGAGGCCCCCTGTGTTGAGGGTGCACCCCTTCTCTCTTCCTCTTCACTGGTATAGTCTTCTCTATTGTTCAAATAAAATGGGTGGAGTCTCTCCAAAAAAGGAACTCTTTGCATGGCCCTAACCTAGCTTATATGTCAAATACCATCTATCTGATCACAACTATCAATTTGTTGTAAATTCTGAAGTGGGTTCTTCAAAGCCCTTTATCAATTTGGTAGAGGATTGTAGCTAATTTTTCACAAGCCTCAACACAGATTTATGGTTTTTTTTTTTTTTTTCCCTCTACAATTCTTGCAGTCCTGTCATAAAATTCTTCTTATGTTTGCTCGATCTCTGTGATTTTACTTGATCGCAACCTAGTTAGGTGACGTCAATGAGAACCGAAATAACTGAAAATGAAACAAATGCATAATAAATTGCAACAGAACTTATTGGTTTCTACAGTGTGTGGTTCAGTTGCAGTTGGTGATCGACGAACCGACAATGCCACATTTATTTACAAACATAAAGCCAGATACTTAGGATCCTATGGATGAAGACATGGTTACTGTAGACCACACTGAATTTCAGTCGGAGGAGGAATCCTATACAGATCAGAAGGAATTAACTGTGGCTGTTCAAACAGGCATAGGTCAATTAAATGGTATTCCCATAGCAATTGGGATTATGAATTTTCAGTTCATGGGGGAAAGTATGGGATCCGTAGTAGGTGAAAAAATAACCCGTTTGATCGAATATGCTACTAATGGATCTCTTACCTTATTGCTGTAAAGAGTCCAGTTTGTAATAAGCTCTGAGAGCATAGCTCCAAGAAGTCCGAATAGGGCACCTGAAGCACCAACGGAGATGGATCTCCTAATGAAAAGAGATGAGACCACGCTTCCAGCAATCCCTGACAAGATGTAGATTATCCCGATTCTCACTGAAACACCAAACACAGGCATTTAAATTTGCGAAGAAAAAAAAAATACAGCAACAGAACGAACATACATTTAAATTAGGGAAACCATAAATAAATAAATTGATTCTAGTCGGTGGTTAAAATAAACATGAGACATGCTAATGAACACTAAACTTAAATAGATTAAAGAATAAATAACTAATACTTCTCAGCGGGGTCAAATGATTTACAGACTTGACACAGCCTGTGCTTGTTACATTAATACTTAGTAGCATAATCTGGTGAAACACAACTATATCTCAAGACAAGCAGCAGTGAATTACCAGAGTCGAGGATTTCATGTTACAAGCTTTCTCATTTTTGCAGGTAAGAAAAGCACACACAAATTTTTTTTTTAGAAACCACACTATGGAGGGTTTAGTGTCAAAAAAGTAAATCTCAGTGAGACCCAAATCTCTCAAAATCTACCTCATACAAGAGCCATCAATTGAGGCCATCCGGCAATGTAGAATAAATTGAGGCCATCAAAAAAGTAAATCTCAGTGAGACCCAAATCTCTCAAAATCCACATAATTGAGGCCATCCGGCAATGTAGAATAAATTAGAAGGAGATTCATCAAAGATGCCACACCTCATACAAGAGCCATCAATGGTCATCCTCCCTCTTTTTTACAATTTTTTTTGAAAAAAAAATGACAGGAATAGTCATCTTCTAAAGTTGGGTTGCATGGGGCGCAGGACGGGACACAGCGCTTCTCAAACCCCTAGAGCCCAAGAGTTGTTTTGAATTCACATAATAAAAAAATTTATTTTATGGTTTGATATTTTGTTGTTCCCTTCAACCACAATAGTAGGTTTTATAATTTTTAGTGTACATAGTAGAAAATATAATATTAATTATATTCACATATTTCAATTTCACTTGTGTTGCATAGTGCTCAGATGAGGCACTACGGCACTCCAAGCAACCCATGGCATTTTCTACTAAATGACTCCACATTGAAAACAATAAAATAGGATACCAAAGCAGACTGTTTACGGATCAAAACTAAACTCCAACATGTAAACTAGACGTTTTACTATTCAGGACTTTTTCCAAATAATACAAGACCAAGCATTTTCTTTATGTGTTTCATTGAAAATGCAAAAACTGATTTTATGTGTTTCAATAAGGGAAAAGATTACCAAATCCAAACTGCTGTTCAAGACGAATCCCAATAAGGACCAAACTCAACATATTTACCAGCAAATGGACAACCCCTGCATGCAACCAGATAGAAGTGAAAAGCCTCCATCCTTGATGTCTGTGAACAACACGCAACCACTCAAGAGCTCCCATCCTCTCCAATCTGAGGAATTTACAGATAAACTACACAAATCAGCCTCAAAACTTATTATGTAGTCAAAACTTTAAAATTACATTAATACATAAGCAAAATAGGTTAATTTTAAGACATAATGAATGTTTGTTAAACATTTTTTTTGCAACTTAAGAAATCCAACAAGGTCACAAACTAGCAAAAAATGGAAGACCCAGGGCAACTGACGTACTAAGCACAAACCTTCCTTTGACATCACGTCACCACAGCTAAAATATATGACTTGGACATATTGTAATTTACTCCTCTTCATACTAACAATCCATCATGCCATTTTGCTTATTTCTTTTTGTTACTCTTTACATTTTCTATTAGGACTTGCACCTTACGACCTCCTCCTAGAAACTCCTTACTAACCCAGTTTGGCAGAAAAAAGTATTGCTGCATTCTTCGAAATTTTCAATCTACATCAAACGATACAACATGTTCTTCTACCTACTAAATAAGACATTCAAAGATATCATCAAATTTAATATTGCAGTTTAATAGCATCTCACACTTGAACACAAAACGACAGACAAAAGAAGCAATATAAAAAACAATTCATTGATATCTCATAAAACGGGTTTCATTAATTTACGACCAAACGCATTCATGAAATTCAAGTCCACCAAATTCAGACCTCAACTACTCTAACAATCAAATGGGATTAGAAATAATCAAAAAATCCACAAACACAATAATCAAAATCAAAACCCAAATGCAAATCACAAACTTATGGGTATTATTAAAGAAGAAGAAGAACAATTTAGTATAGTACGTTGGAGAGGAAGGGCCAAAGAGAGGGTTCTCTCTAAGGGGCTGAAACAAGAGCCTACCTAAAAACCTAGCGACACAGTTGCGTCCTCTGATGCGCTATTTTAGTAGCACACAACTTAATACCCTGCTTTGTGATTTGTAGTATAGACTTGACCGGATTTTTGTCAATTCGGCTTGGTTGACAGGATTGACTAATCCTAAAGTTGTTCACTTCAGCCGCACATTTTCTGATCATTCTCCTCTTCTGGCATCCATGCCATCTCAATCAAGGATTGGTTATACACCTTTTAGATTCTTCGACATGTGGACTACACATCCGGAGTTTCTTGATCTGGTTAAGGAAATCTGGTTGTCTGATATGGCTTTCACCAGGCCTATTGATCGAGTGGATGCCAAACTTAAATTGACTCGTCGAGCTCTTATACAATGGAACCGGCTGGTATTTGGGAATGTCTTCAGCAGGATATGCGCTCTGGAGGACGAAATGCAACAATGGGAAACTATTTTATTAGCCGGTTTTGCTAATGGAAATAACAATGGTCTAAATGTTGATGCCAACTGGGACACTAATGTTTGCTGCAATTTAAATCGATGTCAAGCTGAGTATAGATTAGCTCTCAAACAGGAGGAGCTCTATTTGATTCAAAAATCAGGTGAAAAAGAATTTAAGGAGGGAGATGCCTGCACCAAGTATTTTTTTGCTTCCACCAAATCTAAACAAAAAAGGAGGGCTATAAACCAGATTATTTTACCTTGCGGTAGGACTATTTCGGATCCTGGTGAGATCCTTAATAATGCCACAGAATTCTTTGCCAACTTGTTGTCTTCCCAAGGTTCAGGTACGGTGGATGCAGATTTGTTGAATTGTATTCCGAAACTGGTGAGCTCCAGCCATTGTGACATCTTGGTTAAACGTCCTTCGCTGGAGGAAGTGAAACAGGCTGTTTTTGCCATTCCCAAAAATAGTGCTCCGGGTCCTGATGGTTTTACTGCTGGATTTTTTCAGACCTGCTTGGAGATTCTGAGTAAGGACATTTGGGAGGCTGCTATTCAATTTTTTGAAGGAGAGGCGATGCCGGCTTCTTTTTCGGCGAATTTCTTGGCCTTAATTCCTAAAACTGAGAATCCAAATTCCTTTTCTGAATTTCGCCCTATCAGTTTATGCAATGTGATCTATAAAGTTTTCAGTAAAATCCTTTGTACTAGACTGGCAGATATTTTACCGATTCTTATCTCTCCGGAGCAGGGGGCTTTTGTTAAAGGAAGGTTTATTGGTGAGAATATTGGCCTTGCACAGGAATTGATTTGAGATATTAACCGGAAGGTCTTCGGCGGTAATGTGGTTTTGAAAATCGACATGGAGAAAGCCTATGACAGAATGGAATGGAACTTCTTGTTGGCTGTGCTTACAAAATTTGGTTTTAATGGCAGATTTTGTCATCTCATCTCCAACTGTATCGCTTCTTGTGGTTTTTCAGTATTGCTTCAAGGAGCATACAAAGGGTTTTTTCGATCTTCCAGGGGTTTAAGGCAAGGCGATCCTCTGTCTCCATTCTTATTTATTATTGCCTCTGAAGTGCTGAGTAGGGGTCTAAAAGTGGCTTTTGATAGTGGTAAAATTGGATATTTTTATACTCCAAGGGCATGTAGTCCGATCTCACACCTTCTATATGCAGATGATACTCTCATTTTCTTAAATGGCAGAAAGTCTTCTATTCTTGGATGCATGGCGTTTTTTAGCCGTTATTGTCAGTCTTCGGGACAGAAAATTAATGCAAGCAAGAGCTCTTTTATTCTGGATGATAAGGCTGCTGCAGAGAAAATTGTAGGTTTCAAAACCTATACTGGATTCCAGTTTAGAGCTGCTCCTTTGAAATATTTGGGAGGGCCAATTTTTCAAGGACGAGTTAAAATCTCATATTTTGAAGATTTGATTGCAAAAATTCAATCGTGGATTCAGGGATGGAAGGCGAAATTGTTATCCCCGGGGGGTCGGTTAATACTGATTAAACATGTTCTGAGCTCTATTCCTATTTTTATTCTCAGTACCATGTGTGTTCCTATGAAAGGTTTATACCGAATTAATAGTTTGTTGGCAGATTTCTTCTGGGGGGATTGTGAAGGAAGACTGAAGAAAAAATGGGTATCATGGTCTAATATTTGTTCTCCACAGAATGAAGGAGGTTTGGGAGTGAGAGATTTGTTGGTGGTGATGAGGGCTTTTCGCCTCAAGGCACTTTGGAGATTACTTACTTCGGACTCTCTTTGGGCTACTTTCATGAGAAGCAAATACTGGATGAATGGGGTGGCCTTGAATGGTCAATCGGTGAAAACTGGGTCCTCGCCATTTTTCAAAGAAATCATGCTCGGTAAATCCCTTATTCTGCGTAATTCACTTTGGCGCATTGGTCAAGGAAATATCAGTTTCTTTGAGGAAAATTGGAATACGGTTGTATCCTTCAGAAGATCGGCAGATTTGGTTGATCTAGGTGTATGGCCTTCGGTAAATGAGGTGATTTCTTCTAATTTTGAATTGGTTATCCCGGAGATCAGACACATAGCAAGGAGAAGTTTTGCTGATAGATTATATGGCGAGGAAGATGGAAAAGATGAATGTATATGGGTTCCGAACCAAAATGGGAATTTTTCCCTTCAGTCGGCCTATGAAATAATACGCCGAAAAGGGACGGTCAATGACCTCTATCGAATGATTTGGCATGATATTCTTCCTTCTAGAATTTCAGTTTTGGTGTGGAAATTACTCCGTAGAGGGGTACCAGTGGATGGGAGCTGTACAGATGTGGATTTAGTCTGGCTTCTAAATGTCGATGTTGTAACATGCCACAGCGAGAATCTCTGAATCATTTGTTTTTGGATGGTGAACTGGCAATGCAGGTTTGGCGCCATTTTGAGTTGATTTTTTATGTGCATATCAGAAAACCGGCGGAAATATCCACGACCCTTGTCATTTGGTTTAGGCGAGCCAATATGAGAACACAAACAGGTGTGTTACTCTTTCTCACTCCCATGTTCATTTTATGGGAAATATGGAAACAGCGGTGCAAATGTGTTTATGACAATGCTGCCCCTAATCCTGCTTTTGTGATTTTGAATATTCGGCGTAATCTACACTTAGAAAATAATTTTATAACTCCTAAACAAGTCAGCTGGCATAAGGCTCCATTACGGGCTTTGGGGATACAAGAAACCCCAGTTTTGAGAAAGCTAAGTAGAGTTGTGTTCTGGCATCCCCCTCCGTCAGATTTTGTGGCTCTCAATGTGGATGGGTCCTCCCGTAAGAACTTGGCTGCGGGCGGTGTGATCATTAGAGACTCTAGGGTTTTTTGTGTTGGGGGCAAGCAAATCTTTTTCGGTGCAGGCTCAAATAATAAAGCGAAAATGTTGGCTCTAGCTGAAGGTCTCCGCCTCTGTCTCTCATTGGACTTTAAACAGGTGGTTGTTCAGACGGATTCGGCAATTGTTTGTGGATGGTTTAAGGGCAATTTCAAGATACCGTGGCATTTGGAGAATATTTTGAAAGAAATCAAAGTTTTGGCGGCACAAATGACATTAGATTGTTCCCATATTTATAGAGAAGCCAATGCGGTGGCGGACGCTTTAGCAGATAGAGCTCAACGAGATCATAGGACTGTCTCTTTCACGGCGAATGATCTTCCTAGGAGAGTGGCAGGATTATCAGTGCTGGACCGTTGGCAGACGGCATACATACGTCACGGGGACGAGTAGACGCCGCAAGAATGGGCATTGATTGGCGCTGGATTCGAGAGCTGGAAGGATACTCTGCTGTAAAACAGAGTATACCATGTTTTTCAGGGCATGGAGAGGATGCCAAGTGTATGGAATGGGCGGCCTGGGGGCTGGCTGCTGCGGTCCTGCTGCGGCAGACTGTGCTGCGGCTAAGACTGCTGGTAAGGCAGGGCGTGATGGAGGCTGCGGTGCTGAGTGGCTGCATTGCAGTGGCCTGTGTTGCTGCTGGGCGCGGTTATGGACATGTGCTGCCTGCTTGTGTTGATGCTGGATGCTTGTGCTGCCTGATTGTGTTGCTGCTGGATGTTTGTGCTGATATTTGGTTTTGCAATTTGGTTTGGCAATTTGATTCTAACAAGATGCAATTTGGTTTTGCAATGTTTTCACAAGATGCAGTTTGCATACTCTGTTTAGCTGCAAGTGTTGGAATTTTCTAGCTATTCTAATTTGCACAAGGTTTGTTGTGGATTTGGCCAAGTTGAAAATAGAACAATCTCAAGTGGTCATGCCACTTTGGGGGATTTTGGCCTAGGCTAGTGAGTTTCTGGTCGGTTTGTTTTTGGATTTTATAGTTTTATGTTGTTTTGTCCAATTAGATTTTTACTTCTCGGGTAAAGTCGTCATGTACCCCCGATGTTTTGTATCAGAATTTTTTCCAAGTAATTAAGGTCTGGCATCCCATAGTTGCCCCTCCCCACTGGAGGTTCTAACTTAAAAAAAAAAAAAAAAAAAAAAAGTAGGGATCGTTCTAGACCGGGGATTAGATGGCTTGTTAATTACACTAATAATAATTAAAAGACAACTAACAACCTAATTAATTAAATAAAAGGGGATTGGATTTTCTAAATTAAATTATGAAAATAACTACGAAAATTAATGTAAAGATAATAAACTAAAGAGATGGCAAAGATGAGAAAATAGCTAAGGGTTTTATCTCCACACACCAAACATATGCTTATAAATTAATCTTCAATAATCACTTGCTAACTCGTGAGAGACAATTCTCAAGACTAACCGTGACCGCACTGCATTAATCTTATTATTTTCCCAAGTTCGTTGAATTAAACTAAGCGTCGCTTTCAAACTATTCTTATCATGCTATCTAAACAGGAATCGCAAGTTAAATAGCAATCTAAGATCATTAAGTTTTGTGAAAAATATGAACACTGACTAGGCAATCACAAGTATGATCAGCATCTTGTTCTTGCCTAGGTTTTGACTTAACCTTACCAACGTTCCTTGGTATTTACTACTTGTGAGTACAGGATCATAACAATTAGGTGAAATTCTCCTATACTCTAGCCCCAGATCCTAGCATGCTTACTAAGTTGGCCACCTTAACAAACATACAAAGAAAAATTCTCTATAAAGCAGTTAAGCAAAACACAATCACTAATAGCAAGGAAGATTAAATTCAATTAATTTATAAAGCACATGTTCGGGGCTTCGAATCCACCCCTAAGTAAGAGAAGTTTAGCTAGACATATTAATTATGTTCAAACAGTAATCCATAATCAATAATCAAACTAAAATAAAGAGAAATAGATGTTTAGAGATGAAAACAAAACACTGGTCCTTGGTGGTACTGAGTGAAACTGGGGTGCGAATAGCGCGAAATCCCTTCACCCTCCTTGCTCACTTCGCGAGCTGCTCGTTCGGTCTGTTCCTCAGCTCCCTTCGTTCTGCTTCTTCGGTCTCCTTTCGTTCTCTTCACCTCTTCCTTTCGTTCTCTTCACCTCTTCCTTTCGTTCTCTACTTGTGAAACAGATTGAGAGAAATAAGGGGATGACGAGGGACTGAGATGGTGGCTGGCGAGGTGGCGATGGGTGGCGACAATCAGGGACAGATAGAAAGGATTGAGACGAGGGTTTCGGTGTGAGAATGTTCTGATGGTGACGGCGATGAGGGAGTCAGGCGAGAGAGGGATGAAGCGACTGTGGTTGTAAGGAGGAGGGGATGAACAGGGTCCTACGTGGTGGTCTGCGGCTGTAGATGAGGGCGGTGAAGATGGTTGAAGCTGGGTGAGGACGGCGGCTAGGGTTTGTGCGAGGATGATCAGGGAGGAAAAGGAGATGATGGAGGCAGTGGATCAATGCTATTGCTCGATGGGTCCTTTTTTTTCTCAAAGCTAGGTATGTCCCCTTTTTATTCTTGTTTTCTTCTGTCTGTGGTTTCCTTGTTGGTGTAGTTTCCTTGCTTGTGTGAAGTCCTTGTGCAATTAGTATTCCTAAATTGCCAATTTGCTTCTATTTTAAAATATTGTAATTGGAAACCTACACAAACATGAAAATAGCAGTTAGTACCATAATTAACAAATAATAGTTAATAATACATATAGAAATATGGTACTAAAAATAGCATAATTATGCCCCTATCATCCTCCTTCATGTCTGGGGCAGTTGTTGACATACATGGTGACTATGAATAGAATCACATTGATGAGTACAAATAAAGGAACCAACCATGGAGTCCATCTTCTCTCTGAAGTGTCAAGATAGTAACCACCAGAAGCAGCAGTTGGATTGCTGTAGTTTTGCCTGACTTTTTTGCTCTCCAAATCTTGTTCGTTAGTCATTGTTTACAAAAAGCTTTGTTTCTCGCTAACTCTCTGCTCTGCTCTGGTGTCGTGTGGACGGACGAATAAGTGATGTTTGTGAAAGGCCGTAGAAGTAGGAGAAAGTGTGTTCACCGCTTTTGTGTAAACAAGCAATGTGGGTGAAAGTCAGTTTCGTTGGACGTGACACAACATAGACAACAGAGAGGCTATGTCCAGTGAGAGAAGCAGCTGGCTAAAAAGAGTTGGTTGCAAACTATGTAAGTCACACTCACATCAGAAAAATAAAAATATCAAAAACTAAATGTTGTTTATATATACAATGATTGGTTAGAAAAGCAAATTAGAAAGGCAAACAAGAACCTGTATTCCAGAAAAGAGCATTCCATTGCCTGCAACCAAGGTATACACTTGTCCAACAGGTCCACTAAGACTAATCTCAGCATTAGTTTGGGTATTCCACGCCTGCAATGGTAAGAAAACCATTTGTATAAAATGTTTAATTAGTAAAGAGATGATACACCGAAAGAAAACAAACAAGGCAAATAGTATATTACAGGTCTGCAAATAGAACAGAAAAGGGTAAGAAATATCAACTGAAAAGGGTAAGCGCATTTTCCTGAACCTTAGGAGGGGGTCTCAATCCTCCTTCACTTCCCATTTGGAAGACATATGTTGATTGGAATTAAAATTGGGATTGGGGTTTGGTTTTCTCCGGGTAAATGTGTGCGAAGTAGAGGCATTACTATTCCTATCATCTTCTACCCCATAACTTCGTTTCGAAGAAGCCGCAAAATTGTTGCTTTGGTGATGCTGTTGTTGTTGCTGCTGATTGGGTTCACTATGAAGAAAGTGGCAAGGGTTTCTATTACACCTCCCTGCTTGCCAGTGAAAACACACTTTGTTTAGTCGTCTCACCCACTAAGAATTCCACTGATATTAGCGTCTTTTGCTCTGGACCGTTAGCAGCTTTATTTTTCTTTCTTTTCTAGCCCTTGTCCTTAGAGGTACTTGTCAGATGAGTACTTTCAAATCTCTCTTGCTTCAACCTTTCCTCTTATTGCACACAATATGAAATGAACTTATTAAGAGTCCATTTCTCCTTTTGACAGTTATAACTGACCTTAAACTGATTGAAATGTGCAGGAAGAGATATCAATACTAAATGCACGAGCAAGTCATCAGACAACTCGAGCTTTAGTGCCTTAAGTTTGGAAGCAATGTGAGACATTTCCATGATGTACTCCCTTATGTTTTCCTTGCTTTTGTACTTCATTGAAATCGAGCTAGCTAAAAGCATGCTTGTTTCAACCTTATTGTTTTTTGCAAAACGTTTTTCAATTTCAGCAAGGAAATCACTGACTTTAGTTACCCCTTAAGATATTGCGCCTCTAAAGGCTTCCGGAATGTCGCGCTTAATGATCATTAGACTCGTGCTATTGGAGCGTTCCCACTTCTCAAAGTTCCTTCTTTCTTCAGAAGACCTTTCAGCCGTAAGAGTAGCGGGTTGTTTTATCCTTAGTTATGGTTGTCGTAAGAGTAGCGGGTTGTCGTAAGAGTAGCAGGTTGCTCTATCACTGGCTTTAGTTACCCCTTCAGATATTGCTATTAATGAAGCAAATAAGGAAATGTTATGGTTAAAAAGATTGCTCAAGGAGCTGGGTGTGAATCAGAATATGTGATGCATTATGATAGTCAGAGTGCTATTGAGTTGAGTAAGAATGCCACATACCATGAACTTACCAAACATATTGATACACGTTACCACTGGATACGTGATATGCTTGAGAAAAATTGTTTCCAGGTTGCAAAGATTCATACTAGTGAAAATCCTTCCGACATGGTGACAAAAGTAGTTCCAAAAGGAAAACATGAGTTCTCTAGAGAACACATTGGAATGGCCTAATATGATATTCTTCCCTAATGGTCTGGAGTGGGAGATTTGCTGAGGTCCAACCCATTAGGGTGGATCCAACTTTGGTAAGTAATCAAATATAATTTCAAGTTTGATTGAATAAAAAAAAATGTTTTCAATAAGAAACAAAAACAGAAATAAATAGAAACAAAGTTCTATTTGATGCCGCGTTAATTAAATATAAACAAAGTTCTATTTGAATATAGAAACAAAGTTCTATTTGGCAGCTGGTTAATTAAATAGAAACAATGTTCTATTTGGGCGGCTGCAAACAAGTATAAATAGGTGCATAATACATAGTTTTTATGATATAGTGTTTTCAGAGAAGCTGCTGCGTGAATAAGCAATAGAGAACATAGTATTCTCTTTGGTGTTTAGTGCGGCTGTGTGCGCGTGGACGGTGACTTTGTGATTGATTCTTTGGGCGCGATTTTGTGCGACAAAGTGTGACGCGTGGCTGCGATATCGATTTAGTTTTGTCGATTGATTTGGTAGAAGAAGTTGAAGGAGTTTTGGATTAATTTGTTGTGAGGTAACCCGTGTTATTTACTCATTGTATTACTCAAGCTTTGGGCAAAAAGTTTGAGAAGTTATTGTACTTCTTCTTATTTGATTAGTAAATTCTCTCGGATTTGCCCTGTGATTTTTCCCTTCACATTGAAGGGTTTTCCACGTAAATCATGGTGTCTCGTTTATTATTGCTTTAAATTATTTCCTTAGTATTGTTTTATTGGTATTTGTCCCAACAAAGTGGTATAAGAGCAATTGTTGGGATAGAGTTGGCTTGAATAGTCTTACATCAAGTAAAGAGGAGTAGTCACTAAGGTTTATAAGGGAGTGGTCCACTCCCTAATAGTAACGAGGCATTTTAAGATAAAAACCCCACACCCATGGCCCGAATGGTAGGCCTAAGACAGTGGGTATTTAAATTGGGGACAATATTGTTGCTATGTATAGTGGACCTAGGTGCGCGCACGCGCTCAACGCGCGCCAACAAGTGGTATCAGAGCTGATGGTTCGTCAGGGACTTGGCAAGTGGTGCAAGGTAGCACATTGTTCAGGGGATCCGGCGCGAGGTAGCAAGCCAGGTAGAGCATCGCATGTGCACGGTCCGAGGTGGAGGTGCAGGCAGCACATTGTTCTGGGGATCAAGCGCGAGGTAGCGAGCCAAGTAGAGCATCGCATGTGCACGGTCCGCCAGATGAATGGATTCAGATTAGGTGATAAGGGCATAATTAGGCTATCTTTAGTACCATATTTCTATATATATATTTAGTTATTACTTGTTAATTATGGTACTAATTGTTATTTTCGTGTTTGTGTAGGTTTCCAATTACAAGATTCTAAAATAGAAGCTAAGTAAAGCAAATTAGCTACTAGTTGCACAAGGAAACCAAACAAACAAGGAAACCAAGCAAAGAAGGAAACAAAACAATTATAAAATGGATGATACCTTGCTTTAAAGGAATCCATCCAGCAATAGCCTCTTAATCCACCGCCGCAGCAAGCCACGCATCCTCCCACAGCCGCCGTCGTCCTCATTCACAACAACCATCAAGCCCATCGTTCTGAACCCATTTTTGAGTCATGCATTGAGAGTACAAGCACAAATTTGTTTCGCTAGACACATAGACTTGTAGTGCTACTTCTATGTGATTGATCGTTGAATCTTGGAAACAAGACGCTTATCAAAACAGGAAGCATCACAGTGGAGGCAAATTTGTCTTAAAGACAATATGCTATAGTATAATGCACGATCACCCAAAATTCAATAAGTTCTTATTTATTTTATTATTTATTAAATAATTTTCTTATTGTTTCTATTTAATATTTATTTCTGAATTGCATGCTCACTATATCCATTTACCTCCATTATTTTTTCTAATATAACGTGTCACACTTCTAATCAGCCGTAGGGTCTGAATGAAGTTTGGCTTTATTTAATAACTTGTTATGTGTGTGTGTGCGTCTCTCAATAATTAACAGACACACATCTGTACAATAAGAAATAGTTGAATTCATCTTCATTGAAGAAGCATGAGGTAAACTAACGTTGCACAAACAAAAATAATTTGGAATTCACCAAAAAGGCAAAATACAAAGGTTTATCGTCTGAATAATAATTTGATTGAATATCTCCTTCAATAATACATGAAAGCAATTTAAAGACCTAACTCAACCTTTGGATTGTTCTAGGTGTCTTTGGAAATCGAAAGTCAATTGGAAAACAAAAACTATAATCATATTGAAAAACAAAAACTAAAATCCTATTGAAAAACAGTAAAATGTTGTTTTAGAAACTTAAGCAATCTCAAACACCTAAAGTCAATCATACATCACGGTATAACGGTGAGTTGTACCCATAACTTCGTTTCCCTTTCCGAAAATGTATTGCATACCTCATTCCGAATTCGAATGTCAATTTTATATATTTTGGTTACATCCTTTCGTCTCCCCATGAGGCTTTACAAAAGTAACTTGACTTTTACCAGAGGTTTGTCTTAGTAACCTTGTATAATCTTTTATCAAAAAAAAAAACCTTGTAATCTTGTATAATCATTTTCTTGGTAGGATCTCTACCTAACTTTCGTGACTCCCACTTAAAATGTGAAAATTCAAGGAAAATGTTGCCTACATTGCATGAAAAGAAGCTTATTAAAACATTTTCCATTGGAGCTTGCATCCTAGCTCGCTAGCTTCCTTGGACACAAACGAAACCAATAGACTTGTAGACGATCAATCACTCTTAATTATTTCACCGCAAGGTTTTCACAAACTCTGCGTCACTCTTTTATAAAAGAGTTCAATCATACAAAGAAGAAAATGTTATTAAACTGAACTAGCCTGTACTAACTATAAGCGTTGCACAGTCCTCAATTCTAGGCTTTATAACCACATTTTAATCAAATTTAAGTTTTTTTATACTTTTACCCCTTTATAGATCATGTTTGTGATTGTGTTTTAAAGAGAATGGGGTAAAAGTATAAAAACACCCAAACCAGGCAAAAAAATGGCTTTAAAGCCTAACTGCCTAGACAAACTCAGTGCACAATAAAAAATCCAACAAACCTCTCTTTACTTAGACATTGAACCTCCTCAAGATACACGTCAATAGATTACCAGTTAAATGAAATCCCCTGACTAGCATATTTGGATGGTGATCAGCATTGCAGGAAAAAAAATCGGTTTTTTCACTACTGTCTTACCATTTTTTATCCAAAAAAAATACTGTCTTACCATCTTTGATCAAAAAAACAATACTGTCTTACCATCATTTTATTATTGAAATATGGGATTGATGTATTATAGCATTTTATTAAAAAAAGACGAGGAACTTTGACACTTCTATAGGTTCCTGTACGCACTACAGGTTGCAGCAATTGATTTTATTTTCAAAACTTTTGAGGTACATATCTCAAAACTTCTTCCAATAGATTTCATTTTCCTATACGTGATAGCTCTAACAAGGGACATGCACATTTGTTGAGAGATTATGATAATTGGTAGACACCTTTAATTATTGAACTTTTTTATAATTTTTCCATCCTTTATAAATATGAAGTTGCTATGAATAAGTTGCTAACAACGAGATGATTTTGATGATAAAGAGATCAGCATTTCTAGACATCGAATATAGACTCATCTCCATCTTGCTACATCTATGGAGTCGTGCCAATGTCTTATATGAAAATGTTGCATCTCCCACACCTCAATACCCCCACGAATGCAGCAGAGAAAAAGGATAGCAAAGGACATTTTCATTATCTTATCTGTGTATTGGTTGCTAATGTACAAAATTTACAGCCAAGCCTAAAAGAACATAACATCTGGAAACTAGAAAGGAAGAAGGAACAAAAAAAAAAAAAAAGATAGTTCAGGTCTCACATCTCCATCTAGAACTGGGGACACAGGTCAGGTATTGACACCAATGGCAGTGATCATATCCATTCTCTCCTCGAAACAACATTACCAGTCCAACCACAAACCTAAAATTGAAACAGGCAGAACTAAGTTCAAGTTAATATTTCAAGGCACACAAAAAAACACGCATGGTAATTGAAATTGGAAAGGAGAAGATTACCCAGCAATAAATAAGACGACTGCTATCAGTGCCAGTACGTATTGGTAAGCTTTGTATTTAGATGTCACACGGGCATTAGGTTGAAGATTTTGGCTTTCCACCCACCCAAATTGAGGACGCATCAGTACAAAAAACCCAAGTAGGAAACCCGCAAGAAATCCTCCAATGTGGGCAAAAGTATCAACATGAGGTAGAATCCCAATTGCTAAGTTGACGACAATAACAACTAAAAGGCTCAATAGTGCTGCAGCCTACAAGAACAAGTTTAAATGTTAGAACCCATGCACCTGAGGAGAAAACTCACACAAATTTCACTCGCGGATCAGATGTTATGTATACAATTGTTCTGCTAGTGAAATAAAATCACACATCAGCCTGAAACAAGTGCAACAGCCTTATTGGTTGTGTTGCGTCTAGCAGACTGATAGTGCTTTTGCATTAGAACCAAAAGCCATTCATTGTGGGTTGGTATTTTGCTAGAGATCTAAATCTGTCAATGACTGGAATCGCCACAAAATTTAATAAATAAGCTATGAGTATTGTAAAGGGAATGTGGAAATTCCCTTTGAATGTGCAGACTGCTAACCAGATCAGAAACCATCTAGGAACTTATAGCTCTTCGATATAAGATGCATACATAGAAAAGCTAACAAATTTGCTAATTGTCTGGCCACTCTCACTTGGCCCTCAAAGGGGGTCCCTTCTTCTTTAAACCTTTTCATCTAGCCAGCCTCTTGAGCATACCTGTATTAAAATATGAGCACATGATTGGAGATCCCCTCAGGTGCTAACCCAATTTGGAGGTGAATCTGGTAGTGTTTATTACCTACTTTAGTTTGTGAGATTTTGATTTATCTTGTCTTGGAGGCCCTCTGTGTTGAGGGTGCACCCCCTCTCTCTTCCTCTTCACTGGTATAGTGTTCTCTTTTGCTCAAATAAAATGGGCGGAGTCTCTCCAAAAAAGGAACTCTTTGCATAGCCCTAACCTAGCTTATATGTCAATTACCATCTGATCACACTATCATTTAAAAATAGGGGTGTGCAGAAAACCAAGTCAGCCGATAAAACAAACCACTCAAAATGATTTTTTTTTTCGATTTTTACATTGTACTGGTTCAGTTAGAAAAAGTTGAAAACCGGTCAATTCAGTTTGATTTTTGGGTTGATAATTTTTGGTGTTGATCTGTTCATATTCATGGATTGGGTTTTAAGTTTTATTGTTTGTTGTAAATTCTGAAGTGGGTTCTTCAAAGCCCTTTATCAATTTGGTAGAGGATTGTAGCTAAATTTTCAACACAGATTTCTGTTTTTTTTTTTTTTTCCCTCTACAATTCTTGCAGTCCTCGTAAAATTCTTCTTTCAATTGCAACAGAATTTATCGGTTTCTACAGTGTGTGGTTCGATTGCAGTTGGTGATCGGCGAACTGACAATGCACACATTTATTTACAAACATAAAGCCGGGTACTTGGGATCCTATGGATGAAGACATGGTTAATGTAGACCACACTGAATCTCAGTCAGAGGAGGAATCCTATACAGATCAGAAGGGATTAACTTTGGCTGTTCAAACAGGCATGGGTCAATTAAATGGTATAACCATAGCAATTGGGATTATGAATTTTCAGTTCATGGGGGAAAGTATGGGATCCGTAGTAGGTGAAAAAATAACCCGTTTGATCGAATATGCTACTAATGGATCTCTTACCTTATTGCTGTAAAGAGTCCAGTTTGTAATAAGCTCTGAGAGCATAGCTCCAAGAAGTCCGAATAGGGCACCTGAAGCACCAACGGAGATGGATCTCCTAATGAAAAGAGATGAGAGCACGCTTCCAGCAATCCCTGACAAGATGTAGATTATCCCGATTCTCACTGAAACACCAAACACAGGCATTTAAATTTGCGAAGAAAAAAAAAATACAGCAACAGAACGAACATACATTTAAATTAGGGAAACCATAAATAAATAAATAGATTCTAGTCGGTGGTTAAAATAAACATGAGACATGCCAATGAACACTAAACTTAAATAGATTAAAGAATAAATAACTAATACTTCTCAGCGGGGTCAAATGATTTACAGACTTGACGCAGGCTGTGCTTGTTACATTAATACTTAGTAGCATAATCTGGTGAAACACAACTATATCTCAAGACAAGTAGCAGTGAATTACAAGCTTTCTCACTTTTGCAGTTAAGAAAAGCGCGCACACACAATTTTCTAGGTTTTTTTTTTTTTTTTAAATCAAAGCAATGCCATTCAATATCAACAAGAAAAAGAAATTAGAAACCACACTATGGAGGGTTTAGTGTCAAAAAAGTAAATCTCAGTGAGACCCATATCTCTCAAAATCTACCTATAAGAGTTTCTTCTGACGGAGGCCCGATGTTGTAAAAGAACTAAACAATTTATATAAAGCTATCTATCCTCAGTCACAACTCCTTCAACAATCTAATGATTTCATGCCCTTCCATAGCATCCAAAAATAGCAAATGGGGTAAGTTTCCATACAAGCCGGCCAACACAATTAAGTTGGGGACACATCCCTTCCAAGACCACCAAACCTCCATAATAAAACCTAGGATCGCCCATAAAAAAATTCCACATAATGGAGGCCATCCGGCAATGTAAGAATAAATTAGAAGGAGATTCATCAAAGATGCCACACCTCATACAAGAGCCATCAATGGTCATCCTCCCACCTTTTTTACAATTTTTTTTGAAAAAAAAAAATGACAGGAATAGTCATCTTCTAAAGTTGGGTTGCATGGAGCGCGGGACGGGACAAAGCGCTTTTCAAAACCCAAGAGCCCAAGAGTTGTTATGAATTCACATAATAAAAAAATGTATTCTATGGTTTGTGATTTTGTTGTTCCCTTCAACCACAATAGTAGGTTTAATAATTTTTAGTGTACATAGTAGAAAATATAATATTAATTATATTCACATATTTCAATTTCACTTGTGTTGCATAGTGCCCAGACGAGGCACTACAGTGCTCCAAGCAACCCAAGGCATTTTGTGATGCTCTAAGTAAAATGTTTTTCAGAAAACAATTCCTTGGTGAGGGAAAACACTAACGCAAAGCTTCAAATGACATAGCTTATAAGCACGTCTAATAGGCAGGTGATCCCACATGCATTGCAAATACACATGCTGGAAATGAACTTGTTCCAAACCATAGATGGAGGGATTTTAGAAGGAACAACCCCTCCATCAACATAAGATTAAAAGTAAAATTTTCTTAAATTTCCTTTTTCTTCAACTGCCTCATCCTCCTTGCACCTTTTTCTCCTAGGATAAATGTTCCACAACCAACTATTCTATCTGGTCCCAATCCCAGCTTCCAAAACCAACTTGGATTTCCTGGAGGACACCATGAAAAGTCCAAGGTCTCGTACCCATCCAAACCCTTCCACAAGAAAATGAAATCCCTCCGAAATTTAAGGCCACAGCCATAAAATGACGCATAGTTTCAAAAGGCCTAATAGTTAGGTCGTCTTTTGTCTTATAGGGTACAAACCAAATCCCATATAAGGGCATGAAATCCATTACACTTCTAATGTTTGAACAAGGAAAATTCTCACAACAGCACCTAACTTTCCCTGAACGACTATTGAAAGGTCAAACGACATGTAAAGAAACATATTTGGAAGAGCACTATTATAGGTGACCCTCCCCTTCTTAAATGAGTCTAGTTTCTCAGATAGCAAAACTAGTTTCTAAGGTTTCAATAACTGTGTTCCACGTCTCTTTACTTTTCCAATTGAATCCCAGACATAGCCCCAGACAAGTAGTAGAAAAAGATCCTTCCTAACACCTTAGCATAGAAGTGGCCTCGTTAGATTATGGAACTCTCACTGATGACCACAATCAGGCTTTTAAAAAAAGTTCAAATTGGGAGGCTTTTAAAAAAGTTCAAATTGGGGAAAGATACCAGGGAAGAATATTGGGATTGAAAACATCAACTTCTTACTGGAAAATGCTTCAAATGGGTTGTGCCTTACAATTTTAAGAAAGTATGCCTGTTGAGCTAGCACCAATGGGCAATGGATTTTTATGTGGGAGTTAATCCCACCCACATAGATATTAAGCCTGGTTCTCCAAGCCTTTTTTCAAATGGCATTTTCAAAAGAGAATATTTAATGTAGACCACCCAGGAAGGGTGGAATGACAGTTTAAAAAAGCGTAATCGGGCACTTTGGTGGTAATCTTTCATGAGACATGAATCCAAAGTATGGCACAAGCCTCAGAGAAATTAGGTATAAGCCATGTTAAAACGCAGTTGATAAAATGGTGAACAAACAATTCAATAATAAGATCATTAAAAAAATGTACAACTATTGCACGATTCAAGTATGAGAAATACCTTAATGGGGTGTTGAGCGCAAGCGTTTATCAAACCTTTAGTGACAAAGTATGGAGAAATAACCATATTCATGCACAAGCTAATGCTATACATTACTACTATATCACTATAAAACCCATAACACCATCAAAGAAGTATAACCAAAGCACGTTAAAACATCATTCGTCTCTTTTAACAATTTCAAAAGAATTCGAGATAAAGTTAACAAGTCTCAGAAAAATTAGAGAACACGTCTACTCTTATAACAACAATTGCTCCTCAATTTGATAGACAAAGTAAAACCACCCTTAAACACATCTAACCCATCAAAATGTCTTTGTCCCAGACTGTGAGATGACCCCCACATCTTCCTTGAGATTCCACAAAATCCCAGCAAAAGATATTTCTTTTCCAAATGTTGTTGATGAGGTCAGCTGCGATGGTTTTTTTTCCCCTGAACTAAGGTGATGATAGGCTTAACTTTAGAGACTATAGACTAGACCAGCCCTTTCAAAAGATCCCAAACACCTACAATTCCAGCTCAAAATTTTGAGCTCCGTTTAAATCTACAGTCCCAAATAACTCACCAAAGTTCTGCTGCTCATGATGTGCCTCGTCTCCTAAATACCACCAATTCAAACAGGAGGAACAAGTCTCTAACAGTCAGCACCTCATCCAGAGAAGCATTAATGAAAATGTCAATATAATCATCATATTGCAAAATCGAAACTAAGGGAGTATCAGGGGTGACTTCAAAACCATGCAAAAGACCTTGTTGTTGGGCACTGGAAACCAGGGAGGTGAGACCTTCAGCTGCAGTATAAAAGAGAAGGAGAGAATAGAAAAGAGAAGGGGAGAGAGGTGGTTCCCTTGTCTTAACCCTCTAGAAGACTTGAAGTGCCCATGAGGGGAGCATTTACTGAAATGGAGGAGGTAGACAGAAGAGTTTGAATGCGGTTTGTCCATTTCAAGGCAATCCAAAGGCTGCCATCATATTTTGAAGAGAACTCCAAGAACAGAATCGTAGTCCTTGTAGAAGCCCACTTTAAGTATGATGCATGAAATTCCTTGTCTAATTCTGGAGTCCAACACCTCATTCGCAATCAAAACCCCGTCAGTGAGTTGTGTCTGTCCAATCCCAGCAAATTGAAAGGAAGAAATGATGCTTGGAGCACCTTATGAAGCCGCCTAGCAGAGAGCACCTTAGCAATGATTTGATAGGTAGAAGAAACCAAGCTAAATTTTGATTTGGGGATGAGAGTAATTAAATTTTGATTTTGGAGATGAGAATTATTAAATTTTGATTTTGTTAATAGAAGATTGGAATGGATGCGGATTTTCCTTTTTACCATCAACATCTCCATCCTTGTGTCGGAGGAGGTGGGCTGGTTGTCCACAGATGAGTTCCACAAATCTCATAGAAGGATAAGGCAAGGTGACCCTTTTGTCTTTCATTCCTCTTTATCAAATTAGTAGATGGATACCATCTTTTCAATTGATAATGACCTCCACCAAGTAGATAACCTCAAGTTCCTATTCAATGTCTTTGACTGTGCCTCGGGTCTTAAAGTTATTTTCCTTAAAAGTTGTTTATGGGGATTGGGGAGGGTGGCAACGCCATCAAAGCTGCCTCCTTGTTTGAATGTGAAGTAGGTACTCTTCCACCACCTGTGTGGGACTACCTCTGGATTTTAATTACAGGTAGGCATAGAATCGGTAATAGAAAGTCCCGAGAAAAACTTGCAATAGAGGGAAGCCTCATAAATCGTGCGCTGATATGCCTGTCTACTACATATCTTTTATTCCACTTACTAGACTCCATTGTAAACATGATGGAAACCATAATGAGACACTTCCTTTGAGAAGTATTGTTCCACACCCTCGGTTGAGACTTGATTTTACATCCCCATAGATAAATTTGGTCTATAGCCATGAATCTTGTTTTGCTTGGCAAGTGGTTGTGATTGTGACACTTTAAGAAGGAAGGAGACTCCTTATGGAGAAGCATATTGTGGCCAAAAAAGGGATTGAACAAGGCGGGTGGCATCGAGGGTAACTACCCCACGAGGTTACCTACTACATGACTTCCAAGTCCAACAAACACATAACTAGAAGGGACATTGGTTAGTGTGACCATGTGGGCAAAAGATAACTGCTTTTATGGACAATACAGTCATAGAAAAGACCTTTCCATGATGAGGAACTATTTCAAGAACAAAACCTGGCATCTCAGAATAAATTAACAGAACATGTACCACGAAACCAAGTCACAAACCAAACCAGCAAGAAAGACATTTGAACAAGATCCTTAGTGTGAACTAAGGCTTTATAGGAGATTTCAAATCAACCCAATCTAATGATATCATCAACTCTAATAATACGACACTTTCCACCAAAAGACTTCGCACGAACAAACACAAATCTATTTTGGACTACAGAAACGAGCACAAAATCTTGTCAAATCAAACCCAGGAGATTTGAGGCCAGTGATGCTCTTTCCAGATTGTTCGTCCAAGTGCAGCATACCCAGTGATTAACTCCATAATGAACTTCATGATATGTACATAAATAAATTACCCAAGGAGAGGATGCCCAAGCCCCTCACCCAATTTTCCAAAGTAAAAACAACTTCTGAAGTAACTTTTTCTACACATAAAACTAAAGAATATGGATCAACTAGTGCAAGCTGAGAAGCAGTCTATTACAGTGTGATGAATCAAGGTTGATTCTCATGATGGCTTTCCCCACTTGTCTTAACAATAATAAGTAGCATAACTTTCCTATTAGATAAAACACTTTTGTATTCCTTAACCCCTCCTATCCCAAATGCGAACCCCTGGAATTGTAATACCATCCGCCACAAGCTTACCTAAGCTATTACAATAACACTTCCCATTCCCTCTATAACCTACATGTCTGTTTCGAACAATTGCTGAAGTAAATGGCTAATGCATAGCAAGCACGAGGAGTTGGCTACACTTGGACTAAGCTCTCCTAGGATATCACACAATTTTGTGATAACCAGCTAAGGCATCCTAGACTGCTACTAAATGTTCTCTCAAACAAAATATAATGGTCCATACTAACAAGATATATTGGTCCATACTGGACATTAGAATCTTCACATTTATTATTAAAATTTCATGTCTTTCAAAGGAAGGTGCCTGTTGATATACATCACGCAACTTTTTTGCCAAAAAAAAAAAAAAAATTCCATGTCAGCATGCTAGATACATAGTTCAACATAACATCCATTACTTAAGAATCAACCCCACCAGATCATGAGAAGGGTGTTTAAAGAACACTTGCAGCAGCCCAAAAAACACTTAAACCAACGGATAAGTCACCACTAAGTAAGTTAATATCGATGCACCAAAATAAACTTATTTGCTTATAACCGTTGAAAACTAACTTAATACAGATGCACTAATATTTTCTACTTTTTGCTAAATTTTGTAGCTAAATTTTTGCTTTTGACTTATTAAGCAATTTGGCTTCTAAAATAAATTTTTTGCTTTTGACTTATTAAACAATTTGGCTTCTAAAATAATTACTTTGGTGAAACGGGTTCTCCACTTTTTCTCACTCATAAAAATTCATTTACCAAACTTACTACCAAAATAACTACCTAGTGCCTCTAAAATAAGTAGAAGTGATTATGCTTTGGTTAACGCCCCCAAAATGACTCCACATTGAAAACAATAAAATAGGATACCAAAGCAAACTGTTTACGGATCAAAACTAAACTCCAACATGTAAACTAGACGTTTAACTATTCAGGACTTTTTACAAATAATACAAGACCAATCATTTTTTTTTATGTGTTTCATTGAAAATGCAAAAACTGATTTTATGTGTTACAATAAGGGAAAAGATTACCAAATCCAAACTGCTGTTCAAGACGAATCCCAATAAGGACCAAACTCAACATATTTACCAGCAAATGGACAACCCCTGCATGCAACCAGATAGAAGTGAAAAGCCTCCATCCTTGATGTCTATGAACAACACGCAACCACTCAAGAGCTCCCATCCTCTCCAATCTGAGGAATTTACAGATAAACTACACAAATCAGCCTCAAAACTTGTTCTGTAGTCAAAACTTTAAAATTAAATTTATACGTAACATAAGCAAAATAGGTTAATTTTAAGACATAATGAATGTTTGTTAAACACTTATTTGCAACTTAAGAAATCCAACAAGGTTACAAACTAGCAAAAAATTGAAGACCCAGTGCAACTGACGTATTAAGCACAAACCTTCCTTTGACATCACGTCACCACAGCTAAAATATAAGATATCATCAAATTTAATATGGACCCGGGGGGGCTCCTGCGCACAAAGCGCAGCACGGGCTCCTGCGCGCAAATCACATCCGTAGGATCTGATCCAACGGTCCATATTCATGGATTTGAAAAAAAAATTTATTTCAAAGTTTTTTTCTTTACTGCACCCTCCTTTCCCTTTCTTTCTTTTCCATTTCCTTTCCTTTCTCTCTTATCTCCTCACAAACACCGCCACTTACTTCCAAACTCACTCTTCTTCACCCCTTTTTACTCCTCTTCTTCATCAGATCGACAAGAACCAAAGCCCAAAACAGATTGAGTTTTTTGCAACATTATGATAGTGAAAGGAAACAATTTTGTGCCTAAACAATTCTGATAGAAATTCTTCCAATAATTCTTGTGCTGTCTTTACATACTTTGAGTTCCTTAATAAATTCACAACTCCTAATGGAGACTTGTTCATGACAACATGGGGATTTTGTGAGAAATTCCTCTGTTGGTGTTGGTGATGCGTTCCCGGATTTCGGAACTGGTATAAAGAAGCCCCTCCTCCACCTTGATGGTCATAGTACAATACCCCATCTTCACCCATTCTTAATTCCTCGGCTGAAGAAGATAGTGTTAATGAAAGGTCCCTGCTTTCTGAATCACCCCTATTGAGTTGTGTGAATTGGGATGGAAAAATTGAGTGATGAGCACTGCCGAAACCCGGTGCAAAACCTTGATGATTAGAGGTAGAAGGTGTAGATTGATTGGGAAGTAACAAGTGGAGAGGATAAGAAGAAGAAGGAGGAGGAGGTGGTAGTTGATGACGAGGAGGAGGAAAAGTTGCATGGCAGCTGCAGAGTCTGCTGCATTTATGCTTGATATGTAGGGATGGCAGTGGGGCGGATTTTCACGGATATCCGCCCCACCCAATCCGTTTGGGGCGGTTTTGGATATGGCTGAATGGATTTTCGGGTGGTTTCGGGTATCCAAAAAATATCCGTTCACTATTCGGGGCGGATACGGATTTGGCCATATCCGCCCCGCGGATATCCGTTTAACTAACAAATTTACAAAAAAGCCCTTCGCCTATATAAAGGATTAACCTTTTACTGTTTTTCACAAATCACTCGCAAATCACACCTCACACCCTCACCAAACGCTCCCCTCGCCCTCACCCTCATCATTTTCATTTCATTCGCTCCCCTCACTCACCCTCACCAAACGCTCCTCCCCTCCCTCACCCTCACCAACTCCCTCTCACAGACACAGAGACAGAGAGCACAAGCTCTCATCTCACTCTCAGTCTCAGAGCAGCGTCGCACTCGCCCTCCCTCACACCACGTCGCCCTCCCTCACGCAGCGCGGCCGCGACTCGCGAGATCTGCCTCCATCGCTATCTGCCTGCCTCCCTCACACTACTGCGTCGACCTCGAGAGGTCCCTCACACAGCGTCGACCGCGAGATCTGCCTCCATCGCAGAGAGATCTCCCTCTCACAGAGATCGCCCCTTCTCCTTCTCTAGATCTCCTTCTCCTTCTGATCTCCTTCTCCTTCTCCTTCTGATCTGATCTTAGCAATAAGATCTTAGATATCTGATCAAATTTGATCAGTCCGAGATCAAATCTCTGATAGATCAGATCTGATCAGATCCGAGATCAGATCATCAGTTCATCAGATCCGAGATCAGATCATCACATCATCAGATCAGATCAGATATCATCAAATCTGATGAGATCTCGATCTCAGATCTGATGAGATCTCGATCTCAGATCTGATGAGATCTCGATCTCAGATCTGATGAGATCTCGACCTCAGATCTCGATCTCTCGATCTCATCAGATCTGATCTGATCTCGATCTCATCAGATCTGATTTTTTTTGGTAATTTGTTGTAATTTTAGCCATGTTTGCAACCAGGGTGATGTGACACGATTTTACGAGAATGGTGTATTCATCATTATCAGATCGTGATACATATAAATGAATATAATAATATTTTGTAATATTATTTTCTAGTATTTTTCCTATTTTGAAATGTGACCTCCCCAAAGTCACTTGGAGTCTATGGAGAGACGTTTATATTGTTAGGGGTCGCCATTAATTATGGGGAGTCACCTTGGTTTTGGAGAATCTCATTTTTTGGTTTAGGTAAACTCTCATCTCTCCCAATGTTGAAAGTGTAATGGTAAACTATAGAGTGCCACTCACGGGTGTCGTAAGATATGATGAGCAAAACTAGAGGAGGGTGAATATTCTCTATTTTAAAACCAATTTTTTCTCTGAATAACTTTTGCAAAAGAATGCAAGGTTAGTAGGCTATATTAGTACTTTGTATTCACAATATTCTATTAAACCTTAGCATCAATAAACATGTTCAAAGATTGTAGATAATGAAATGATTCACCGCTAGGTGTGTGTGGTCTCACAAGTCTCAGAATCTAAAACATGATTTTAGGAAAATATTTTTACAAAGTAGATCCAAGACTTGATGTATAAATCAAGCGAGCTAAACTATGATTTGTAAAAACAATGCAAGTTGAGATATCAAAAAGAGTAAGACAAGTAAGCTTGCATGAGTATGTAAAGAGATGGGAAGAGATGATACCGCACAGATATAACGAGATTCACCTAAGTTGGGGTCAGTTACTTCCTTAGCGGAAAGGGCTTGCAAAGCTCAAGCTTTTATTACCTGGTCTTATGTTCATACTCCGCGAGATTTATCGAATACCCAAATATCACACCATCATGGAATGTGACACAACCAAGTCTTACTATCTGTTTGAGATCACTTGTGACACTTACTCGTACGAATCCATTCAACAAAATTCAAGAACATTGAGTTTAGGCAAACTAGCACTTAAAGAGGTTTCTCCAATGATGTCTATCAAATAGACGAATGGGAGAAAGTTTAAGCTCGGTTCTTTCACACCTTTATAGAGTAGAAGTGGGGTTTACCCTTACAAGTATGAAGGTTTGGGGTGATAAATGAAGGTTCATCTCTAGAGCCTTTAGATCTCGAGCAAATAAGTCGTTCGTTTAGGTTAAACTTTGACTTGAACCCTAGGATTTTTTTTCTTTTGTAGGTCACTCAAAGATGATATGGAGAGATTTTTTTCTTGAACAATGGGGAAAAACTTGTTCTTCTTCTTGCTAGTTAAATCGGTTGCTCTTGAATAACTCTGAAAGGTTTCTCTTGGACTCCCAAAGTTGATGAAGGCAAATGAGGATGCAACTATTTACTATCTTGAAGGGGTGAAATCAACTTTACTATCTTCAAATCTACTTTTTAGAACAGCTAGATTCATAACGTCTCTTTACTTTATCAGAATATTCTTCTGCTAACAATGACATTTCAAGTGTGAAGTTGACTACGCTCTGCCCAAACAACTTTTTAAAACAAAAAAATTTTCTTGGTTAGATGCCATTATACTTGACATGGACCTCTCATTTTGGCACTTCATTTGAAATTTGGCCATTCGTAAGCTATATTTGCCTTGTCTTCAAATGTCACTTAGCATGGTCTACCTTCTTGGATTTCAACCATCTTGGACTTGTCTTCTTGAAGTTTTAAATTTGTTTGACCGTTCTTCGTATATTTGACTTTTGGTCACTTGAATGGACTTTGCCATTGGTTGAGTTTGACTTTGATTGGCGCGTGACTTAATTTATCTTCTTTCATTGTCACCTTTGATTGAGTCTCTACGATCACGTTTGAATGATCTAATTTCATCGAACACTCACAACTCAATATGCATGATTTTATAATTCAGTCAATATATTTTTACAATAGCGCTCCATTTAACCCATTTTGGTTTTACAAGTGTATTGCTTTTGTACTTCACAAATAACATTTTTAAATGTTTGGTATCCAAAAGGACTTTCGCCTATACTAGTTATTTCATCAACTTGACACAAAACTACCATATTCTACCCAAATTACCTCTGCCTTCGAATAACCACCCCATCTTCACCAATCCTCCTTTTCAAATTTCTTGAAACACCTTGAAAACATACAAAAAGGTTCATTTTCAAGCTTCTGATCCTTTCTCCTTCTAGATCAAACTTAGACTTCCTCCTTTATACAAGCTTTCAAATCACACTCAAATCGAACAAGGGGATCTTAAAAAGTTTGAAATTGAGCAATTAAGACAAAAACAAATGGTTGAAAATGGGTTGAAATCGAGTATGCTTTGTGGAGGATTCAAATTTTCCTATGAAATTTCATCAAAATATTTGCTTTTCTGGTAGGTAGTACTAAGTAAAATATGGTGGCACAAAACAAAAATCTGACACATCAGATATGGTGGCACGTGGAGGAAAATGGATATACATAGTAGCTCCCTAAAGAAAATAGTAATTTTCACTTTGCCCCCTATTATACATAGCTAATTAATAAGTAGACCCATCATTAATCACTATTGCAGTTACCCCCCTTGACTAGTGGTAAATGACCAAAGACCGTCTGGGCACGCACGTGACGTAATTTCATGACCAAAATGCGTTTCACTTGTATTTCACGCACGATTTGAAGGATGTGACCAATTGCATCATCCCAACCGTCCTCAACTGATGAACAGACGTTGACGGCTGAGATTTCAGCTGTCCTCTGTAACCTCTCAGAGAGTTGGAGAGTGGAGGGAAAACTCCCTCCATTCAGTCGTTCTGTGTTCTCCCTTTCCTTCTCTATAGTGATTTGCTCTATTGTTTGCAAGCTTGAACGAATATGAAGAAGGGGAAGGGGAAGGGAAAGATATGTTTTGGTGAGTAGCAGTAGTAGTGACAATGGGAGCACTGCTTTGTGTATCCATTGAGAAAATTTCTCCTCCTTTAGAGATTTTAGTCAAGAGGGACCAGATTTGAGGCGAGATTTTACTCCTTCAGACAATGAAGAGAATGTCAAGCCAAATCTAGGACCTCCCTCTATTCAATGGCATGACGTATTGTAAGTGTTTTTTGTCTATTTCAGGGTTTTGTTTTTGTGTTTCATTCTTTGTTGCATGTGTTCGTGGATTGTGTGAATGATGATGTTGTTAGGGTTTTATTCATTTGCATTAAATGATGGGTCATACATTGTGTATTTGCTTAGTGCTTTGTTTTAGTGCAATGATGTTGTTGTTATGAATCATTCAGTGCAATGTTTAGGGATTTTGTTTGGGTACTCATTCTGTAATGGCTATGAATAATTGTTGTTGTTGTTAAGCTACTCATTCAGTGCTATGAAGCATTGTTGTTGTTGTTGTTAGGGCAATGCCTATGAAGCATTCTTGTTGTGTTAGGCTACTCATTGAGTGCAATTGATATGAATCATTGTTGTCGTTTGTTAGCTGCTCATTAAGTGCAATGGCTATGAAGCATTATGTGTACTTGTCTCTTTACTTATGATACATGTTACTTTGCATGGGTTTGCATGTTTTCTATTGTATTCATTGATGAATGTGTTTCCTTACAGTAATGGAAAATGGGGAAAAGAGTTGGAAGTATGGAATTTAATGGTTAACTATGATGGGAAATGGAGTAGGAGGGCTGAGATCCCTAGTACTGACTGACTACAAGAATGGGAAATCTATTGATTTTGTGGGAGTTCATGGGGATTATCTAAATTGGGGCAAGCTTATAAACAAGAGTATACTTGAAGGTGTAGCCAAGCAAGAAAAGCATCCCTTGACACTAGGAGATACACATACCTTTATAGATATATATAAAGGAGTGAGGATGGACACAGCCAATTATGCAGATATAATATACATCTGGAAGCATGCATACATTGATGCAAGTAATACTTTGCATATATTTGTTGATGTTAAAGTGACAGTACAGGTACATGAAAACACCAATCCTGGATCTAGTTTACTAGATCCTGAACCCATTTCAATTCCAAATGTTGCTGAAGTTGACCCTGTCCCTGCCACACAACCCACCCCTTCTAGTAAGATCCATCTGAGACCTAAGGTGCATGCTGAAATAAGTTGGAACAGGAAGAGGAATCCTACCCCAAGGAAGAGTATACTAAATAATTGATACTCCCCTAGGAAGTCTTCAAGAAGAGTGAATGTACAAGATAACAGATATGATGTTGGTGAATGTCAAAGTATTTGTGGGGAAAGAACAGGGGGGGGGGGGGGGGGGGGGGGGGGGGGGGGTTCAGGCTCAGAACCAAGATGAGAAAATGAAAAAGTTAGTAAAGCCAAAAATTGAGAAAAAGAATAAGAACTTCGAAGAGTTGTCTGAAAAAGAGCTTGATGATGGCCTCCCTTCTGTTGAACCTAAAACCACTAATGCACAATCTCAAACTGAGGCAGAAGCCCATCAGCTAGTCCATATCAACACAAACCACATGACCAAGCCCATTTAATTAGCTAGTCCTTCTCAAGCCAATGAGTTTGCACATTTGAATGGCCTCCTTGTAGAATAGGAGTACCATTCAGGTCATTCAACTGAAAATCAACATGATGCACATTCACCTCCAACTGAGTATGTTGTATTCGTTGTTGAAACAACTGATGTGTATGGTGAGAAGAGTGGTGATGAGAAGCAGGCAAATGATTGGGTTGTAGAGGTTGGCAAACAATGGGACACATTTGAGGCAGCTAGGTTTTGGTTAAGAATGTATGCAGTAAGGAACAAGTTTGTGATGATGTTCAAGAAGAATGATCCTAACAAACTTCAAGTAGAGTGTAAGGGTGAAAACTGCAAATGACAGTGTTATGCATCCTTGGACAAGGATGGGCACACTCTTAGTGTGAGGACCATAGGGGAAGAGCACGCATGTGTAGGTGTTGATAATGAGAAGAACCCAATGGTGAATTCCAGGTTTGTTGCCAAGGAGTGTGAGTCCATCATTACTACACACTTGAAAAGCTTCACAGCTGACAACCTCATCAAACAAACCTGGAAGAATCACACTGTTGAGGTGAGTTACCATGTAGGCTGGAGGGCTAGGCAGAAAATAATGGCCAAGCTAATTGGTTCATATGAAGACAGTTATAAGAAGATCCCTTCTTGCTGCATTGAACTGTTGACAGCAAATTCAGATAGCATTGTTTTTTGTTCAAGAAATGATGATGACAATATGTTCTCTAGGGTTTGTGTGGCATTCTCTGAATCTATCTTTGGTTGGCAGCATGGTTGTAGACCATTGGTTGGGTTGGTTGACTGCTTTTTGAAGAGCAAATATGGGGGTTGTTGCTTGTTTGTAGCAGCCTTGGATGGAAACAATGGTCTATTTCCATTGGCTATCTACATTTGCCAGATTGAATGCTTCCAATCTTGGTTCAACTTTTTGAGCATCATTCAGATGCACTTGAATATGCATGTGGGGAAATTAACTTTCATATCTGACCAACAGAAAGGGCTGATTGAGGCAGTGAAACAACTTTTTCCGGAGTCTGACCATAGGTTTTGCTTCAGGCACATGTACAAGAACTTCAAGAAAGCTGGATTTGGAGGTAAGTTCTTGATGAGGCTGTGTTGGAAATCTGCTAGGGCATACAAGGAAGTTGAATGTATCTTCAGTTTGAAAGAACTGAAAGAAAGTAATCCAAATGCACATCAATGGCTAGTTGAAAGGGATGTCAAGGCTTTATGTTGGACTTACTTTGACAGTAGAATATGCTTAGAGCACATTACAAACAACTTCAGTGAAAGCTTCAACAATTGGATTATCAAGCTTAGGGAAATGCTAGTTTGCAAGTTTATAGATGAGTATCACATGTTTCTGATGAGGCTCATGTATGATACAAGGGTCAAGAGCAGTAGTTGGAACATAGATGGACTAGTACCTGGAGCTCAGAAGCTCATTGACAAGTTCAAGGAGATGATTAGCCAATTTGGGTCTATTAATGGCTTCATCACAATCATAAATAATGATAGTGGTTCTAGGTGAAAGGTGAAGACATGTGTCAGATATTGTGATTGTGGACAATGGGAGCTGACAGACATCATCTGTGTGCATGGAGTTATTTGTCTAGCCAATCACAGACCCATATGGGCATAGTAAGTATCCTATGAAACTTAACATTTGCTCATTACATAATGATTGCCCAACACTTATATGCATTTTATGCAGATATTGTAGTCCTTATCATTCTGTGAAAGCATATGTGGAGGCTTACTCAAAGGGCATAGTCAGTATTAGAAATATGAGGGAGTGGGTAGCAGTAAGTACCAGTCTTAGATTAGATTGTTTGATAGTTTTATTCATGTAAACTATTTGTATAAGTGATGATTGTTTTGATGTGTGGTAGCCTGCATACTTGGTGCTCCCACCTCTAGTGAAAAGACCTCCTGGGAGACCAAATACTCAAAGAAGATAGGATGAGGATGAACAGGTGGAAAAGGAAGCAATGAGCTGCAGAAAGTGTGGTTTGGAGGGTCACAGCAACAGAACATGTAAAAACCCTTTTAGGGAGCAAACACACGGTTGTGAACAGACATTCAGGGCAAAACCTAGATTCAGAAGAGGTATGAACAACAAGAAAAGAGGTGCCAAATCAGGTTCTGGAACTGGTAGAGGCACAACAACCCAATCAGCCTGAAATGCCCTTCACAATAACCAAATCAGCCTGAAATGCCAACAGCTCCAACCATGCGCAACCTTCATGTTTCAATGTTCCCAACTCAGCCCTTTGCACAAGGAGTAAAGCCTCCTCCAATAAGGCCACCAATGTTCCAGGCTGGTAGAGGCAGAGGAAGACAAGACAATCAATGGATCAATCAACATATGGGGCTAAAAGCACCAAACATGTGATACTAACTTGTTATGTTTTGAAGACAATATTTTATGGTGATACTGTTATAGTGGGGAACATACCAACTTCTTTTGATTTGTTTATGGTGATGTAAGTATTGATACTGTTGATGACTTTTTTTATGGTCATACTGTTGGTATGTTTATAGTGATGTAAGTATTGATACTGTTGACTGTTTTATGTATGTTTATGTCAGACATTTGAATTATATTTTGCAAGTATATGAATGGAATGCATTTGATGATATTTTTCAAGTATTGAAGGGTGTGTTAGTCTTGAATTTGCCTGTCAGACTTGATGATTGTTTTATGATATTTTGCAAGTATTGAATGACATATTGTTGCAACACTGATATTGAATGCTATGTTCATTCACTTCTTATGTAGGGTAGATAGAAATGTTTTACAAAGATATTCAATTGTCAAACTCATTTGGACAATATTTGTTACATTTGGAGAATTATAACTTCTTTCGCCTTGAGCTTGTTCAACTTTGGCTTGTTTAGTAGTTTCAACTGAAGTAATAGGGTTTTGACCACCACCTTTAGGTATGTTATCAGGTATCACAGCTCCCAACCACTCAAACCCCTTAGTGCGAGAATCACAATTGAGGTACTTGTGCCCTTGTGTATGAGGTTGATGAGATCTTTTGATAGTTCTCCTTCAAGAACATGAATGAATTAAGCATGGAAGATCCACCCATGGACAGTCTTTCATCCAATGATTTGGACTGTTACATTTGAAACAAATACCCTTTTTGGAGCTTGAGCTTAATTGAAATTTGCTTTTGAGCTTAAACTACCTTCTTCATTTATATCCAGAATAACTTCATCAAGCCATAGAAACCCTTTGCAACAAGATATTTGACAGGCCAAGAACATCCTATTTGGGTTTTTTTGGGGTTTGGGACTTCAAAAGCTTGCAAACTTCATTACAACCATTCTTGGGATACACATAATACAAATAAGGGCAATCTTTACTTGTATGATTGTATTGATGACAGTGGTCGCAAGGAACCTGCTAGAAAAAAATAAATTTAAATTACTCCCTACCCCTTATAATAGATAATGGCAGTAACTTAACCCCTATAATAAATTTGAATGTAAGAATGCCCCCTGATTCAAAAAACGTGTGCGAGATGTTGAAGATCACCTCCATATCTTAATAAATGTCAACATAAACGTCCAAATGAAATCAAAATCACGAACCTACCTTCAGTATGTTGTTCTGAACTCAGATCTATGATGAAATACTCAAATATGTTCCAAACTTGTGTAATGAAACCCTAAGTTCCAAACTTGGGTTTGTATCAACTTTAACCCAACGGCTACTAAACTTTTCTCAACGGCTACTTTATATTTCCTCTCCTCCAACGATTACTTCGTCTTCCCCAATCTGTAACCATTCAAAGAGTCTAAGAGAGTTGAGATTTGAGTTGTCTATGTAACAATTCCCCAGTGATTAATTTGAATGTTACTGTAGGATGAGAGTTGAGATTTTAATCTCATCCATTGGATCATTTGTATCAACTTTAAACTTCAGCCATCAGATCATTGAAGGACATTTTTCCTTCAAATATGTGCGTGCTGTCAGGACTAGTACCATTGGTTAGGGAAATCAAGGTTCAGAGGCCTTTCAAGACTTTTCTAATGGTCTCAAAACTCAATGTTCCCTTTTGAAAAGTGCCCAAATGCTTAGCATCTATATTATAGGGGGAAGGTTTGAGCTCTTGACTGTGAGGACGTGTTGCCTCCATTGCATAGTCGGGCCAGACTGTACCGCTAGCATTTTTATTGTTTTCTTTGCATTGCTTTTCAACTTCAAACTTGTATTTCCATCGATCGATAGCATCGAACTAGTCTTGAGCAACGTCCTTCCGAACGTTCCTCCCCATTGTAATCTATTGAATGTGAATGAGAGCTTTTAATGACCATTGTGCATTGTTATATTGTCTACAGATTGATATTGTGCATTCTCAAGTTAATATTTGTGCCCGTCAAAGTAACTACTCATAGGCTTACTAGTGAATTGGATAGCTAGTGCCGCACGGATTACTAGTCCGTGACAGTTGGTATCAGAGCCAGAGCTTGTAGAATGCAAACCAAGATGCAGGAAATAAATGAGCGCCTTAGCGCTATGGAGGAACGACAGGCCAGTCGAATGCATAGACTGGAAAGCAGAATGGACCAGTTGAACACTTTGGGAGAACAGATTAGTCGGTTGGATGGACTCTTTTCACTGGCAGACAGAGTGGATTCGCTGACCGAGCACGTTGATAACTTAGAGGGACGAACAGTCGCAATGGAAGAGTCGCCTCACCCCACAGCTCAGGTGATGAGTGACTTCCAATTACAGTTGGAGGACTTATTTGCAAGGGTTGGCTTGCTAACGAAGGCCACAGGGACGACTGATCACCCTAGGATGAAAGTACCCGAGCCAAAGTCATATGCTGGGGCACGAGATGGGAAGGAGTTAGAGAACTTCTTGTTTGATCTGGAGCAGTATTTTCGCGCGGTGAACCCCGAATCAGAAGAAGCCAAGGTTACCATGGCGACCATGTACTTAGCAGGTGATGCGAAACTATGGTGGAGAACCAAATATGCAGATATGGAAGAAGGTCGCATCCTTATTAGCACTTGGGCAGACCTCAAAAAGGAACTCAGAAATCAATTCTTGCCTGAGAACACTGATTTCTTAGCAAGGAGGAAGCTCCACACCATCAAACAAACAGGCAATATTCGAGACTATGTCCGACAATTCTCAACTTGCTTGCTAGATATTCGAGACATGTCTGAGAAGGACAAAGTTTTCTGTTTCATGGAACAAGCTCAGCCGCTTCTACAAGCAGAATTGCAAAGGCAGAAGGTGACAGATATTACAAGTGCTATTGCGACAGCAGAAAGGTTTAGCGATTATATGCCCATGACTGGATCCACTTCACTCAATCACTCCACAGCTAGAACTGGCAGTACCAATTCAAGCTCAGGGTCGAATGCTCGCTCACCTCACCAAAACTGGGGAAACTCAAGTCAGAACCGAGGAAACTATAATTCCCGACCGTCCAACCAGAATTGGAGTTCCAACAAAAATTGGAATGCCAGCTCTAGCAACCCAAATTACAACAACAAAGGAGGGCAAAACTACTCTGGGCAGTGGAGACCATCTGCCCCTGCCCCATGCATTCTTTGCAATAGCAGGGATCACCCAACAGGCAAATGTCCATACAAACCAGCTCTACACTCATTAATGTCCTTGCTTCAAGCAGAACCTTCTAACCCAACCGCATCGAGCTCGAACCCCACCAACAGTGAGACCTCCCAAATGGGAGCTCTACGCAAGGCCAATGCTGTCAAAGGAGAAATGTATGAGCACCCACACAAGAAGGCTTTACAATACATCAACATCACTATCAATGGGTTCCCTTCCCAAACATTGTTGGATTCCGGAGCGACAGACAATTTTATTGCCCCAGATGAAGCTAGACGTGTGGGTCTGAACTTAGAAGGAGATGTGGGTAAGTTGAAAGCTGTCAACTCTGAGGCAATCTCTATTAATGGTATGGCTAGAGCTGTGCCACTACAGGTTGGTCCATGGGAAGGAAGATCAAACTTCTTGGCCGTTCCACTTGATGATTTTAAGGTGATTCTTGGCCAAGAATTCTTCCGAGGAGCTGCAGCAGGACCATTACCTTTCATGGACTCCTTGGGGTTTTTCGGACCCAGACTACGCATTGTACCAACCTCAATTCGACCAACAACTCATGATAGAATATTGTCGGCGCTCCAAGTCAAGAGGGGATTGGCCAAAGGAGAAGATACATACTTAGCTGTGGCAAAGCTAGAGATGGAAGATGATACTAGCAAAATCCCTGAGGAAGTTGCCCAAGTTATTGCTGACTTCAGCGAAGTGATGCCGAATGAATTGCCAAAGAATCTACCTCCCAGAAGGCTCATTGATCACGAAATTGAGTTTGTCCCTGGTGCCAAGCCACCCGCACATAGTCCATATCGCATGAGCCCTCCAGAGCTGACCGAATTGAGAACACAACTTGATGGCTTGTTGGAGTCAAGATTCATTCGGCCCTCTAAAGCACCTTATGGGGCACCTGTTCTTTTTCAGCGGAAACATGATGGCAGTCTTCGCCTTTGTGTTGATTATAGAGCCTTGAACAAAGTCACTATAAAGAACAAATACCCGATGCCGCTCATTGCATACTTATTCGACCAACTTGGATCCGCCAGATACTTCACAAAACTCGACTTGAGATCAGGTTACCATCAGGTCCGCATTGCTGCTGGTGACGAACCCAAAACTGCTTGTTCTACTAGATATGGGTCATATGAGTTCCTAGAATGCCCTTCGGCTTGACCAATGCTCCAGCTACATTTTGCACCCTTATGAATGACCTGTTCCGTCACCTTCTGGACAAGTCTGTGGTTGTCTATCTTGACGACATTGTGATTTATAGTGGGACTATAGAAGAACACCTACATCATTTGCGAGAAGTGTTCCAAATCCTTAAGGATAATCATCTCTTTGTCAAGAAGGAAAAGTGCTCATTCGGCCAGACCCAGATCAATTTCTTGGGTCATGTTATTGGCAATGGCAAGATTCGGATGGACATGGAGAAAGTCAAGGCAATCCATGATTGGAACTCTCCTAAGAACGTGCCTCAACTACGTTCTTTCCTTGGACTCGCAAACTATTATCGTCGCTTCATAAGGGACTACTCTAAGAGAGCTGTTGCCCTGACAAATTTGTTGAAACAAGACCGAACATGGGAATGGGATAGGCAGTGTGAAGCTTCATTCCAAGACTTGAAATTGGCCGTGATGAAAGATCCAGTATTGGCCTTGCCAGACATCACCAAGCCCTTTGAAGTACAAACAGATGCATCTGATTATGCCTTAGAGGGAGTTTTAGTTCAAGATGGTCACCCGGTAGCATATGAGAGTCGAAAGTTGAATGATACAGAGTCTCGTTACTCAGCTCGGGAAAAGGAATTGCTAGCCATTGTACATTGTTTACGGGTGTGGAGACACTACCTCTTGGGATCTCAAGTTCTTGTTAAAACGGATAATGCTGCAGCAAGCCATTTCCTTACTCAGAAGATGCTAACCTCCAAGCAATCTCGATGGCAGGAAAAATTAGCAGAATTTGACTTAGTATTGGAATACAAGCCAGGGCGCACTAACAATGTAGCTGATGCACTCAGTAGAAGGGCAAACCTTGCAGTGCTAACCCATACTGGTCCGAGTCACACCATCTTGGAGAAGATCAAAGTAGGCCTGCAGACAGATCCACAAGCGAATGCGATTACAGAGTTGATCAAGCAGGGCAAAACTCGACGGTTCTGGATAAAAGATGGAGCAATACTCACAACTGGTAATCGCCTCTATGTTCCGAGAACTTCTGGTTTGAGGAAAGAACTTTTGAGAGAATGCCATGACACCCATTGGGCGGGACATCCAGGTTGGAGACGAACACTTGCATTGCTAGAGAGGGGGCACTATTGGCCGCAGATACAGGAGGATGTAATGGCCTATGTTCGAACATGTCTTATTTGCCAGCAAGATAAGGTTGAAAGAGATCGACCAGTAGGCTTACTAGAGCCCCTGCCTGTTCCAACTCGTCCTTGGGAAAGTGTTTCCATGGACTTCATTACTGGGTTACCGAAAGTGGAGGATTTCAGGAGCATCCTTGTAGTTGTTGACCGATTCTCAAAGTATGTGACCTTTGTGCCGACCGGACTAACTTGCACAGCCGAAGATACGGCGCAATTGTTCCTCAAGCATGTAGTGAAGTATTGGGGACTGCCTGAAAACATTGTTAGCGACCGTGATGCTCGATTCACAGGAAAGTTCTGGAAGGAGTTGTTCAAGCTCTTGGGATCCAAACTTAATATGTCGACGAGCCAACATCCCCAATCTGACGGACAGACTGAGCGCTTTAACTCTATGCTTGAATAATACCTTCGTCATTTTGTAAGTGCAAACCAGAAAAATTGGGTGGGACTACTTGATGTTGCACAATTCTGTTTCAACTTACAAAAGAGCTCAGCTACTCACTCCAGCCCCTTTCAGTTAGTCACTGGTCAGCAACCATTGACACCACATACAGTGCTGACCGGATACCAAGGACCCAGCCCAAGAGCTCTTGAATTTGTCAAAGCCTGGCAGAAAAACATTGAAGTTGCTCGCGCCTACCTTGAGAAAGCCTCCCGTCACATGAAGAAATGGGCCGACAAGAAACGACGAATCGATCCTTTTGAAGTCGGGGTCTTGGTATTGGTGAAGCTATATATGTTCAACAAGTATAAACGGACAGCTAGAGCACACAACAATCTGTTTCGCAAGTATAAGGGACCGGTACAGATTATTGAGAAAGTAGGCAAAGTCTCCTATCGCGTCAAGTTACCACATTGGCTCCGTTTCACCCATCCTGTCTTCCATGCAAGTAACTTGAAGTCTTACCATGCAGATGCCGCTGATCCCACAAGAAATGTATCTACCCGAGCATTGCCTAAGCATCCTACTAAGCCAGATCGAGAAGTGGAAGAAATCTTAGCTGACCGCCTCATCAACAACACAGGCCCGGATAGAGAGTATTTGGTCAAGTGGCAGGATGAACCTCCTTCAGAGATCAGTTGGGAGCCAGTCGAGCATCTACTGCCATACCTCTCAAAGCTGGAAGAGTACTTGGAAAAGTTCGCTGCGAGGGCGTCAGCGAATTGAGTGTGGGAGAGTGTCAGGACTAGTACCATTGGTTAGGGAAATCAAGGTTCAGAGGCCTTTCAAGACTTTTCTAATGGTCTCAAAACTCAATGTTCCCTTTTGAAAAGTGCCCAAATGCTTAGCATCTATATTATAGGGGGAAGGTTTGAGCTCTTGACTGTGAGGACGTGTTGCCTCCATTGCATAGTCGGGCCAGACTGTACCGCTAGCATTTTTATTGTTTTCTTTGCATTGCTTTTCAACTTCAAACTTGTATTTCCATCGATCGATAGCATCGAACTAGTCTTGAGCAACGTCCTTCCGAACGTTCCTCCCCATTGTAATCTATTGAATGTGAATGAGAGCTTTTACTGACCATTGTGCATTGTTATATTGTCTACAGATTGATATTGTGCATTCTCAAGTTAATATTTGTGCCTGTCAAAGTAACTACTCATAGGCTTACTAGTGAATTGGATAGCTAGTGCCGCACGGATTACTAGTCCGTGACACGTGCCCAGACAATCTTTGGACATTGACCACTAGTTAAGGAGGTAACTGCAATAGTGATTAATGATGGGTCTACTTATTAATTAGTTATGTATAATAGGGGGTGCAAATTACCCTTAAGAAAATGTATCTCCATACAAACTTACTAGTTGGGGTGTAGATTGTAGTTTTGACAAAATTACAGATTGTCTACACTGGGGTTAATCTCTACACCCCTAACAAAAGAGCATATTACAACAAACACTTAGGGATAAAATATGGGTGAGTTAATATTTTTATTTCTTTAGGTAATGCTAAAAACAGTCACTCCGGAGGAAGAATTGTGATTTCGTTTTTCGAGATAATTTCGGTAAATTGATTTAAAAAAATATTTCATTGTGTATAGAAAAATATAAAAATTTTGATTGCAAATTTGAATTTATCAATATAATTTAAGCATTTTAAACTCTTATATACTACATAAAGAGTACACAAAACTCATAATGTCATACAAATAATATATTGCATTATAATTACTTATATAACAAAGTTTTAATACTAAATTAAGGTTAAAATGTAGGATAATTGAGACTGGCATAACGAAAGAAATTAATATTTCGAATTTCGAAAGAAATTTCGATAAATCGAAAAGGAGAAATGTTCGGTGAAATTTTGACATTTTTCGAGAAATCACATTCCTTGCTCCGGAGTATAGGTGATTTCCATTCTTGATTTATTCTAGTGTTAAAATAGCATATATTCTTATGCTAATTTTTTTTAATTTCATTTAACATCCAAATCATTTCCTTGTAAATATCTTTAAATATTCATTTACATATTGAACTTATTTTAGAGTAACACAAAATTTAATGTGTTTGCAGAAAATAAAGATAATTTAATTCTCTAGAAAGATATTTTTCTATTGTAAGGAAGGCAATTAGATCCAATAGTTGACCCCAAATTGTACCCTTCTACATCCTTCACCATGAAAAATGCCCCAAATTTTGAACTTAAATGCTGCCTCCTATATTCTGAGAGCTATTATAAAATGACCTCCCAGGTTTCCATCCCTCCATGAAAATAGAGAACACATACCAAAGTTATAAGACAACAACAAAAAAACCTGGTATGGAGTTGAGAAAGGCATCAATATTTGTACTAGTATGGTGCTTGATAGGATGGACAGAAATGGCACACAGCCATGACCCAACATGGCAAGAAAAACTTCAACTTGGACAAGAAAAGATGACTCAATTGCATTTCTACTTCCATGACACAGTGAGTGGGAAGAACCCGAGTGCGGTGCGAGTCGCTAAAGCCTCCGAAACGGACAAGTCACCCACCCAATTCGGAGTAGTGATGATGGCGGATGACCTGTTAACCGAAGGACCCGAACCATCATCCAAGTTAAAAGGTCGAGCCCAAGGAGTTAATGGCTCGGCCGGACAACAAGAATTAGGACTCATATTGGCTATGAGTTTTGTGTTCATGGATGAGAAATACAATGGGAGCACTTCGAGTATTTTGGGTCGTAACCCGGCTTTGCACCCTGTTAGAGAAATGACGATTGTTGGAGGTACCGGGGTTTTCAATATGGCTCATGGGATTGCCACCGCGAAAACACATTTGTTCAACATGACTACTGGTGATGCTATTGTGGAATATAATGTACCAGTCATTCACTATTGACGATAGTTTTTGTGGTGTTTAGAAACTCTTGGTTGATAATTGATTCTCATAATATGATTGTCATATTGGTTTTGATTAATTTGAATTCGTCTGACATGGTTGAATCTACTTAAATTGTTCCAAAACTAAATTCAATTATGTAATAAAAATGGCAGAAGGTAATTCTATAAAGGGAAACTCTATTTGTCGAGGAAACCAGCGAGGGAGGGAGGGAGGACCCTTCATCCCCCTCGTGATGCGTGCGGGGAATGGGAGGCACGCATCGCGAGGGGGATGGAGGGTCCTCCCTCCCTCCCTCGCTGGTTTCCTCGACAGGTAACCTTACTCTTCTGAAATTATGCAAGATAAATGTATTTTGATCTCCTATCTTCATATATGCATACAAATTTATTGATCAAAACTATAACTTTATCTTAATGAAAATTTCAGAACTAGACCGTTTCAATTTTACTAATCAGGAAAGTTTACTAGTGTTTTTTGTTAAAAGCATATAGCATATATTGATAAAATTACAAAACCAGGAATCGAGAATGGTGAGAAGACGTCTAATACTACTAATAATGGGGCGCCACATCTAGCGCATGGCTGTTGAGGAATCCAGCTGATCCTCATACAAAATAGTGTGCAACGTCCCATAGTCACCCAAAATGAAAGCTTTCATCCACTGTTAGTTTGGACAAGCATCAGAGTTGCCTCCGTCGCCATTGTGATATCCAGCATTCTTCCTGGAATCAGACTGCTACCCGAGCAAGAACTATACCAAGGACTATCACCGCCAAAATCCCAATAGTTTCATGTTTAGATGAGTCAAAGAAGCTAGCATCCTAAGTGACAATAACCAAATCAGGATCCAACATATGGGGAAAAGGCTTGAGCTAAAAAGATATGGCATTGAGTTTGTGGTGTCTAACAGATTGCAGTTGGGTCGGAATCATCTCCTTTATGTTGTTCACAGCCTTAGGAAGAGGACCAAAAAGGGGCTCAGGTTGACCCTGCTCCGTGGAAAAAACTCAATAAAATTTCATTCAGAGCAGTTTCCAGGATGTGATGTAGAGTCACCTGGTTATTTGAATCAGAAGAGGTGGTAGAGCCATCAGGGATAGAGTGGGTGTGGTGTTTGTTGAACCATTGGTGTTTCCAGGAAAGACATGTACGGCAGAAAGAAATAAGGAACTGTTGTGGACAGACTTTACTTTTGTTGAAAACAATTTTGTTGCGAAATTGTAAGATAGTGTAAAAACCACCGTAAACTGGGACAACATCTCATCCTTTTCCATCAGATGTGCCTTAGCAGTGGAAGGAGGGTTTAGAGTTGCCTTCTGCAAATCAATTGACATAGGGGAAAGATGCCAAAATTTTGCTATAACCGGACAAAGGAAGAAGAGAAATGCTAGGGAGGATATCTTGACTGGTTTCCAGCTGAGGAAAATGACACTGGTGGGGGCTTTGATTCTCCAAAACTCTCTGTAATATTTAGCGCAAAAGTCAATCCCCGTAGAATTTGAAGAGGAACATGAAGTTTGATAGTAGCCAAAAGCCTGAGTAACACATTTAACAGAGAAAATGCCTTTTTTTTTTTATCGAATGACCAGATGAGTTTATAGGACACAAAAAAGATCTGATAGGGATGTTCATAATATCCTGAGCCACCGGACCAGGCAGCAGAGACAAAATAATATCAGTGTTCCATTTGGGGCCTTGACCTAGGGATGGAACCTAGAGATTGGGATAGTTTCAGGGGTATCAAAGGTTAAAGGCCGAAAGACACAGTCAACAAGAATGAGGCCAGGTTTGACCCAATAGTCTTGCCATAGGTTGATGTTTCCCCCCAAGAGAACTTGCCAGAAGAGGTGACATTTCTTGTTGAGAGGGGAGTCAGATTGCACTCCAAGGAAAGGAGGCAATGGCAGGTGGTTTAGATAATTGAAAAATGCTTTTGTTAGGAAAATATAGAGCTTTGAGTACTAGTGTACGGGGATTGAGGGGCATGGAGATAGCATGCCATATTGTTTTTGCCATCAAGGCAAGATATTTATTCCGAATAGACGGATTGTTGAGACCTCCTAAGTGTCGAGGCCGAGGTGGTCCGATCCCAAGTACACATATGTTTGGTTTTACTGTTCATCGTTTCATTCCACCAGAAGTCACATGCAAAATTGTCTAGTTTGGTGGTGATAGAGCAGGGAGAATAAAAGCTTTCATGGTGTAAACATGCATCGAGTTAAGTACAACTTTGATCATGACTGTTCTACCTACTTGAGACGAGATCTTGGACTTCCAACTAGATATTTTATACTTTATTCAGAAAGAAATAGAAGTCAGAGGCTTTCTTTTTGGACAGCGGCAAAGGGGATCCCGAGTATTTTTCCTTAAGACTATACATCTTGGAAACCAGGATCATCATTTTTAATGTCTCGGGTGGACAATCGAGCTATAGAAGATAAAAGATTTATCATAGTTCACAGCTTGACTCGAAATAGTGTAGTATCGGATGATATCTTTGACAGAATGAGCTTCTGCCAGAGAAGCCCTTCAAAAAATCATAAGATCGTCTGCATACAGAAAATGATTTATAGACGGGGATTGATGTCTAATTCAAATACCTTTGATCATACCCTCAGTTTCAGCCCTAGCCAGCAGTCTAGGTAAAGTTTTTGGCATGAGAATGAACATATAAAGGGATAGCGGGTCACCTTGTCTTATACCTCTGATAGGTTTGATAGTGGGGAGAGAAGATCCATTAAGCATGACTTGGAGGGAAGAAATTGAGATATACTATTGGATCATCTGTACCCAACCACTAGCAAAACCTAGTTGCTCAAGAATTTGAAGCAGAAAAAACCACTCAACCTTGTCGTAGGCTTTGGCAATATCAATTTAATGGCCATCTAGCCTTGTCGTTTTTTTTCGGACAATTCTTCATCTAAAATAAAGTTTCATGAGCTAGGCCGACATTATTTGTAATGGATATGCCTTTGAGAAAAAGTCCTTGGTTAGGAGAGATGTTGTTTTCTAATAGAAGTTTCAAACAATTTGCCAAGATTTTAAAAATCACCTTATAGATGACACTGCATAGCCCGATGGGTCGAAATTTATCAGGAGTGATAGGATTTGCGACTTTAGGAAGAGGGCTATGAAAGTCTTATAAAGATCTGGGTCAAGTTTCTTGTTGATGAAAAAACTGACCACAACTTCCACCACAAATTGTTTCACGATATCACAATAATGATGGAAAATGAAAGCATGAAACCCATACGACCCAACAACTTTATGGTTTCCCATACCAAAAAAAAGGGCACAAATTTCCTCTTCAGTAGGAATAACGAGAAGCATTTCATTATCATCAGGGGTAATACAGGGTTGAAACATGGAAATGATATCAGGAGAGGAATCTTTGAACACCACTCCTATAGAGTCCCGGTTGGATTGCCAATTGTTGGAAGTATATTTAATACGAAGAATAAGGTTTTTTTCTGGCACATCATGATAGATAGATGGAAGAATTTGATATTTTTATCGCCCTCCATGAACCAGGAATAACTTGATTTATTTTGCCAAAAACGTTCTACCGAGACGGTCCTTCAAGACCGAGATAGCATTGGCATTATCCACAGAAGGAAAATCATTTTGGAGTTTGTCTACTGTGAATGTTACAAAATTCCTCTTTGTTCCATCTAGTGAGCCTAAGAGGGTGTTTGATTTTGCTTCTAAATAAAGTCAGAAGTCTTAATAAGAAGTGGACCACCTTGTTTAGAGTGTTTGTTTTTAGTTATGATCAGAACTTTAACTTTTGATAGAAGTAAGCAATAAGGAGGTGCTAATCACTTAGCACTCAAAAATTATTCCAACAATAACCTTAAAATAATTTTGTAATGACAATTGTTGCCTCCATCTTCTAAAAAACAAGTAAGGCTAAATTTTGACAATACACATTCATTCTCTTCACCAAGCATTGTCATTCTACCTCACTTCACAAGGACTCTTCAACTGTAAGAAACTTATCTCATTTATCTTTTTCATCTTTGTGTTTATTTCTCTGCATTTTCCAAGCTTTTCTTCATCTTTCCAACTCACTTTTATGTATATTTTTAAGTTTTCATTATGTAGCATGTAGTTTTCATTATAAAGCATGTAAGTTTGAAATTTTGACAAATTGATCACCACCTTATAATGTCAAGTTTCCAGCCCACCATCTCTTCATTCTTATATGTGTCCTTAGTGGAGTAAAATTGTCAAACAATTCTCATTCAACACCTAAAAACAAACACCTTTTAATTTTACAGCTTCTAATCAGCAGTCCATTCAAATGCAAAACAAACAGTTTATTCAAAAGTTTGTTCAAAACTTCTAACTCCAATTAGAAATTAACTTTTAAGCAATTAAAAAAAAAACGCCACCTAAAACTAATGTTTTTGGTTCTTAGTTAAAAATTATGAGCAGGGAGAAGATGGTGTTTGGGTTCCCAAGAGGAGTTGATGAGATATCAGCAATGGGGTCCCTAGCCCAATTATGAAAAAACCTAAATGGTCTGGGCGATCTCCCTCTGAGGTGAGTTTGGGGCCTCTAGTTGCATTTTGGCAAAATAAATATTGTAGATAAATTTTCTTTTACCCGAATTCATGGATTTCTTTGTAGAATATTCAAACCATAAGTTTTGGCAGACAGACAATATAATATTAGTTGAGTAGGAGTTTACTTGCCATCTCTGCAAGGATTGAAATCAAAATTGACATACTTTGTGCATTTGAAACAAGTCGCCTAGATCCTAAGATTATTTATCTAGTCCAGCTATATTCCTGAGTGCCCACCCTATGAAGTAAGCAGAAGCTGCAGCAATAGCCCCGGTTAGAAGGGTGGTAAGAACTGATATTGCATAGCTCTGACCTGCTATCTTTGCCTTGGCTATCCCAAGTAAAGCAAGAGCGAGGGCAGAGAGGATGCAGGCGCCTGAGAACTTGATGCTTTGGTTATTAGTAAATGGAATTAGGATAATGAAGGAAAGGAGTGGGGCACTTCCAAAAATGAGGAATGCGGTGAAGGTGACCACGCCATTCTTCCAAGGTTTCTCTTCCTGGTCTGCAGGCAGTATTCTTTTCTGGACTGTCATCTTCTCATCCACCAGCACGTCGTTATACTTGGAAAACACATTCACCACCTAACGACAAAAAGAAACAAAGTTAGTTTGACTCTGAAAATGGTGTCTCGGAGACTAGAATGAAAGGGTCTTGTAAAATTTGACTAGAAGATTATGCTATATTTCTGTATAACTATAATGGACTCTGATGCTGACCACATCGAAACCATAGCTACACAGAAATGTAGGATATAAAAGAGTTGTTTGAATAAAATAGCTCCTCTAAGTACTATGATTATGTCATCCAGCAATGAAGAAGTAGCCAACAATTAACATAAAGTGAATGGAATCAGGCATTATATAAAGCTATGAAATTTGGTTCGACCAGAGCGCCTCCAAGTGTTGTTTTGCCAAAAAGTCCTACCTAGCCAGGCAAACATAGGTAAGGCAGTCTAGTCATTTCACTAGGAACCCTCTTTGGTAATGGTTCAGTATGCTATCAGCTAAGGCCTCATCCTTGGGAAAAACTGTGCATAATTATGTCAGCGTGTACATGAGAAGTAAGGTGTTTAATTTTTTCCTTGGAAGTACTTGTTAGGCCACGACGTTCGGAGAGGGGCCATAAGCCAAATCCTAAATATCTGGGATAAGCTGGACGTGAAGAGCAGGAATGGACTGGGTCTTGACAGTTGAGAGTTCTACATGCAATGGTTGCGAGTTTTACGTCCACTCCAATTCAGTTAGTTAAGATCTGTTTTACGTGGGTTGTAATCCAGCTAATAGTTCCTTTTATTTTGGTTTATTTGTACATGGCTTTGCTTATTTAAGCAGCCCAAGTTTATCAATTAAGCAAGCAATCAATTTTTATGCCAATTGTGGTACACTTCTCACCGGAAGAGAAGACAACTATCTTAGCATTTTACTCTCTGCATTTGGGATCTATTAATTGGCATCAGAGCCAGGTTATCTATGGGAACCAATAAAGAGCATATTAAGCAGTTGGAAGCTGGAATTGGTGGAGTGCAGGATGGGTTACACATGATAGAGTTCGGCATGGCCGATAGGCTTCGTTAGGTGGAAGAAACGCTCAACCGCCTCTCCGAAGTCTTGCTCGCAATCCAGGAGAACCCCAACTCCGGCAACCATCATCGAGAAGGCAACCATCACCGATAAGGCAACGACTGGGGCCGACTGGTGGTATCTTCCAAAACAGCAAAGCTTGAATTTCCTCGATTTTCAGGGGATGATCCGACGGAGTGGTTCAATCGTGTGAACCAATTTTTTGAATTCCAAAATACTCCTGAAGCCCAAAAGGTTTCTTTGGCCGCCTATCACTTGGAAGGAGAGCCCAACCAATGGTAGCAGTGGATCCGCAGGATGCTTGAAGAAGAAGGACGAGCTATCTCATGGAAAAAAATCAAAAACGAACTTTCGGCTCGCTTTGGGCAGTCGGAGTGCGAAGATTTTGATGAAGTTCTTTCGAGGATAAGGCAGGTTGGTTCTTTGCGGGATTATCAGCGGGAATTCGAGCGCTTGGGCAATCTGAGTACAAGGATGGACGCAAAGAGATCTTGTAGGAACTTTTATGGGTGGCTTAAAGACGAACATCTCGGATGGTATACGAATGTTTAAGCCCCAGACATTAAAAGAAGCCATCAATTTAGCAAGAATGAAGGATGATCAACTTATTAGACAGAGGAGGATTGTAAAGCCTGCACCACCATCAACACGAGCTCCCCTAGCTCTTCCCCCCACTAGTCAAGCAACACCACCAGCCCCTGCGATCCCTGTGCGACGACTTACTTGGGAAGAAATGCAGCGGAGACGAACCAAAAACTTATGTTTCAATTGTGATGAGCGTTTTACTGCAGGACACAAGTGTCAAGGGCCCCGTATACTCATGTTGGAGGGTTACGAGGATAGCGGCGACCTGTTATGTGACGATGTCACCGAAGCACAGCCAACCACAGAGAATAACGAAGGGCATCCTGATCCAGAAATTACGCAGCATGCACTAACGGGATGGACCGCGCCTAAAACCATGCGGATCGCTGCCAGAATCGGTGCCCACGATGTCATTGCGTTAATCGATAGCGAATCGACTCACAACTTTATCAGTGAGCGTATGGCCAATCTGCTGCGTCTGCCAGTAGTGCCTACGGACACCTTCCCTGTTCGGGTTGCTAATGGAGAAAATCTTCGATGCAAAGGGAGGTTTGAAGAGGTACACATCAATTTGCAGGGTATTTTGTTTTCCTTAACCCTTTATTCCTTACCTCTCACAGGGTTGGACATAGTTTTGGGAATTCAATGGCTTGAGCTACTTGGCTCCGTAGTGTGTGATTGGCGGCAGTTAACTATGGACTTCGTATGGGAAAACCAGAACAAGAGATTGCTAGGCATCAACGGGCAGAATATCCAAGCCGTATCAATCGACGAGTTCACTAAAGATATTCGTCCTAGCCATGCTCTGTTTGCTTTATGCTCACAGGTTACCCATATGGAACCGCAAGCAAATATTCATTCAAGTATGCGGGAGATATTGCAGGAATTCTCAAATTTATTCACAGAGCCCTCAAGCTTACCACCAACACGGGAGATTGACCACGGCATTACCCTTAAGGAAGGGACCGAACCGATTAATGTACGCCCTTACAGATATGTGCATTCTCAAAAGAACGAGATCGAGAAGCAGGTCCATGATATGCTGCAATCCGGGCTTGTGCTACCCAGCACTAACCCCTTCTCATCACCTGTATTGCTGATAAAAAAGAAAGACGGGAATTGGCGATTCTGCACAGATTATCGCGCGCTCAACGTTGCAACCATTAAATATCAATTTCCAATCCCCACAGTGGATGATATGCTGGATGAGCTATACGGTGCTTCTTATTTTACCAAGCTTGATCTGCGGGCGGGGTATCATCAGGTACGAGTTAAACCAGGTGATGTCCATAAAACTGCTTTCCGAACACATAATGGACATTACAAATACTTGGTTATGCCATTCGGCTTATGTAATGCGCCTTCCACATTCCAAGCTATCATGAACTCCATCTTTCGACATCATCTTCGAAAATTCATATTAGTTTTCTTTGATGATATTTTGATTTATAGTCCAGATTGAGATCAGCATTTAATGCACATGTCAGGCAAACTTTCGAAATATTGCGGCAGCACAAATTCTTCATTAAAGCTAGCAAATGTGCATTTGGGCTGCAAGAATTGGAGTACTTTGGGCACATTATCACTAGTCAAGGCGTCAAAGTGGATGAAAACAAAATTGCTTCTATGGCAGCCTGGCCTCGACCTACTAACATTTCAGAACTATGTGGGTTTTTAGGTTTGACAGATTATTACCGAAAGTTCGTCAAAGATTACGGCATCATAGCTCGGCCACTCACCAATCTTCTAAAAAATGGCCAATTCGAATGGCATTGAGAAGCTGAATCCGCCTTCCTTACTCTCAAACAGGCCATGATGACCACGCCTATATTAGCCATGCCAAACTTCAACGATGATTTCACTATTGAAACTGACGCATCCAGGGAAGGAATTGGAGCAGTTCTGTCTCAACAGGGCAAACCAGTGGCATTTATGAGTCGAGCCCTCGGAGTGACCAAGAAAGTCTGGTCAACGTACGCCAAGGAGATGTTGGCTATCGTCGAACGCATACATACCTGGCGGCCTTACCTTCTAGGTAAAAAATTCTATATTCAGACCGATCAACGTAGTCTCAAATATTTTCTAGAGCAACGAATAGCAACTCCGGAACAACAAAAATGGGTTGCTAAGCTCTTGGGCTACGATTACGAAATTAAATACAGGCCGAGCCGTGAGAACTCCGCAGCTGACGCTCTTTCTCGAAAACAGGGCAATCCCATTCTTCACCATATTTTCTTTCCGCAGGTTAGCTTATGGGAGGAAATAAAAAAGGCAGCAGAGGGCGACCAGTACATTCAATCAAAAGTCCGTGTGGCCACCGACAACCTGGCGGATCACATACGTGGCGTCAAGGGCTATTATTATACAAAGGAAGAGTCATTGTTCCAAACGATGCAAACTTACGAGCCAAACTGTTACACAAAATGCATAACACCAAGGTGGGGGGTCATTCGGGTGTCCTACGTACGTTCAAGAAATTGGGGCAGCAGTTTTATTGGCCTGGGATGCATAGATCAGTGCAAGACTACATCAAGGGGTGCGAGGTATGCCAGAAAATAAAAGCCAAGACCTTAGCTCCAGCTGGGCTTCTTCAACCGCTGCCAATCCCGAGCCAAGTATGGGACGACATCACCTTAGACTTTATTGAAGGCTTACCGGTTTCGCAAGGCAAGGACACCATCATGGTGGTGGTCGACAGACTTAGTAAGTCCGCTCATTTCCTTACTCTAAGTCATCATTTTACTACAAAAACTGTAGCAAAGAAATTTGTGGAAGGCATCATCAAGCTTCACGGCATGCCCAAATCAATTATTAGTGATCGGAACCCAATCTTCATCAGTAACTTCTGGAAAGAATTTTTCAAACTGTCGGGCACCAAACTACAGCTCAGTTTCGCATACCACCCGCAGACGGATGGCCAGACGGAAGTCATCAATCGCTGCGTCGAGCAATATCTTCGATGTTTTGTTCATCAGTGGCCGCGAAAATGGAGCAGCTATTTACCTTGGGCGGAATATTGGTATAATACGACCTACCATATTTCGACAGGGATGACCCCTTTTCAAGCGTTGTACGGAAGATTACCGCCCTCCATTCCGACATACAAAGATGGACTTTCACCGGTACATGAAGTTGATCAACAACTCATAAGTAGAGATGAACTGCTACGGCAACTGAAGGCCAACTTAGCGAACTCAGTGAACAGAATGAAACAGATGGCGGATAAGAAAAGAAGGGATATTTCGTTCAATGTCGACGAATGGGTACTTCTAAATCTGCACCCATACCGTCAGCAGCAGTCTTCAAACGGGTCCATCAGAAACTAGCTAGCCGTTTTTATGGACCCTACAAGATTCTAGAGAAGATCAGGCACGTCGCGTATAAGTTACAATTACCAGAAGGGGCACGTATTCACCCAGTGTTTCACGTGTCACTCCTCAAACGATACCAAGACAACGGAGACAACGCTGCCACGCCAAATGACGAGTTACCACCATTCTCCGACGACGGGTCATCCTATTAAAGCCACAAACTATTTTAGACTACCGTTGGATCAAGCAAGGCACCCAACTGGTAAAAGAAAGCTTAGTCCAATGGAAACACCTTCCAGCCGAGGAGGCAACGTGGGAGCCAACAGTTGTTTCCGAATTTGGACCTTGAGGACAAGGATCCACATGATGGGGGAGGTATTGTTAGGCCACAACGTTCGGAGAGGGGCCATAAGCCAAATCCTAAATATCTGGGATAAGCTGGACGTGAAGAGCAGGAATGGACTGGGTCTTGACAGTTGAGAGTTCTACATGCAATGGTTGCGAGTTTTACGTCCACTCCAATTCAATTAGTTAAGATCTGTTTTATGTGGGTTGTAATCCAGCTAATAGTTCCTTTTATTTTGGTTTATTTGTACATGGCTTTGCTTATTTAAGCAGCCCAAGTTTATCAATTAAGCAAGCAATCAATTTTTATGCCAATTGTGGTACACTTCTCACCCGAAGAGAAGACAACTATCTTAGCATTTTATTCTCTGCATTTGGGACCTATTAGTACTATGGCAGAAATTTTTGCAATTGAAACTTCCCTGTTTAATTTAATCATGGAGCATTATTGGAAGACAGGGTATTTAGCAACAACACCTCTTCAATTTAACGTCCTAATGTTTGGAGGAAAACATTAAGGTAGCAACGACAGCAAGGAAAAGAATTGCGTGCCTTTCAAACTGAGCTTCCGGCTAAGTGATGGAAAAATAACAAACTCCCAGCTAAGAATATTGCCGATGGGTACCCTAAACATTAACATTGTGTTGTATGTGTACACTACTCAAGCTCATAAAATACTTTGTGTCAAAATGCGCGGCTAATAAACAAATTGGTGTGTTGAGCAACTTAAGTGTGACTTTAGTAACTTGTCAATTTGGGGGAATGTCGCAATTTGAAGCATGATATATGATATATGTAAAAGTGTCCACACTCTTACTTTTCATACAATTGTGAATCTGATTGAGTTGCTATATTCTTGTGAAACCTATATTACATTGTGTAAAGAGAACGATTTTCTGACAAATAGATTGCACATGTAAATCTACTCAAACACTATACTCAAATAGATATCCCTCTACTACAAGCACAAGTCGCAATTCCATTTTGTTTTCCTACAACTAATTTTATTACTATGGTTGCTCTATAAATCAAATGGACATGCATAGAATCAACTCAATCATTTGTAAATGCAGTTAAAAATTGTTAATTGTTCACAATTAATATAGAAGTTACTCAACAGGTAAATCAATTGATGAAACTTACAGTAGTAGCATCTTCATGACTCATCCCAAGTTCTTGGTACTTAAGCACCAACTCCTCCAATTGATGTGGCCTACCATTGCTAGTAACTTCCCAATCTGTCACAGCTCTCTCTTTTGCAGCCATTTCCGTCTCAGTACTACTCGAAACAAAGTCGCCAAACCCCATGGATATCCCATCCGCAACCAAATTGGAAAAACCCAATACCAATACATCTACTGAAGAGAGATGACCAGCTGAGATTGATGAAATGAGTGCAAAGCTGGTCACTATTGCATCCAGCCCTGCATACACAACACTCTTGACATACTCTCCTCCACCTATCCATGATAATGATGGTGGTTGTTGTAGTCCTCTGGGGATGATCTCTTTGTTGTTGTTGTTGTTAGTTTCTTGATGTAGAAGAAGATGTGTTGAGGAGGAGACCAAATTGTTCTCTTCATCCATTTTTTTCTGTGTGTTTTGACACTGGAAACTGGAAAGGCAACCAAATTATAACTTTGTAGTGGGTAGTTGAAGTATTGTATATAGACAAAGCGAGGAATTTCTCATAGAGAAAAAAAATGTTTAAGCATCATGAGCTGGCAGCACGCATGTTGTTTGGGGCTTGATACGTGTTCAAAAGAGTTGAACATCTACTACTTTTCCCTGGCTCGACATTTAGAATTTTGCTTGTTTGTATGCTCATGGATGACAGGCTACAATGGGTGAATAGTTGATAAGACTTAAAGGCAAATACTTGACAACAACGCAAGGGGGGCTGAATGAGCGAGGGGGTGAGTGGAAGACACGCGCCAAAAGACTCGATGACATATATCGCACCAGAAAAACAATTACCTTGTCTTAAGCTAGAGTATGATTGGTGTCATTGTCACTCAACATAATTTTATTTTTATTAAATATTGTGGATTGAATTCCTCCGGCACCATCCTCACTTTCGTTCTCAATTAATATTGAACTGTTAGCATATTTTAAGGTAAAAATATATATTATAAATTTTAGGATTAGACTCAGTCAAATTTTAATCAGTTCTCCCCCAATCTTTGAATTCGTCAAAACATAGTTTAGGATTTTTGTTAAAATGTGAAGTAAGATGTCCAAATCATTTTTTTATATGATCGGTCGGTTTCATTGTTTTGAAAAATATTAAAGACGTGAAATACATTATACGTTTTTTAATTATAAAATATATATTTTTTAAATTTTAGCGCTTGTATTGATTATTGATTTTGTTAGAAAGATTTTCAAAAATGCATTTTAACGATACTAAGTTTACCAAAATCTGACAACGATTTAAATAGTGATGATAAGTTTCATTTTGCTAAATGGAAGACACATCTCCACCACATGTACATTCCACCAACTTTTTTCAAAAGTTTTCTTTATTTTTGTCATTCTACATGTGTTATATTTACAAATATGTCATCATAGAAAATGAGTCTCAATCCTCAAATTCAATACATTTTCCAACTTTCAATCCTAACCATCTTTTATCTCTAATCTTTTTTATTTAACTTTGTCCCAGTTAGCAATGAATAGTAAAACACCACTCTGAATTGTAATATAGATGTTTTTCTTTATTTTATTTTAATTGGAGTTAAAAGTCTTAATAAGAAGTGACGCATGTTTGTTTTTACTTCTAGTTAAAAGTTGAACTTTTGATTGGAGTGAGCACTATGAGGATTGTTGATCACTTAGCACTGAGTGTTTAATACAAATTTATTTCAATAATAACGTTACTATAAATTTATAATGACTGGTGTTATCTCTCTTCTCCACTAGCCATCCCCTCTTTTCCATATCTTCTCTATCGCACGAGAAATATTGCCACAGTTACAACTATTTTCCATCCCCCTCCTCCTCTTCCTCAATCTCTACTATTTATCATCCTTCAATTGTTGGAGATTTATTCAGAATGTAGAGTAATGTTGAGTGGTTTTCTAGTGGGGGTGGTGGTAGTGGAAGTCGATGTGAATGGTGTTTGGAGGAGAGAAAATAGGTGAAAATTTTATAGAAAGTTGTATATTCTAATTACAGATATAGAAACAGGTATATATTTAGGATATTCTAATTTCATATTTAGGTAACCTAGAATATATTCTGTAAGATTGTTTCTTGTGAGACAATAAACCACATTGTATATATACCCCTGTTGTGGGATGAAACAAATACACAAAAATTGAAGTATTTCTTTCTACATGGTATCAGAGCAGGTTCAATCCTTTGAACTTGTTTTGTTTATTTTTTTTTCTTTTGAATCCCGAATCTCGAAGAACACCATAAAACCGCTGCATACTACAACCAGTGAAATCAAACCATCCCCGAATCCTTGAATCTCAAACTTGAATTCCTCAATGGCAAGATCTGTAATTGATGACTTCTCCAGGCTTCGCCGGTCAAAAAGCATGGTAGTTACTCCTCCAGGCTTCTCCGGTCCTCTTTCTCGTCGTCCTACAGATAAATCAAATCCATATGCAAATAAGAAGTGTGATATTTGTGAAAAATTAAACCATAGCAAGGAGAGATGTTATGAAGTGATTGGTTACCCTGATTGGTGTGACTTCACCAAGAATCCACGAAAGAATATAAGCAAGGTTGTCATTGCTACTGCTGGGAATGAACATCTAGACAATGTTTCTGCTAATGTAGCACAATCAGGTATGAATGATAAAGTTATTTCGAATAGTACATGGATAATTGATTCAGGTGCATCTGATCATATGACAAATGATCCTAACCTTGTGAAAAATCTTAGAGCTTCCCCTCAAAATGTTGTCTCTACTGCTGATGGTACTCCAACTCTGGTTAGCGGATAAGGTTCCACTGTGTTATCTAATACCCTAACTTTTGAATTCGTCTTAGTTGTTCCATCACTAGCTTATAACCTCTTGTCCGTCTGTCAAATTATTCTAACACTTGCATGTATTGTGACGTTCTATCCATCTTTCTGTGTTTCAAGACATTCTGACTTGGCAGATTCTTGGTTATGGTGTTAGAATGGGGAAATTGTACTACTTGGATCTGACAGAGACGGGAGAGAAACGCAAGAATCTTTTGGGGCAAGCTAATCAGGTCATAAGGGTCAATAATGCGAAGGAAGTTGTATGGTTATGGCATCGTCGTTTAGGACATTTGTCTTTTAGTTATCTTAAGAAGTTGCAGCCTCATCTGTTTTCGGTTGTTAGTGATTCAGAATTTCATTGTGACATTTGTGAACTGGCCAAGAGCCACCGTATTTCATATTCGCCAAGTATTAATAGATGTCATGTTCCCTTTATGAAAATTCACTCCGATGTTTGAGGTCGTGCAAAAATTCCTTCATTTTCTGGAGCTCGATATTATGTAACTTTTATTGATGATTGCACTCGAATGACCTGGGTGTCATTACTGAAACGAAAGAGTGAGGTATTTGGAAGGTTTACTGATTTTTACAAAATGGTGGCGACACAGTACCAACAATCCATCAAAGTGTTTCAATCTGACAATGGTGGAGAGTTTGTAAATGACCTTATGTCTGAGTTTTGCCGGTCAAATAGAATTCGTCATCAAACCTCCAATTCTGGTACTCCTCAACAGAATGGTTTAACAAAACGAAAGAACAAGCAGTTGTTGGAAGTTGTTCGTGCTTCCCTATTTGGCATGAATGTACCTCGATCCTATCGGGGTGAAGTAGTGAAATCTGCAGCATATGTTATCAACCGTACTCCCTCACGAGTAATTGAGTTCAAGAATCCTCATCAGAAGCTTCATACACTTTTTTCCATCCCATCTATGCTTAATTTGTTGCCCCGAGTGTTTGGGTGCACAACCTATGTCCACATACCAAAACCACAACGGAGCAAGCTTGATCCCCGTGCGAAGAAATGTATTTTTGTGGGTTATGCAAAGCTCCAAAAAGGGTACAGATGTTATGACCCGCTCACAGACAAAATGCATATATCTCTTGATGTCTCATTCCATGAATCTGAGCCATATTACTCAGGGGGAGTCTCCTAGTCTTCCCTTCAGGGGGAGAGCGATAGTGAAGGGAATATATCCTCGTTCTATTGCTAATATTGATGTCTTTGAAGAATTGGAACACTTGGAGGAACAATTTGAAGTTCCTGTAGCAGCAGAAATTGTTCCCGCAGCAGCAGAAATTATTCCCGCAGCAGCAGCAAATGACTTGTCTTGAGAGATAGACACTTCCAATGGGCAGACAATTGACCACTTAGTTCCTAGCGATCAATTCCCACTTGAGACAGAAGCGAATGGTCAAAATGTATCTGAAACTCACACACACGATACTCCCCCTTCCACATCAGCAACTGAAGATCTCGCCCAGAATGATCCACCTCAGGTACCTTTAACCTCTAATGAGTCTTCTGTGTTAGAAAGTGTTGAACCTAGGAAATCACAAAGGGTTACTAAGGGAGTTCCTAAAAAGCAATATGAACCAGACATCAAAGCCCAAGCTAAATACCCTATAGCTAACTTTATGTCTAACCATAGGCTTTCTGAGTCACATCCACTTGTTATTAATCAATTATCAACTGTATTTATTCCTAGTAATGTGCAGGACGCGTTGAAGGATCCAAAATGGACAACAACAATGAATGAAGAATTGGAAGCTCTTCAAAAGAATGTCACATGGGAGGTAGTAGACAAGCCTGTTGGAAAGAAGACTGTAGGATGTCGTTGGGTGTTTAATGTGAAACTTAATGTAGATGGAACTATTGATAGATACAAAGCAAGACTAGTTGCCAAGGGATATACACAGCGCCATGGAATTGATTATGAGGAGACTTTTGCACCTGTAGCGAAGATTAATATTGTCCGAATTTTAATTTCACTTGCAGCAAATAAAGATTGGCCCTTGCACCAAATTGATGTGAAGAATGCATTTCTCAATGGAAATTTTGAGGAAGAAGTGTACATGGATATGCCTCCAGGCGTGAAGAATAACCCAAGAGACGCTGGTAAGGTGTGTAAATTGAAGAAGTCTTTGTATGGCTTGAAACAGTCCAAGAGCTTGGTTTGGAAGATTTTCGAAGTCCATGAGAGCTTTTGGGTACAAACAAAGCAACTCTAACCATACCTTGTTTATCAAACACAAAAATGGTAAGATTACAACTCTAATTTTTTATGTTGATGACATGATCGTTACAGGAGATGATCCGAAAGAAAGAAATAATTTGCAAAAGTATTTGTCGAAGGAATTTGAAACGAAGGATCTCGGGCAACTGAAGTATTTTCTGGGTATTGAAGTTGCAAGGTCGAAGAAAGGGATTTCACTTTCACAAAGGAAGTATGTTCTTGATTTGCTCGCTGAAACATGGATGTTGGACTGCAAACCAATAGAGACACCCATTGAGATGAATCATAGACTTGTTATTCTTCATGATCAAGTCCCTACTGATAAACGGAGGTATCAACGTCTAGTAGGAAGGTTAATTTATCTTTCTCATACTAGACCTGACATTGCTTATGTTGTAAGTGTTGTTAGCTAGTTTATGCATTGTCCTAGTGAAGAGCATATGAATGCAGTATTTCGTATCTTGAAATATTTGAAGATGGCGCCTGGTAAGGGATTATTGTTTGGAAAAAATGAATTGGAAGTTGTTGGATACACAGATGCGGATTAGGCTGGTGATAAAACTGACAGACGCTCAACATCAGGGTACTTCACTTTTGTTGGTGGGAACGTTGTAACTTGGCGTAGTAAAAAACAAAAAGTTGTTGCTAGATCAAGTGCATAAGCTGAATTTCGGGGTATGGGACATAGAGTTTGTGAAATGTTGTGGATCTGTAATGTCCTGAAGGAATTGGGTTTCAAGCTACAAAGGCCTATGGATTTTTATTGTGATAATACAGCTGCCATTCAGATTGCACATAATTCAGTTCAGCATTATTGAACAAAACATGTGGAGGTTGACCGCCATTTTATTAAAGAGAATCTTGACAGGAAAGTTATTTAATTTCCATTTGTAACCTCAAAGGAACAATTAGCCGATGTTCTTACTAAAGGAGTATCTCAGAAAGTATTTGACAGCTCAGTTGACAAGTTGGGCATGATAAACATCTATGCACCAACTTGAGGGGGAGTATAGAAAGTTGTATATTCTAATTATAGATATAGAAACAGGTATATATTTAGGATATTCTAATTTCATATTTAGGTAAGCTAGAATATATTTTGTAAGATTGTTTCTTATTCTGTAAGATTGTTTCTTGTGAGACAAGAAACCCCATTGTATATATACCCCTGTTGTGGGATGAAACAAATACACAAAAATTGAAGTATTTCTTTCTACAAATTTAATTTGAGGTTAATGTTGGTAGTTTGTGATAAGCGATGAGAATTGTAGTGTTAGGCAAAAATGTCAAACAACTTTATGTCAGCACCTAAAAAAAAACTTTTAATTTTACAACTTCTAATTAGCAATTCATTAAAAAAAAAAAACAACTCATTCAGAAGCTTGTTCAGAACTTCCAACTCCAATTAGATGATAGCTTCAACTTAAAAAAATAAACACCACCTTAATTTTCCCTATAAACACGTTTTTCAAGAGCTATTACGTGAAACCACCACTTATCTATCGCAACCCTCCCAATTCTCAATTACTAACACTAAAATTAATTACCAAAAATCAACAAATTTTGCCCAGTATTGAGCGAATAAGCTGAGAGATAGGTTGAGAGGCGTGAAGAGTTGTTGCCGATTGAAGAAACCAACCGCATCAATTTGAAAATCAAGCAAAAATGGTTGACTTGGGTGTACAATGGTGGTGTTGGTTAGCAAACTAAGGGGTGGTGGTGTTGGAAACAAGTACGGTGTCACATAGCACTTACCTTTTAGTAGAGGTGGCACTTGACCAGACATGATAAGTTGACACGACACGATTTGCTTCGGGTTTAAGTTTGAAAAAATGACACAAAATGACTCATCAAATTTATGAGCTGAATTTGAATTTGAGATCTGATATAGTTGACATAGGACCAGTCAGCTTGTTATTTCGTAATTATTGTGTAATAATAAGAATATTAGTGTATAGATGTTTTTTGGTAATTATATTATCGACACTATAGAAAGCTGTATATTCTAATTATAGATTATAAAAACATATATATATATATATATATATATATATATATTTAGTCTAAATTCATATTTAGGTAACCTAGTTTCTATATTCTGTAAGATTGTTTCTTGTAAGACAAGAAACCCTATTGTATTTATACCCCTATTGGGGGATAATCAAAGACACACAATTTGAAGTATTTCTTTCTACATGGTATCAGAGTCAGGTTCAGTCCTTTGAACTTGTTTTGTATATTTTTTCTTTTGAATCCCGAATCTCGGAGGACACCACGCTTGCAACAACATCAAGCCATCCATCATCGCAATCACGTCGCCACACCACGCATACCCTCCATCGAGACCAAATTGCCACTCACAGCCGTCGTCCTCCTTTCACAACACCGAAACGCAGCAAACAAACAGCTGCTACTTCACGCCACCCTCCATACAGACCAAATCGCCACCCTGAATTAATCCTTGACACAACCTTGAATCAAGCCCTGAAACAACCCTGAATTAAACCCTGAATCACACCTGAATACACCCTGAAACAGAGATCAAATCAACACCTGAATACACCCTGAATCCATCAACAACAGAGATCAAATCATCTCTTCTCACCAACAGAGATCAGACCCTGTTCTTTTGCTTCTTCCATTCATCTATCAAATTCGTCCCCATCATCTCCCTCTATCTCTGATAAGTTTAAGGCCAAATTGTATTGTTTTTCTTTTTTTTCATTGAATAGAATACAAGCTTATATAGAGCTAACTTTGACATAACCTAATAGAAATAGGAAACCTAGCAAACTTAGGAAACCAAAATACAATAGGAAATCTAACCAAACTTAGGAAACCAAAGTACAATAGGAAAGTCTTCCTAACCCATTCTGTAACACTTTTCTATTCTGTAACATAGGTAGACTTCTATTCTATGACACTTTCCTATGTTGTAACATAGGTAGACTTCTATTCTCTAACACCCCCCCGCAAGCTGGACATGTAGATGCAGACGAAATGTGCAGCTTGGAGGAAACTTTTAAGACCTATGTGGTGATGAAATCATTATCGTCGAGTCTGGACGAGTCCTGGTATTGCTCAATTCGAGTGGTATTGCTCAAGTCGAGACAACACGGATTTTGGTATTGCTCAATTCGAGTGGTATTGCTCAAGTCGAGACAACATAGATTTTGGTAATGCTCAATTTGAGTGGTATAGCTCAATTCGAGACAACATAGATTTTGGTATTGCTCAAGTTGAGTGGTATTGCTCAAGTCGAGACAACATAGATTTTGGTATTGCTCAATTCGAGTGGTATTGCTCAAATCGAAACAACACGGATTTTGGTATTGCTCAATTCGAGACAACACATATTTTGGTATTGTTGGCCCCCCTTCCTTGATTGAATTTCAGGTTGGCGGCGTGTTGCTGATATGCATGAAGTTGTTGTAGAGTGCAATTTCCCTTCAATTTAGTTGAACTTTGCTGTCGAGGATGTTTCTCCTACTATCATCCCTCCCCCGCCTCTTGCATAGTCGTCAGAGGCGGGGAAGAGCTTGAATCCCCAGAGTCTTAGGTCACCAAAGAAAGTAGCTCTGATACCATGATAAGTTTAAGGCCAAATTGTATTGTTTTTCTTTTTTTTCATTGAATAGAATACAAGCTTATATAGAGCTAACTTTGACATAACCTAATAGAAATAGGAAACCTAGCAAACTTAGGAAACCAAAATACAATAGGAAATCTAACCAAACTTAGGAAACCAAAGTACAATAGGAAAGTCTTCCTAACCCATTCTGTAACACTTTTCTATTCTGTAACATAGGTAGACTTCTATTCTATGACACTTTCCTATGTTGTAACATAGGTAGACTTCTATTCTCTAACAATCTCGCAGCCGAGGCTCAGCAGGAAGGCAGAGCAGGGCAACACCGAAGCAGAGCTCGCACGCCACCGTTGAGCGACTGTAGTGGGAGGTAAATAGGTTTTGAAGTAAACAATAGAATCAGTGACCTTGTCGAGGGCTTTGCTCTGCTGCGGGAAGTCCTTCGAGAACTCCACCAATCTCTCCACTCCTTCGTCTGCTACCTCCATCTCTCTCACTTCTCTCGCTCGCTCTGCAACTCTGTTGTGTTTTGCAACAGAGAGCGTGAAGGGCAAATAAGTTTTTGAAAAAAAAAAAGTTTCTTATGCTATTCACAACCCAGCCAATAGTCGATCACACCATGCAATCTTCTTTTGCTAATGTAGCACAATCAGGTATGAATGATAAAGTTATTTCGTATAGTACATGGATAATTGATTCAGGTGCATCTGATCATATGACAAATGACCCTAACCTTGTGGTAAATCTTAGAGCTTATTCTCAAAATGTTGTCTCTACTGCGGATGGTACTCCAACTCTGGTTAGCGGAGAAGGTTTCATTGTGTTATCTGATACCCTAACTCTTGAATCCGTCTTAATTGTTCAATCACTAGCTTATAACCTCTTTTCTGTCAGTCAAATTATTCGAACACTTGCATGTATTGTGACGTTCTATCCATCTTTCTGTGTGTTTCAGAACATTATGACTCAGCAGATTTTTGGTTATGGTGTTAGAAGGGGGAAACTATACTACTCGGATCTGACAGAGACGGGAGAGCAACGCAAGCATTTTTTGGGAGAAGCTAATCAGGTCATTAGGGTCGATAAATCGAAGGAGGTAGTATGGTTATGGCATCGTCGTTTAGGACATCTGTCTTTTCGGTATCTTAAGAAGTTGCAGCCTCATTTGTTTTTGGTTGTTAGTGATTCAGAATTTCATTGTGACATTTGTGAACTGGCCAAGAGCCACCCTATTCCATATTCGCCAAGTATTCATAGATGTCCTGTTCCCTTTATTAAAATTCACTCAGATGTTTGGGGTCCTGCAAAAATTCCTTCTTTGTCTGGAGCTCGATATTATGTATCTTTTATTGATGATTGCACTCGGATGACCTGGGTGTCATTACTGAAACGAAAGAGTGAGGTTTTGGAAGGTTTACTGATTTTTACAAAATGGTGGCGACACAGTACCAATAATCCATCAGAGTGTTTCAATCTGACAATGTTAGAGAGTTTGTCAATGGCCATATATCTGAATTTTTCCGGTCAAATGGAATTCGTCATCAAGCCTCCAATACTGATACTCCTCAACAAAATGGTTTAGCAGAACGAAATAACAGGCAGTTGTTGGAAGTTGTTCGTGCTTCCCTGTTTGGCATGAATGTACCTCGATCCTATTGGGGTGAAGCAGTGAAATCTGCAGTACATCTTATCAACCGTACTCCCTCACGAGTAATTGAGTTCAAGAATCCTCATCAGAAGTTTCATACACTTTTGTCCATCCCATCTATGCCTAATTTGGAGCCCCGAGTGTTTGGGTGCACAACCTATGTCCACATACCAAAACCACACTGGAGCAAACTTGATCCCCGTGCGACGAAATGTATTTTTGTGGGTTATGCAGATCTCCAAAAAGGGTACAGGTGTTATGACCCGCTCACTGACAGAATGCATATATCTCTTGATGTCTCATTTCATGAGTCTGAGCCATATTACTCAGGGGGAGTCTCCCAGTCTTCCCTTCAGGGGGAGAGTGATAGTGAAGGGAATCCTCGTTCTATTGATGTCTTTGAAGAATTGGAACACTTGGAGGAACAATTTGAAGTTCCTGTAACAGCATAAAATGTTCCCGCATCAGCAGCAAATGACTTGTCTCGAGAGATAGACACTTTCAATGGGCAGACAATTGACCACTTAGTTCCTAGCGATCAATTCCCTCGTGAGACAGAAGAGAATGATCAAAATGTATCTGAAACTCACACACACGACATTTCCCCTTTTACATCAGCAATTGAAAATCTCGCCCAGAATGATCCACCTCGGGTATCTTTACCCTCTAATAAGTCTTCTGTGTTAGAAAGTGTTGAACCTAGAAAATCACAAAGGGTTACTAAGGGAGTTCCTAAAAAGCAATATGAACCAGACATCAAAGCCCAAGCTAAATACCCTATAGCTAACTTTATGTCTAACCATAGGATTTCTGAGTCACATGCACTTGTTATTAATCAATTATCTACTGTATCTATTCCTAGTAACGTGCAGGACGCATTGAAGGATCCAAAAATGGACAACAACAATGAATGATGAATTGGGAGCTCTTCAGAAGAATGTCACTTGGGAGGTAGTAGACAAGCCTGTTGGAAAGAAGACTGTAGGATGTCGTTGGGTGTTTAATGTGAAGTTTAATGCAGATGGAACTATTGATAGATACAAAGCAAGATTAGTTGCCAAGGGATATACACAGTGCCATGGAATTGATTATGAGGAGACGTTCGCACATGTGGCGAAAATTAATACTATCCGAATTTTAATTTCACTTGTAGCAAATAAAGATTGGCCCTTTCATCAACTTGATGTGAATAATGCATTTCTCAATGAAAATTTGGAGGAAGAAGTGTACATGGATATGCCTCCTGGCGTGAAGAATAACCCAAGAGACGCTGGTAAGGTGTGTAAATTGAACAAGTCTTTGTATGCCCTGAAATAGTCTCCAAGAGCTTGGTTCGGAAGATTTTCGAAGTCCATGAAAGCTTTTGGGTACAAACAAAGCAACTCTGACCATACCTTGTTTATCAAACACAAGAATTGTAAGATTACAGCTCTAATTGTGTATGTTGATGACATGATCGTTACAGGAGATGATCCGAAAGAAATAAATGATTTGCAAAAGTATCTGTCGAAGGAATTGAAATGAAGGATCTCGGACAACTGAAGTATTTTCTGGGTATTGACGTTGCAAGGTCAAAGAAAGGGATTTCACTTTCACAAAGGAAGTATGTTCTTGATTTGCTCGCTGAAACAGGGATGTTGGACTGCAAACCAATAGAGACACCCATTGAGATGAATCATGGACTTGCTATTCTTCCTGATCAAGTCCCTACTGATAAATGGAGGTATCAATGTCTTGTAGGAAGGTTAATTTATCTTTCTCATACTAGACCTGACATTGCTTATGTTGTGAGTGTTGTTAGCCAGTTTATGCATTGTCCTTGTGAAGAGCATATGAATGCAGTCTTTCGTATCTTGAAATATCTGAAGATGGCTCCTGGTAAGGGATTATTGTTTGAAAAATATGAATTGGAAGTTGTTGGATACACAGATGCAGATTGGGCTGGTGATAAAACTGATAGATGCTCAACATCAGGGTACTTAACTTTTGTTGAAGGGAACCTTGTAACTTGGCGTAGTAAAAAACAGAAAGTTGTTGCTAGATCAAGTGCAGAAGCTGAATTTCGAGGTATGGCACATGGAGTTTGTGAAATGTTGTCGATCCGTAATGTCCTGAAGGAACTGGGTTTCAAGCTACAAAGGCCTATGGATTTACAAACTGATAATATAGTTGCCATTCAGATTGCACATAATCCAGTTCAGCATGATCGTACAAAGCATGTGGAGGTTGACCGCCATTTTATTAAAGAGAATCTTGACAAGAAAGTTATTCGCTTTCCATTTGTAACCTCAGAGGAGCAATTAGCTGGTGTTTTAACTAAAGGGGTATCTCAAAAAGTGTTTGACAGCTCAGTTGACAAGTTAGGCATGATAGACATCTATGCACCAACTCGAGGGGGAGTATAGAAAGTTGTATATTCTAATTATAGATTATAGAAACATATATATATTTAGGATATTCTAAATTCATATTTAGGTAACCTAGTTTCTATATTCTGTAAGATTGTTTCTTGTAAGACAAGAAACCCTTTTGTATTTATACTCCTATTGGGGGATTAATCAAAGACACACAATTTGAAGTATTTCTTTCTACACATGGTTATGGATTGTCACAAAAGCACATTACAAAACCTTGCCAAACATGCTCATAGTCCTAGAGTATGTACATAAACACTTCAGAGAATTGCTTTGACACAGTTAGTAGCGGTGACAAACGCATCAAGTCGTTTCAACCTGACACTACATGGCTCAAACGCGGGTTGAGCTTGGGTTTTAGATTTTTTATACGATTACTTAACCGGTCGGGTTAATTTGGGTTTGAAAAATTGACACACGATTTTAATTTGATACTATACACCCATTGCCACCCCTACTTTTAATTATTTGTGCTTGTGAGAGTAATGATGGTCAGCTAATTAAGAGACAAAGGTAAGTTGTTTCACTGAAGTTCAGAAGTTAGATAAATGTTATAGGAGATGTAACAATGATTTTAACCATAGCGTTAAGGAACTTATTCTCCCTTCAAAAAAATTCATGAACATTGTTCACGGACCACGGTAAGGAAATGATTCAATGGAATTACTTGTGAAAGAATGCCGATTCAGACCTCATTGGTAAGTCGAGTCTCAGACTGCTGTCATTCTTCAAGTCATATTGAAATATGGTGGGTTTTTAAGCCAAAAAGTTGAAATTTTGATACTCATGAAACTAAAGTGATCTATACAATTCTAATTAAAACAATTTGAGGGGTGCATAGACTTGAATCAGTCTGCAATATTCTATAAACTCAATGTTCATTGACTGAACTCAGCTGCTTCTTTGCAAGATTTCTATTTTGGTTAATTTCAAACAAATAGTAATATTGAAAAGCATCTCATCCATCAGTATTTTTTGTAACATTGATAGTTTTTGATAAATACAAGTCAATTAGTTGGTTTTTTGGAAAGCAAGCTGGGTTTTAAGGATCCTTTAACCTTTTTTATTAATAAAAAGTAAACGTCAATTAGTTGTTGAAAACTTTTGACTATGAAATGGAACACATATCTTCATGCTGTAGTGGAATAATTGGTAAAATAAGTGTGATTTTTCATAGATCATCTCTTGAAACAATGTCTTTGGACTTCCATCCAGATGCAAAACCATTCAAATGCACAGGTCAGTGCTTTTGATCTCATAGAAATGAAAGTGATCTAGTATTTATTTGAGAGGACGCGGGTTTTCCTGTCCCAATAATGTATATCCTCGGCTAAGTAGTAGCAGATTACTGACAAACATACCATTACTATCACTCCTATTGTGATTGCTGTAAAAGATTCAACTGTTGTAAAAGATTCAAAATAAAAGATAGGAACGAAAGTACCAATTATTCTTGGGTTGAGTCGCGGACTAGGTCGCTCTCTTTAAGACGTTTCGCGGCTCTGCCCAAAAATTATGCAAGCAGTGTATTAGCCCCGCCGTCCCCAGGATAAAACAGCCCAGAATCTTCTCTGTCTCGTTCAACAATTGCACAGTTGATTAACGGAATACTATCACCCTTAAACTCTTGTTCTGCTCGGAATAACCAATACATTGTACATAAATCAACAACAAGAAAATTTTTCTTTTGATTGAAATGCTAAACAAAAAACTAATTGCAAAACTAAAATGTTTTGTTGCAAAAGAAGAACTCTTGTTTTTGCTAAAGAATACTTTGTTTTTCTCTACATTTTTCTAAACTCTAAGTTGTGTTGTATTTATAGGAGAAAGTATATTCATTGAAATACAGAAACATGACTAGATACATCGCGTGGAGGATTTAATTAAATAAAAACGTGATAAACATGTGGGATTTAGAAAGGCGTCTAGATACATGGACAAAGTCCTGTCTAGATGCATGGACACGAAACCATGGACGCAATTTATGGCGTGAAAGCTGCTGCGTAAAAAACGTGTGAGAAAGAATAAAAAATCCCGTCTAGGTTTATTCCCTCTTTAGAGATGCAAAATTTATTTAATGAAAATTTGTAGCAAAAAGAATGGGTTGCTCTCTTAATGACCTGACCCAGACAGACGGCAGCGGCGGCGGGCGCGAGAGTATATCTCTCCCCTCCTCACAAAAGTGTGGTACCCCCAAGGGGTCCAAGCCCAAGTCCTAACAATCTCCTTATAAACTCTAACACAAAGAGTTATATAGTAGATATGAGACTAATATTAGAGAGAGAGATCCAGAGATCGAAACCTGTTAAACACCCATTTTCTTTTGTTTAAAAATCCATATTTCCAACAATCCCCCACTTGGATTTTTAAAAACAATTTTCATCGAGCAATCTGAAAAATATAAGATTGTGCATAAACAAAAGTGTCTTTCGACTTGAACTCTTGCGTAGTGTTCATGCTTTAGATTATACTAGAGTAACTCGTAGTTTTGAACTCTATCTCTAACAGACATTACACGCACAACCTTACCAGGGTGAAGTCTAAAAAGCCCGTGCGTTACGGCCATGCACGTATATCCCAGTATAGTGAAAGCTCTAGGAATTTTGCCCACAAATTCCATAGGAAGTGACCAAACTTCCACAATTACTTAGGTGAGTCTATCAAGAGTACTCATGTAGCTAGGTACTCCACTCCACATAGAGTATCGACCTCATTAAGAGTTTTTAACTCATCCTACTTTCGCTTCAGGAATTCATGCTGGAATCTAGGAATGAGATTGTTATTTTTGTCAGCATGATTCACATCATATCATTCACGACTTGTTATTACCCATTGAACCTATTTCTTGGGATCTCCAGTCTATAGGTTGGGTTACCGTCATGAATAACTCATCAATCTAAGGGCTTTAGTCCCATTCATTTCGAGGTTTTGAAAACCTTCTCTCTAGCTAAGCCTTTCGTCAAAGGATCAGCCAAGTTCGCATCAGTTCGTACATGATCCACTCTCACAGCACCAGTAGAAAGAAACTCTCTAACTGTACTGTGCTTACAACATATTTGTCGTTTCTTGCCGTTATAATAACGGTTCTGTATTTTTGCAATAGCCGCGGTACTATCGCAATGGATCAAGATAGATGGAATCGGGCTTTCCCATAAAGGGATCTCTGCTAGCAAGTTTCTTAGCCAACCTGCTTTTTCACTAGCCGTGGCTAGTGTTATCATCTCTGACTCCATCGTGGACTGTGCCAGAATGGTCCGTTTCTTTGATTTTCAAGAAACAGCTCCACCAGCTTTACTGAAAATATAGCCACTGGTGGCGTTGGAGTCATATGAAAGGGTGTTCCAATCAGCATCGCTATATCCTTCAAGGATAGCGGGAAACTTCTGATAATTTAATTCGAGGTTCTTAGTCCTCTTCAGGTACCTCAGAGTAATTATTTTATTTATCCGTTTGCTTCTCCTAGGCTCAGATTATGTGGCTTTATCAGTTTCATTCATCCTGATCATAGGCACGTTATTTGAGGATGTACCCCCACTATTCCTCGAAATAATCCCCACTATACCTCGAAAATAAATGAAATTTATCTTTTCATGAATAATTCCTTGAGAAACACAAAAATTCTTCTCACAAAAAATCAGGATCCACAAAATTATTTTTTGCATATATAATGTTAAAAATATGTGTGTGCTTTCCATTAAGGAACTTTTGAACTTTGGTCCCTCTAACTATTGTCATAAACGGGTTTAACCACTTTTTGAATGCATATTAAGTGACGGTCCTTTTGCTAGCTGAAGCAGATCGTGCATTCAACTGTTAAGGACCCACACAATGAGAATATCAAATAAAATACCCATTCTATTCACCTCGCTATTCTCATTTTCTTTTGAGTTCAAGGATCAACACAAAATATCATTAGAAAACGTACCTTAAATTCAGCTTCTGAATCTTTTCAAACTTTGATGTAATCACCAAGCTAGATTTGTGCATAGAAGCAATCTCTGGGAATTTAGTTGCAGACTTAGATGGTAAAGGTTCCATTGCAAAACCAAGCAATAGCTTGAACTGTTCTAGATTGCCATATTAAAAAATGATTAGATCCACCAACGTCATCATCATGAGAACACATCCTTTCCATAAGAATTCATTTCCTCTACCAAAACTATACAGTAATCCAGGCACAAAATCCCTTACAATTTTTTTCTTAATCTCTCGAATTAGAAAAGCTTTATATCTTAATCACCATGTGGTAATAAGAAACTCTAATTTTGGATCCTGCGATCCTATATCAATTCTATGGACAGGGTGTTATATATGATTCATGGATGAGTTCTCAAATGGTTAACTATCCAATTTATCTATATTGATATGGCAAATAAGGCATCAAAGTTGTTCACTGTTTGCATTTCAATATCTCAATGCAATACATTTTACGATATCAAAACCATTGATATATTTTTACTGGGCTAAAATTTTAAATACATTGATTAGAAGTTTTATCAATTAAGTCAGCCACATTTAACAAATTGAGAAGAGTTAAGCAGAACTTGTGTAAACAAAGAAGCAGCTAGAGGGGGAAAACACTTGAAAGAGTAAGTGGACAAAGCAGGGAGGACATAACATGCAGCAGTCCAGTGATCTCTTTCTCACGCTGCCATACATGACCTATCTTTATTTCTGTAAGTTGTATTATGGAGAATACTAAATATCATTGAAAGGATCATTCTTTCAATCTTAGTCATGGTAGAAATGAATCGTCTTAAAATTGTTGTGACTGCTGTAAAAGATTCAAAATAAAAGATAGGAACGAAAGTACCAATTATTCTTGGGTTGAGTCGCGGACTAGGTCACTCTCTTTAAGACGTTTCGCGGCTCTGCCAAAAAATTGTGCAAGCAGTGTATTAGCCCCGCCGTCCCCAGGATAAAACAGCCCAGAATCTTCTCTGTCTCGTTCAACAATTGCATAGTTGATTAACGGAATACTATCACCTTTAAACTCTTGTTTTGCTCGGAATAACCAATACATTGTACATAAATCAACAAGAAGAAAATTCTTCTTTTGATTGAAATGCTAAACAAAAAACTAATTGCAAAACTAAAATGTTTTGTTGCAAAAGAAGAACTCTTATTTTTGCTAAAAAATACTTTGTTTTTCTCTATATTTTTCTAAACTCTAAGTTGTGTTGTATTTATAGGAGAAAGTATATTCATTGAAATACAGAAACATGACTAGATACATTGCGTGGAGGATTTAATTAAATAAAAACCTGATAAACATGTGGGATTTAGAAAGGCGTCTAGATACATAGACAAAGTCCTGTCTAGATGCATGGACACAAAAACATGGACGCAATTTATGGCGTGAAAGCTGCTGCGTAAAAAACGTGTGAGAAAGAATACAAAATCCCGTCTAGGTTCATTCCCTCTTTAGAGATGTAAAATTTATTTAATGAAAATTTGTAGCAAAAAAAATGGGTTGCTCTCTTAATGACTTGACCCGAACGGACGGTGGCGGTGGTGGGCGCGAGAGTATATCTCTCCCCTCCTCACAAAAGTGTTGGTCCAAGCCCAAGTCCTAACAATCTCCTTATAAACTCTAACACAAAGAGTTATATAGTAGATATTGGACTAATATTAGAGAGAGAGATCCAGAGATCGAAACTTGTTAAACACCCATTTTCTTTTGTTTAAAAAGCCATATTTTCAACAACTCCACACAAGACTCCTTATTAACAAGAATTTCTTACATGTGATGTCAATGGTTTGTCTGAGAGTGGCATACAACTTGGTGGAGACTCGTATATGGCCAAGCCTTAGAATTCTGTCTCCATTTTTTCGAAAAATTTGGATTCAAAACCTTACACATTCCCAGGGCATTGAAAGCTAATTGCCATTCAGTAATCAAACAAAGAGAAATGAAAACTTTCAAGAGACAGTACATGGTACCACAATCAAGAACATAGATAGCATTAAAAAGCAAAATAAAACAAAAAGACCACATGAAATACATTCTGGAGATCATACTCTGCTCCTTCTCACTATCCAATCTACATTGTACTGCATACAGAATGCAGATCAGATAACCTTATTAGCTAAAAGAAAATTTTTATTCAACCACAGACTGGAGATTGGCCATCCCCATCAAACACGCGCTGTCATACATAATAACAGTAGCTAGTTAGGTTTATCATACAATACATCTAGGAGGGAACAATAGTTGATGATGGAACAAGTGAATCATAAGAAACTAACCACAGTTGATAGGTGGGAGGTTGCAAGCAGTGGGCATTTGGGATGTAACCCTGAGAGTGTTGCAAAGGCAATCACGGTCAACTTGTTGGAGTGCAGAGCAACATTCGGTGTTTGGTGTCACATTTGAAGTACCAGGAACCACAAAGGGTGCACACACGTTGAGGTTGCTAAACTTAGCCCAGCAGCTCTGGGATTCAGCAGTCTGGGTGAGAGCTGCAACAGCAACCACCAGTAGGAGAACTGAAACAACAGACTTGATAGCTGCCATGACTGTTTGCTATACAGAACTTTATCAAACAATTAATTGAAGTAATTTTCTCTGTAACTTGATTGTGCATTCTTCTATTCTAGGTGCAGTATTTATAGCATTATTGGTGCATCATTATAGGGCTAGCAATGGTTGCATGAGTTACCTACACATTGAGCTCAACCCAATATGTATGCATCCTCCATTACAATTCTGTGACAACCATTCCGAAGCTTCTTTTCATGGGTCATGAGTCTTTTTATATTAAAATTGCCTGATTAAATAATTGCTTAGTTCTTTCAAATGTACTTGTTCATACCTTATGGTAAACTAAATAAAACTGGGATCAGATGGGGTATCTCTGTGCGCGTGGATTGCACATATTCCAGAAGTCTGTGATTACTATTGTCAAGCATTAGTTGTTTTCAAATTGATTTTCTAGTTGCTTTCAAATGTATTTTTCATTGATATTGGAAGAGTCAAGAAACCATGTGACGGATTACTGAAGTTATTAAGGGAGCATTTAAACTGCACATCAAGAAAATAGACTGAAAGCTTTCAGGATGATAATGCAATCAAGTTGATTGGAGATCCCAAGCTTGAGGTTCAATAGGCAGAACAAAGTTTTTTTTTTTTTTTTTTTAATTTTTTTGTTAAAGAGGCAGCTATCAAGTCTGTTGTTTCAGATAGCTCAAACGTGACACCCCCATGTAAGGGAACTAGGGAAGGAATTGTGTGAGTTATGTCGCCTTGGTATACAAAGAGTAGTGGGCAGTTTTGAGGCATTACATCCATCCACTAGCTAGTATATCAAATGGCCTCTTACTAGGAAGGATTCAAAGCCACATGATATTTATCTCAATGCAGATTTTTATTTGTACTCTCGTATATATGTGGTCTATCTTCTATCAGTTGAAAACTATTGTTTTATTGGTTTTATTGATTTTTTTAGACTCAGAGATGTCTTTTGGTTCCCAATGAAGAGAGATGTTATGTATAGAGAGAAACTTGTTCTATGGGAGTCACCTTGTTTTAGAGACTCCTTAGAGCATTTCCGGTAAGCTAATTCTGACCTAGAGGTATGGGATATTTTACTATTTTTTTTACTACTTATAGTCCCAAAACAAATATGCTCGCCCAGTGTAAGCTAATTGTGGGGCGCTCGTTCAATCGGCACACACAGTGGGACGCTCTTTGAAAGAGCGCACATCTTTCATTTTTTGAAAAAATTTGGGCGCTCTTTCAAAAAGTGTACAACTTTGGGTGCTCTTTGAAAGAGCGACCACCTTCTGTACCTAGGGTCTCTAGAGGGACTATATGTAGTCCTTGTGGGATCTCAAGACCCCAATTTAATTACTGATTGTGGGTTAAGACCCAAGGTCTTGAGACTCCATCACATGTAAGAGGGATTACAATTAGCATATAGTGGATGCTCTTATGGTACATGAAAAGTCACCTTAGGTTATATAAACCCTTCATATCACTAAATTTTTGGTGAAGATTTTCTCATTATCTTATAATTATAAGTGTGACCATGGTTTCTTGCAAGACGTACACTTAGCATTGGATATATATAGGGGTGTAAAAGGATCGGATTCGGATTGAATTGTTTGAATTTCGAATCCGACACAAGAAATTAAATTCGAATATGATTTGATCCGAAATTCTATTTGATATTACAAATCCATATCCGAATCCGGTAAGTTGTTCTCAATCAAAATCCGATCCGAAATCAATTAAATTATATTGTTTAGTAAAAAATCTAAATAAAATCAAATAAACATATGATATATTTTAGGATTTGTTTATAGTTAGGTGCTAAAATGACAAAAAAAACACCTTCATCTTTAATATTAATAAGCTTGACTTATAATTTTCAAGCCAAATTGTAAAAATATATAATTCAGATTCTTATTGGATCGAATTTAACAAAATCCAATCCGATAAGTAATCCATATTCAATTCTTACATCCGAACCCAAAAAATTCAAATCCAAATATGATTTTCTTGGATTAGATAGAGTCCGATTTCAGATAAAATCAGGTAGATTGACCGCCATACATATGTATGATAATGATAGTCGCTTAATAGAAGCCAAATTGTGAACTTGAGTGAACATGGCAATTTCATATATACTAATTTTGATGCAATGTTTTCAATTTGTGTTGGTCACTTCTACTCTAAGGGTGTCTGCTTTTAGTTCCTTTTATAAATTTAATTTAAACTTGGTCACTCACTATTAGCTAACCATTTAATTGTGCATGTGTTTCTAAGCAAGGAATGAGTTTTTGCGACATATCGGAAAAAAACTCAAAAAAAAAAATTGTGTTGAAAAGAAATGGTGCGAAAGGTAAAATCCTAGATTTTTGAAGGTTTATTTCATAATTTTCATTAAATTCAATAAGTTCGCCCATACCCAAAAACGAATAGATCGGATTTCCTTTTTTCGATTGAAAAAATTCGACGCAATCACAGGCTCATGATTTAGGACCACAAATACAACGCACACCCACGATTTAGGTTGGAAATCGACCAACCAAGTCCTTATCGGTGACGTTGATAAAATCTTCAAGTCCACCATGAAAACTCTTTTTCCAACTTCAGTGTCGTGTTAAAAATTGCAATTCCTGGGTCTGATCTTCGTTTCACCAGCGACTTTCGTGGCTCTCATTTTCTGAAGGAGAGAAAGTGAAACTGAAGAAAGAAAGATGTGATTCTTCAATTAGATATCAAAAGATTGAAGATCAATTTGTGCCAGAATGATCATTTTATCTAGTGTTGATTGCATGAAGAATTGATGAACAAATCGATGGACTGATTTGTGCATGATTAATTTTCAAGAATTGATGAAGGAAGTTAAGTTCAATTGAATTGAGGCAAACGCAAGAGAAACCTGGAACTTGAAATTGAAAACCCATGTGCCAATACCATGGCCGGATTCAACTGGATTTGATGAAATTTCTATCTATTGGCTTCAATGTAGGGGTGGGCACGGGATGGACCTCATCCCTATCCCATTCCAAACGGGTTCGGGACGAGACGGGATGGATGAGCATGATTCAAAGGCCATAAAAATTTGTTAAAACTTTATATCAAAAATAAGAGTGGGACATTTTATTCCAATGCGACTAAATATCCAGATTAATAATACAAATTCATTTTATTATCGAATACCCAAATTAAAAATAACAATTCATTTTATTATCCACAATGATATAACAATGTGGCATCATATTTTAGTTATGTGAGACAAAAACAAACTATCATTAACAACATAGTATCATCATTCACCAAAATGCTTATTCTCATCAATTGTTTAATAATGCCAGACAATTGGGGGAGATTCTTCTTTATATGATCATAAATAAAAAATCATACTTTTCATTTGGGTATGATGAGAAATGTTATGATATTTCTTCCATAAATTAAATGTCCATATCTCGATAAACCCATTTAAAATAAAGGGTATTCTTAGTTATTATATTTTTTTTTGTTGAAATTATAATTCCAAACTTTATATCAAAATGACTTTTCTTTTGGTTATAAAATTTAAATATTAAAATTAATAGTAATAAATGGTAAATAAATAAGTTCAGGACAAGAGGGGTTAGGCGGGATTGGAAATCTCCATCCCAATCCCATCCCACGGGATGGGATGGGACCGGGATGGGTTTAATCAATTTTAAAAGGACCAAAAAATTGGGACATAATCAGGATTGCGGAATGGGATGCCCACCCCTACTTCAATGTATTTGATTTCTACTTTTTATTTTTATTTTTTTTTACTTTGTTTGGTTGATTCAATGCTTTAATGGTGGCTCAAATTAGTGATGAGAGGAGTTGTTGGTGATGAGGATCACGAAAAGAGAAACAAAGGAAGAAAATAGGTTAATTTACTTGCATTTTACTTTTTTTACGTACTTTATATACCCTCGAAATTTATTATATATGTATTATCAAAAATTTACGATTTTTTTTCACACACCAAAATATTTCATAAAATTTTTCTTAAAATCAAATGACCGAAACTACTTCTAAAACCTAAATGACAATCATCGCTTCTAAGTTCTAATGTGATGCGGAAAAAAAAAAAAAAAAAAGAAGACTTGAATTACCCATTGACTAGTTGAAGTCCTCAAAACTTTTTGAGCTGGTTGCTTCTTCTGCTTCTCTTCATTTTAGTTTCTTTCCCCTCGCAACGGCTCAATCGGCCCGCACTGCACGGCTTTAAAAGGACTCCCCTCTTGCCTTACTCATATAGGTATTGTCCTCTTTGGGATTTATTTAAAGTTTTTGTTGTTTTAACTCACCTACTTATCATATTATGGGATTCAACTTCGCACATATATAATACCTCACCGTCCCATACTCTAGCTCGTCCAACCCCTCGGGCCTGTTGGACTCAACCCTCACCCTCTCCCTCGGGTCCGCTCACACAAGGGTGCTGCCGTTTCAGAGGCATCAGTGAATTGCAATGGAGGAGAAGCAGGGGGCTTTCAGTTAGAGCTTCTTCTGAGACTGGGTACACTCGAAAGCCCCTCGAAACTGCGGGGGCTTATGAGTTGATTGACGAAGAGACTGGTGAGAATGTCATTGTTTGGGGTGGAGCTGAAGATGATCCTGTAATCCCTTCTAAGGGAGTTCTTTCTTGGAACCCCCAGAGTCGAAGAGATAAGAACTATAAGAGCAGTAGTGGGAGCAGCTCTAATGGTCAGTTTTTCCCTTAATTGCAAGTTTATAGCTTTAAATTGTTTTTGTTTCCCACTTGTTTGACAAATTGTGCTAGTTATGTTCCCGTTGAGTAGATGGTTCTGTGTTTGTGTTGACACCCATGGATGAATTGGGCAAATTAGTAAACATAGAACCAAATTGGTTTTATTGATGGTAGAAGCATAGAAAACGTGTAATCACCAAATGCACCTTGATAGTGTACTCTACGAAAGCTTATGATTATTGAACTTTGATTCAATCGGCCACTGCTTTGATGCCTTAGAATTAGAGCGTTTAAATGCGAGCTCCAGTACTATGAAGCTTTGTGAATCTGGGTCTGCTACTTCTCTCTCTCTTTCTTTCTCTCATAATAGAATTATTTTCGGTTGGGTATGATAAAACACTCCTAAAGATCTTCATTACCCAAGTTCAACGTCATCTTCGTTAATGGGGAGTATTAACATTATCAGTTTCAGTTCCCCAAGCCTCAGATATATCCAGGCTGACACAGAACTACATGTGGGAAAAATCAACTTTCAGTCCAAGCTTCTGAAATCACATTGTAATTAACCGCCATCAAGATACAAGAAAGAATTAGTGAAATAGATAAATACTATGAAATAATCATGCTCCTGTGCTTAGAAATTTAGAAATCCACTTCAAATATGGTAATGATGTAAAGCTCAAGTGGATGTCCTTGGATCCATTTGAAACCTTGTCATAAGGACCTTCTATATGGTCTTTGGAGTCAAGTGTGGTTTTTGATGTTGAGTATTTCTTTTCTCTTACTGGTTTTAACTATATGGTTCCGGTGAGACGGGGAAAGAGGTTCAAGGAGATTTATGCTAAAAAAAATTAAAAAAAAATTTTGTCGTCAACATCAAATCAAACACAAAAAAGCATACTCATGTGCGCAAAGCTTATTTTAGCACTCGGGGTATACTGAGTGTCCAAGTCCAATACCAAGTTAGAGCATCTCCACCCATGGGGTGGAAAACAAAAAATAATATTTTACATCCGCACTTTATTCATTCTCATCCAACCCCGCTCGCTCCTTGGGAGATTAAGTTATTGGGTGGCATAAAGAATAGGAGGCAATACTCTGTGCCTGGAGATAAAAAATGAGTCGAACAAAACAAGCAAACTCATCATCCATTGGTTGGGAGGGGGGAATCATTTTATCTCCCTCCACTAACAATGCCGCCCCCTGTTCAAAGTGGAGGGGATAAGGATGTAAATTACTTGACCTTGTGGACTCTGCGCTGTGCAAATGCGTGGGAGCAGTTTTTGGGGTGGAGATGCTTTTACGGGATCAAATTTTCACAGAGATCAAGAGTCCTGGTTTTGGTTTGAAGAAAAACTTGGGGTCCTCTAAAAGACATTTCTTAAACATATAGTATTCTCCTTTATATGGAGAGTGGGTTGCATAAAATACTCCCTCACTGGTTACCTCTCTGATAGACCCCCTATCAGATTTACTTATACACGAAAGAGGCATAGAACAGCAAATCAGTGAATGGGTTGCAATCTGTTAGTTGCTATGCAATCCGTTAGTTGCTCTGTTAGTGAAGGGTGCAATCTGTCAGTTGCTCTGTTAAATAGTGCTCTGATAGTTTCTCTACGTTAGTTTCTCTACTCTCTGTTAGTTTCTCTACTTTAGACACTACTATAAATATAAGGATAGTAGGAGAATTAAGGGATATATTTTTTCAGTAATCCAATTGTACATTGAGCTTTGCTCTGAGGAGATTAGGCATCTCGAAATAGCCTTTTACATTTCAATCAATAACAACCATTCTTTTGTTAGTTCTTTGTGTTGAAATGTGCACGGCTCTGCAATCTTTGTTGTGATCTCTGTTTTGTGCTGAATATTGATTCCTGTTTGGATTATTTCCACCAAGTTCCTTGTTCTTTGTACGTAGAACTGAATTGTAGTGCTCAATACTGCAGATCCTATCACTCTCTTAACTATGTTGCTTATTGTAGAAATATATAAGATATCCTTCCTTAACTACTTAAAACATAATGAGTTTACTACTATTGTTGTTGTTATTTGTTATTAGACACTAAGAACATACTTCCTTGTGTATATCATTAAGAAGATAGATACATATATATATATACAACCTAACAGCTATGGAAAGCAATAGACAGCTATGTACAGGTAGATACACACTGTGATTACAGCTGTGACTACAGCTAGATACACACTATAACACTCCCCCTCAAGCTGGAGCATAAATGTTAATCATGCCCAGCTTGTTACAAAGATAGTTAACCCGAACCCCATTTAAAGCTTTCGTGAAGATGTCCCCTAGTTGGTCTCCAGTTTTCACATATCCAGTAGAAATCAAGCCTTGTTGAATTTTCTCACGAATGAAATGACAATCAATTTCAATGTGCTTAGTCCGTTCATGAAACACAGGATTAGAAGCAATATGAAGAGCAGCTTGGTTATCACACCACAATTTCGCTGGTACTGTAGCTTGAAGTCCTATTTCAGTCAAGAGCTGAGATATCCACATTATCTCACACGCAGACTGTGCCATAGCCCGATATTCAGACTCTGCACTGGATCGTGACACAACTGTTTGCTTCTTACTCTTCCATGAAACCAAATTCCCACCAACAAAGATACAATAACCTGAAGTGGATCTTCTATCCATTTTGGAACCTGCCCAATCAGCATCTGAGAAACATTCAATATGAGTGTGCCCGTGATTTTCATACACGATACCTCGTCCTGGTGCTTCTTTCAAGTAACCCAAAATCTGCTTTAACGCTGCCCAATGATGAATTGTCGGAGATGACAGAAACTGACTGACAACACTGACTGAGTATGCAATATCTGGACGAGTCACGGTAAGGTAATTCAACTTCCCAACCAACCTTCGATATCTTTCAGGATCTGCAAATGGTTCCCCAACATCGGTAAGTTGCACATTTGGAGGCATAGGAGCACTACAGGGCTTTGCTCCCAATTTACCTGTCTCAGTTAATAGGTCAAGAACATATTTTCTCTGAGATAGAAAGATACCTCGTTTACTCCGAGTGACCTCAACTCCTAAGAAATACTTTAACTCTCCCAAATCCTTCGTGTGAAACTGAGTATGAAGGAAAGATTTAAGAGATGAGATTCCTCTCGTATCATTCCCAGTAATTACAATGTCATCCACATACACTACTAACAGAATGATACCAGTTGCTGATCGTTTGTAGAATACAGAATGGTCAGACTTGCTTTTCATCATACCAAATTTCTCAACAGCCTGACTAAACTTTCCAAACCAAGCACGAGGACTCTGTTTCAAACCATATAAAGATTTTCGAAGACGACAAACTCGCCCTGACTCCCCCTGAGCAACAAAACCAGGAGGTTGCGTCATATACACCTCCTCCTGAAGATCACCATGAAGAAAAGCATTCTTGATATCAAGCTGATGTAAAGGCCAATGATGGGAAGCAGCCATGGAAATGAATAACCGAATCCTGAAGATCACCATTATTGTATTTTTTTATTCATTTTATTGCCTGTCTTGTCAAGTGTTGATAATACAGGGGGGGGGTCTTCTAGTCGCGCATACAGAAGTTAAAGAGGATCTAATAAATGAAATAGCTTCTTTATAATTAAATAATTTTGTCATTTCTAGCCATCTAAATTTGATCTGCTACTGTGACTGCGGAAGTCGCTTGGTGATCTAAAAGACTTCCTTCATTTCTAATCCATCTGCAAGAACTTACTGAATCTTGATCAATATCATCTTGATGAATCACCATCTCACATCTTCTCCATGCTCTTCAGAGAAACTAACCTCGAAGAAAAGATGTTGATAATTTTCTCTTGCATCATTACCAAAAGCACGTAGAGTTCTAGGATTCTCCTTGCACGTAAAGCATCTTGAGTGACAAGTATAAATTTTCAACAGAAAAAGCTTTGTCTGGGCTAGAGCTTGCTAAAGGAAAATAGCATTTCTCAAGAATTCCCATGTTCCTGATACAATATAGGCTGAGTTGACACAAAAAATTTCCTTTGTTGTCTTCTTTTTGTATGGTTTTTATCTTTGTTAAAAACCCATGGTACAGGAGAGCTTGTAGCTCTTTATTCAGTCTTGATATCTGATAAGAATTTAAGAGTTATGACACACAATAAACCATGTGTAACTTAAAGTTGTTCCTATGTTCATTCTGACATTATAATTCCTGAAGTTGAAGCCTTTTTTTGTTACAACAGGTGTGGAGTCTGCTTCATGTGTAGAGAGCGATGACTTATCTGCACGTCGCAAGGATTTACCTGGAAGTTTTGCTAAATTGAAGGCACAGAAAATAAGAGCACTTTCTAGAAAGGGTTCCCATGTTAAGAAAGATGGAGCTGGGAATGAGGACATACGCCAAGGAGATCAATCTTTTCGTGGGTTGGATACTTTGGATTCTGAACTCCAATTTACGTTGAAAAACAAAAATAGGGATTATCCAAGAAATAAAAGAAGTATATCAATTGCATCCAAATCACACCATGTTCAAGAGAGGACTGGAAGTTTTGAATCAACACCGAGTTCGAATATTTCCAACACAGATGACAATTTGGGTTTTGAGAAGACATTCGCAAAGCCTCATGAAATTGACTTTGACAAGGAGGATGCTTCAGTTCCAAGAGTTGCTGTTACTGCTCCCTTGAGAGAATGGAATAGAGGTGTGCGTACACAAAACTCTAGATATGATTCTAAAGACGCTTCCCAAAAATCCCTCGACAGTGGCTTCTTTAGTAAGAAGTCATTCAAAGATCTTGGATGCAGTGAAGATATTATTGAATCTCTTAAGGGTAAACTTTTTTACCGTCCTTCACACATTCAGGTACACATTTCTCAACTTAAAACTTTGATAAAGTGATCTTTGAGGAGAGTGTGAACTAGTCAACACATGGAAAGAAACTATAGCTACCTGCCAGGAAGTTATTAAAGATGGGACCATGCACATTAAGATGAGTGTGCATGACATTCCTTTGTGGCCAGTGACCCAAAAATTGCTCCATGGAGGATTCATGACATGACCTGGCCCTGTTTGATTGATGATAAATTACCTTTGTTTTGACCATCATCATAACTTTTGCTTTTGTTCATGCCCATGTGCCAAACTAACCTTCAAATTGCCCACTTCGCCTTTTAGTTATATGCTGTGGCCGCTAATCATGGGATTGTTTGTCCCACTGCATGTGTGCCTTGTCTACCTGTTAAATGTCTAAACATTTGACATGGTCTAAATCTCAATCATGACGACCTCTTAAAAAGTAAAACGATATCATGGAAATATTTAATATACTGAAATGTGTTGAAAAGATTTATGAAATAATTAAAGCATTCAACAGAAATTTAAAGCACAATCAAATAAAAGTGCTTGATACACCATTTGAATCATCAAACATATTGATGTTTCCTTTTCATGCATGAAGATATTTTTGTAGACACCCACAGCCCCACGGTATGGTCTTGTGTGATGTCTTGGGCTTCACCCTTCCCCTTCCCCATAATAAATTTCTCCTCTAGAGACAATTTGGCTCTTTCATGTACGGCTAAAGCCAGTTTCACAATAACAGCTTCATTTTTCATTTTAAATTTTATCTTTTTAAATTACATGCCCAAAGCTTTTAGGTATTAACACACCCATCTCAAAGATTTTCTTCTTTTTTTACTAACAGCTATTGCAATGAAGTTGGATCCTTGTTCCTTTGTGTCTCTGACTGAACTACACAGTTTGTTTGTTGGAGAGTTCATGGTTACATTTCATGCTAAGCACTTTAGATCTTAAATAAACAAGTTTCAGTCTTACTGAGGTCATTTACTGGTTTTTTCCCTAGGCAAATGTTATGTTTGGTTCTAACGATTTTCTTCTTTTGCTGCCCCTACTTATCTTTTTCTTTTTCCCTAAGTCAACCTCCTTCTTACATAGAGATTTGAGCTAACATTTTGAAACAACTGCAGTCCATGGCATTTGCTTCTGCTTTTGAGGGGAAAAGTTGCATTATAGCTGATCAAAGTGGGTCAGGGAAAACACTAGCATATCTTGCTCCAATCATACAACGTCTTAGGCAAGAAGAGCTCAATGGCCTTGGTAAATCTGCATCAAGCAGTCCTCGAGTAGTAATACTAGTACCAACTGCTGAGTTGGGTTCTCAGGTTAGTTATAATTTTATTATCTCTCTCAACATTTTTCCCCTTTACATTTCTATTTCTAGTTTCCTGTTAGTTATGATAAATCAAGTAATTAGTTCTCTTAAGAATGTCGAGGAGAGAAAAAAAAACTTATATATATATATATATATATATGAGAAAAGCGTGTTGAAATAAAAGGTTCTCCCTGATGACGAAGATTCTTGGGTGTGGAACTCTAGCAATGGGTTCTTTAGCATCAATACTCCTCCTCCATATCTTACTGACTGGCATCTTCAGAGAATTAGTTCACCAGTCTTATTGATTTTTCTAGGCCTGTTTTGTATTAAGCAGACCCCTCCTAGCTAGCTCATAGGAGAATTCCACTTTGATAACTTGGCAAAAAGAGGTCATCTCATTGTCAATCCCCGTCCTCTATAAGAAGCACTATGAATTGATTGAGCTTATCTTTATTGCGTGTCCCTTCTCGCATACAGTATGGATTCAGATTGTTGGAGAACTAGTTTGGAATATTCCTAGAGAACTAGGTAGGAGTATTCCTAACTCCCTCTTCTTGGTACAACGGATATAACAGTAGTAAAATAGAACTCGCTCTTCGGGCGATTGGTCTTGGAACAAATTACTAATTACTGGAATTTCAGAGCTTTGAAGAAAGAAACCATAGGATTTTTAATAATTAATAGTAAGCAGCAATAATCGGATCTGATATGCAGGAATTTGAAAGGGACAATGTGGAATTGGGGAATGACATGGAGGAACTTCAAAGATATATCCTTTGCAGATGTTATATTTAATGGGCTATTTTTTTTACTTAATCGGTATTTCTTTGGTATGTCTGCTCGCCTTCTTGAGAGATCCTTGCTCATCTTTCTTGTTCCAAGTTTATATTTCACTATCTTTCAAGCGCGGCACTGCATGCTAGTCCTGTAATTATGCATCACAGCTTTAAATGATTAAATATAGAAAAATGATAAAAGTTTTCTTTTATAGGGTAAAATTTGTAGAATTACATTAGTAATGTAACAACTTCCAGATAGTGATCTCTCTTCTAGTGGCCTTTGTTTTATACATTAGTGTTTACGTGCCCGCTATGCTTGCGCTCACACATATGTTATACTAATTAGTCTGTCTATACACAACTAACTTGCATGAAACAATACTTTTAAGTATTGATGCAGGGGTTAAAAATATTGTCACTACAAACATTTACAAAATAATTTCCAAATTTTACCATGTAGTGATAACTCTATGCACGCAAATTTGCCAAAAGAGAAAGTAACTTCACCTTAACTAAATTTTTGTAATATTTATCAAGTACAAAGAGTCAGATCTAAATACTTCTTCATACTTCCATCAAAACAGTTGCACACCCATCAAATCCTGGAGTAAAATCAACATAAGAATTGGCATAATGAGTATATATAATATATACCGGTTACACATACACAATGTCCCAAAAATAACAGGGTACACAATATCCAATGAATAAACAGGTTGCTTATGATCAACCTGTCATGTCCCAAAGGATATTAAACCAACAACACTGTAATAATATATCTATGAGACACACCTGTTGTTGAGGGAATAGGATTGTTGCCCATGGTATGTTGAGGGAATAGGATTGTTGCCCATGGTAAAATTTGAGTGATAATATGATTGTTGTACTTGGCATAAGTCGAGTGAAAAACTCAAAAGTGCATACGACCCGGTTGTAGTGGTCAAAAAACCCCATCCACCGGAACCCTTTAAATCATATCATTACGTTGAATAGGACTGACAATAGCCACAAATATTGAAAAACAAAAGTTGGTTGAATAGAATCCACAAAACTATTGATAACCATCTAGTTGATGAATTGCTTATTCTGATCTGTAAATAGCATGACGTTCAGAATCATTTTCAAAATTATGCAAATCAGTGGGAATTGGTTTTTATCTATCAATTCATACAATTACCTTCAGGGGTGTTCAAAAAGTAGCATTAATATTGGAACTCACATTTAATATTTGCAAAATAACATGACCAACTGAATTACATGAGACTTCCAGAAAATTCTTAATCAAAATTTTTTTTTTTGGGGGGGGGGGGGGGGGGGGGGGGGGGGGGGGGGAATAAAGTAATTTGAACTAAAAAATTAGAATTGCCTCATTGTACTCTTCAAACCTGCTTGTTTCTTCACCATTGCTGGTAGAGTCTTCCTCTTCTCCTTCTAGCAGTTATGACTTGCCTCACAAACTTGAAGTAAGGTTGCTATACGCTGGCAAAAAAGTTGATGAACTTAAAAACACACCTTTCGCAAGCATTCTAGTAGAGGAATTTCTTTAATCATGATCTTATTATTCTCACCATACACTTGAATTTCACCTATGGTTTAAGCCTTCAAAAGAGGTGGTAGAAACAAACGTTGAGAGGGTATGGGAGCTGCATGGAAAGGAGGGGGGGGGGGGGGTTTATTGCAAACTATAAAACTTAGTCCGAGAATTTTTCATCTTTCTTTTCACTTTGATTTGTAGGTTTGAAAATAAATAGATAAATATTGGTAGAAAAATCCAAGGGCCATGAGTTGTACTGAGAGAAAGAGAATGCACCAAAGCATTGATAGGGATAGAAATCGATTGAAAAGAGAAATAGACGAGAAACAGAGCAAGAAAGAAGATGGAGTGTTATAAACCTAAAAATCAAGAGACTTGGGAGGTGGAAGAATGGATTTTTCAAACATCTTCGCAGATATGTAAAGATGCCCAAATTGATTTTTGAACCAAATCTATTATAATAAGTCCTTACAAAATTGATAAAGGTGTTGCTTGAATATATATATATATATATATATATATATATATATATATTGGAGGCAAGTGCAATTTGGGAGTCGGGTTGGTTAGAGTGCATTTTGTAGGAACCAACTGTGATCCAAAGACACGATGGTTGGCTACTGTCTATAAACGAACATGATGGTTAGAGATGTTGTTAGTGGCTCGGACCGCTGCAAGGCACTAAGGAGGTTTCTTGGTGACGCCTCTGGAGCGCCTCCAAAAATAAAACCCTGCCAGAAAAAGTAATCACCCAAGCAAATTTCGTCATTATTATCTCCATCATCATTCAAATGGCCAAATCCTTTTAGTTAGTGACTTAAAACAAATTAATAATTTAAAACTCACTTAAGTTATTTATTTTTTTATTGGAAAAATGTGATATTAGTGCCTCACTTGAAGCAGAGTGCCGTGGCGCTATGAGGCGCTAAAAAGCGTTTTGAAGCGAGGCTAGCCTAAGGCAGTGCACATTTTGTAAAACATAGCGCCTCGACGATTCCCTGACAACATAGGATGTTATAATCTCCACCGTCCAGAGAAAGAAACATGAGATGTTTTACTCTTCAGCATTGGTTTTTTCATCCTCTGACCCGTTGGTCTACTAAAGAGAGTGGGTGACAGCTGAGGAGTGCCTTAAATGCCCCAAAATTTCCTTATGCTTTTAATAGTAGAGAATTTCTATTCTAGCTCTTAGCTATGTAACAATGAAACTTCATTTTTCATCAAAAAAACAAAAAAATCCCATGTCAGATTCGTATTGGATACTCCGACACACAAGCACTCTTTGGATACTCCATGCTTAGATCATCAATTTTTTGACATGTGTCCAATGTATTCCATATAAATATTACGAATGTGTTATGTCAAGTAACTAGTACGTATCTAGAAACTATTGATCTACAATAGAAAAAAAACAATGACTAGTAAAATAAAATTTATTGTTGAAAAACAAATATGATGATCTGCAGGCATGTCCCATATTGGTGGCCTTTCTGGTTGACGTGTCAGACACCAATATATGTACCGGTGCTCTTGTTATATAGGTTCTTTGGTTTTCTGTCTTCTTTCTCCTATATCCTGTTCTCTGCTGTTCTTACTAGATCTCTGCAACTCCACATTGCTGCCGCTAGTCACCCTAGCAGTGCTGGCTACCCTATCTGGTCTGACCAATTCGTGAAATCAGTTCTCCCACACTGATTGACAACCCCCATATACAGATTTGCTTTTACGGATTGGACAGGAGTACAGCCGCCTGATATAGAAGCACAAATGCAGATTGGACAGGAGTTATTATTGATTGGAATTCAACTACTACTTTGTCTTCCTTGGTTTTTTCCTTATGTCCTAGCTAAGCAAGAAACAGTGCGTGTCTCTTAGTTTTCAACTGAAGCCAAGTATTGCACAATGAAACTCACTATCAAGTAAGTTCTCTGGATTGATATTTACTGGTGGACATTGGTGTTAATTTGACTAATCCTACTCCAGTGACCTGCATTTATCAAACTGCAATTTTAATTGCTCATAAAATTCACATTTTCATGAGCGTACAAAACACATTGAGGTTGATTATCATTTTGTGCAGCAACACTATCAACTTGGCAATTTGGATCTGTCGGACCTTTCTTTCCATCAACCACCAACTCTCATGTAGTACAAAATTTTCACTATCTTTTGAGCAAACCACAATGGATCTGTTTGGATCAATATCCTGAATATGAAGGGAGTGACTGGGATAGTAAGAAGTGGTTACTAGGAAACTAGGAATTATCTTTTTAATTCAGGATGTTATTTTTACATTTGCTTGTTTGTTAAATAAATCTTTGCCTAGCTTATTGAGTCCTGAAATAAGAAATTAAGATCTATGTAGTTAGAGGCAATGCCTAGTGTCACGGGCTTTCTTTTTTTCAAGCACTTCCCGTGCGGCACTAGCAAACTTTGCCCCGACTTATCAAAGAAAGCTAGTCAGCCTTGCCCACAAAAGACTTACTTAGGCTTTGAAAAACTAAGCAAGCTAAGAACACACAAGAGAACTAGAACTTGTATTGCTTGAATTCTCTGAGGTGATTACAACAAATGAGGCCTTAGCCTATTTATACAACTCCACCTCCTCGATAGACGGTGGTGATCAATTTGATCTAACGGTCTACAATGAACTTCTACACACTTTCTTAGAAATATCTAAGGACTAGAATCCTATGGAACTCTATGGAATTTTATGGGAGGTTCTAAAGAACTCTCTCTAGAACAATGTGGAATACTCTACATTATTTACACTTGCCAACCTCACTTGGTTAGGCAAGAAGATAGTTGTGACATTCTCCTCCACCTAATCAGGCGACGTCCTCGTTGCCTTCAAATACTCGTACGCTTTGATTTTCTCCTTGAATTGCCACAAATGTTGGATTGGCTCCCAGCTAGCTTCACTTTCTGGCAATCCTTTCCACTTGACGAGTAGTTCAAGTGTGGGAGGTTGGTTGGAATGACGCACCACATGATCTGACAAGATAGTCTCTGGTTCCTTGTCATGTTGGATCCTCATGCCCATTGGTGCTCTTTGTGAAACTCCTCTGTTTTGATCATCCTGATCTTCCTTATACGATTTCAGTAGGCTCACATGGAAGACTGGATGAAAGTTGATCCTCGGCGGCAACTCGACCTTGTAGGCTTGCTTTCCCACTTTCTTGACTATGGGGAAAAGACCCTCATATCTCCTGATAAGGCCACGATGCAGTCCAGAAAGTCTGGCATGAGCATGCATCTTGACAAGCACAAGGTCTCCAACCTGGAACTCTCGAGGTCGTCTCTTCTTGTCGGCCCACTTCTTCATCCTCTTGGATGCCTTTTCCAGGTAAGCTCGAGCCTCATCAGCTTGATCATTCCATCCTTTGGAAAACTTATAGCCTGATGGATTCACTCTAGTGTAGCCAGTGGCAATAGAACTCGGTGTCATAGGTTGTTGTCCCATGACAATCTCAAATCGACCCGTCGCTTCACTCTTTTGCAAGTTTAAAGAGAATTGGGCAACATCTAGAAACTTAGCCCAATCTCGCTGGTTGGCACTCACATAGTGCCTAAGATATAACTCCAGCAAGGCATTCATCCTTTTCGTTTGACCATCCGTTTGAGGATGAAAGCTAGTAGAGAAATTAAGGTCGGTATCCAACAACTTGAACAACTCAGTCCAAAATTTCCCCGTGAACCGAGTATCCCGATCACTGATGATAGATTTGGGCACACCCCAATACTTCACCACATGTTTGAGGAATAAATGTGCGGCTTGCTCGGCTGTGCACTCCTTGGGTGTGGGAATGAAGGTGGCATACTTCGAAAATCTGTCCACGACCACAAGTATCCAATTGCAACCCTCCGATGCGGGCAACCCAACTATGAAATCTAAGGAAACACTCTCCCAAGGTCTCTCTGGGATGGGGAGGGGTTCAATTAAGCCGGCAGGTGACTGTTGCTCCACTTTGTCTTGTTGGCATACAAGACAAGTCTTCACATATGCTTCGATATCATCCCTCATAAGTGGCCAATAATAGGAATCTTCCACAAGAGCAAGAGTCCAATGTATACCTGGATGTTTCGCCCACTTGCTATCATGGCATTCTTTCAAGACTTCCTTCCTTAGGTTGTCATGAGGTGGAACATAGATTCGCCTTCCCTTAGAGTATATCAAGCCGTTCTCCACCCAAAACCGTCTTGTCTTCCCATCTTTGACAAGAACTATGATGGTTTGAGCCATGGAATCATGTGCCAATCCTTCCTTTATGCGTCCCTTCAAGTTGCTTTGAGGTTGACTTATGTCAGCAAGTTCTCCTTTTTTACTCAAAGAATCCGCAACAAGATTAGCTTTGCCAGACTTGTACTCCAAAGTGTAATCGAACTCTGCCAAGAAATCTTGCCACATAGCTTGTTTTGGTGTGAGTTTCTTCTGTGTCTGGAAGTAGCTAGTGGCAACATTGTCGGTCTTGACCACAAATTTGCTCCCAAGCAAGTAATGTCGCCATGTTCGCAGGCAATGCACAACCGCAAACATTTCCTTCTCTTGTACTGTGTACCGCCTCTCAGTATCATTGAGCTTCCTACTTTCAAAGGCAATAGGATTCCCTTTTTGCATCAATACCCCACCAATAGAAAAGTCGGAAGCATCCGTATGTACCTCAAAAGACATAGAATGGTTGGAAAGTGCCAACACCGGTTCTTCCACAATTGCCTTCTTCAATCCTTTGAAAGCTTGTTGGCATTTTGAATTCCAATCCCAACTTCGTCCCTTCTTGAGCAAGTCCGTCAATGGAGCGGCTATGGAAGAGTAGCCTTTGATGAACCTTTTATAATAGTTCACCAAGCCAAGGAAAGATCTTAACTCGGTGATTTTGGTCGGTGGTTCCCATTCTTGGATGGCTTGTACCTTGGATTTGTCCATACGAAGCTTGCACTTGCCAATGATATGACCCAAGAATGTCACCTCCTCTTTGGCAAATGAGCACTTCTCCTTTTTGACATAGAGATCGTTCTCCTTCAAGGTTTGGAACACTTGCCTCAAGTGATCCACATGTTCCTCCAATGTCTTACTATAGATCACAATGTCATCAAGGTACACAACTACAAACCGATCAAGGTAAGGAGCTAGTACCTTATTCATTAGAGTGCAAAATGTGGTCAGCGCATTAGTTAAACCAAATGGCATGACTAAGAACTCGTAAGACCCGTACCTTGTAACACATGCCGTCTTTGGTTCATCTCTTTCGACTATGCGGAATTGATAGTATCCCGAGCGCAAGTCAAGCTTGGTAAAGTACCTTGCATCACCAAGTTGATCAAAGAGATCCGCAATAAGTGGAATCGGGTACTTGTTCTTGATAGTGACCTTGTTGAGTGCCCGATAGTCAATACAAAGCCGTAGGGATCCATCATGTTTCTTTTGAAATAAGACCGGCGCACCATATGGAGCTTTGGAGGGTCGGATATAACCAACATCTAGTAAATCCTTCAATTGTCTTCTTAACTCCTCGAACTCAGGAGGTGCCATACGATAAGGAACAAATGCGGGTGGCTTTGCTCCAACTTCTAACTCAATAGCATGATCCACCTCTCTCCTCGGTGGAAGCTTCTTAGGCAACTCGGCAGACATAACATCCTTGTACTCCTTGAGAACATCTTGGACGGCCTTAGGTACATTCACCTCTCCATCCATGGGACCTTCGTCTTCCTTGAGGGTAGCCAAGTAAGTAGGCTCATTCCTCTTTACTCCTTTAGAAAGTTGGAGAGCGGACACCATTCTCTCCTTACTTATCTCCCGTACCACGGGCACAACACAAGGTTGTTCCTTCTCCATGATGCACATGGTGTTGGCATATGGGACCAGGAACGCTTTCACCATGTCCAAGAAATCTATACCCAAATAGAACTTGTGATCATCAATTGGAGCAATAGTTATGTCGACTTTACCTCGCCATTGTCCAAGCCGAATATCGGTGCCACGAGCTATTCCTTCAATTGGGAGACTTTTAGCATTGACTCCATTGATATATCCTTTCTCCTTCGTATATGATAGGCCAATTTCTTCAGCAAGGTCTTTGGCCATGTAGACTGTGTCGGCTCCGGTATCCACCATGGCTTTCAAAGTCTTGTCCCCGATCTCGGTCTCCACGTACATCCTTCCACGTGGTTGTTCTTCGACCTTAGCTTGAATGACACTTAGGAGATTCATTGAGGCGATCCTCCTTTGCTTCTTCCTCCATGACAAGCGCGGCAAGTTTCCCCCGGTTGGGACACTCAAATGCCTGATGGGGTCCACTACATAAGAAGCAAGATATCTTCTTGGGTGATCCATCTCTTTTCTCTTTCCCCTTGTCTTTGGAGTACTTGTGTTCCTTGGAGGACTTCTCTTTGTCTCCCCCACCTTTGCCATCATTACTCGGCCTTTTCCCTTGCCCCTTGGATGAGTCCTTTCTCTTGAACTTAATCAAGGATTCGGCTGCAGCCATAGCCGTTGCAAGGTCTTGCACACCTCGCCTCTTCAGTTCCAACTTGGCCCAACCCGTTAGGCCATCAAGGAAGCTAAACAAAAAATCCTTTTCTCCCATGTCAGGAATCTCCAAGAGCAACTCCGAGAATTCCTTCACATACTCCCTTATGTGGCCTTCCTTATGTTGAAGGAGGCGAAGCTTGGCCCTAGCTTCGTTTTCGGCATCCTCCGGGTAGAATTGTCTCTTGAGTTCCTTCGTGAATTCTTCTCAAGTGTCGATGGTGCACAATCCTTTCTTGACATCATCGGACCTTCAGCGCCATTAAACTGTAGCAACGTCATTTAAATATAAGGAGACACTACGTACCTTTGATGCTTCATCTATTATGCCAACCGCATCAAAGTAGCGCTCCATGTTCCACAAGAAGTTGTCGATCTCCCTTGCACTTCTTGCCCCACCATAGGCCTTAGGTTTGGGAGCTTCGACTCTGTGGGTAATTGTCCCTGGTGTAGTCCCACCATTGGCTACCGCAGCCATACACACACTGAGTTGAGTTTCTAGCTTCTCAACTCTTTCCCTGTAAGCATACATCTTTGCATCTTTGGCAACAATTTGGGCTTCAAGGGACTCGATCTTCTTGGACACCATGTCCACTACTGCGTTCAAGGCTCCTTGCATCTCTTCCCGGAGCTCTTGGTCCTCCCTATTGGACGCTTGCCCCTCGATGCGTTGGTCCATGTCTTCGACTTTCTCCCTCAGGTCGGACATGGTGGCACACAACTTAGCCAACCTTTCATCCATCGCAGCGATCATGTCCTTCGACTTGTCCTTGCGGACTTTCCCACCTTTGTCGTTGTTGTCAATTGCTGGGTTGTTGACCTCTGACGACATTCTCTTGTGTAGGATGATTTCACCAACCTTGCCAACTGTCGCGAGCTTTCTTTTTCACAAGTACTTCCCGTGCGGCACTAGCAAACTTTGCCCCAACTTATAAAAGAAAGCTAGTCAGCCTTGCCCACAAAAGACTTACTTAGGCTTTGGAAAACTAAGCAAGCTAAGAACACACAAGAGAACTAGAACTTGTATTGCTTGAATTCTCTGAGGTGATTACAACAAATGAGGCCTTAGCCTATTTATACAACTCCACCTCCTCAATGGACGGTGGTGATCAATTTGATCTAACGGTCTACAATGAACTTCTACACACTTCCTTAGAAATATCTAAGGACTAGAATCCTATGGAACTCTATGGAATTTTATGGGAGGTTCTAGAGAACTCTCTCTAGAACAATGTGGAATACTCTACATTATTTACACTTGCCAACCTCACTTGGCTAGGCAAGAAGATAGTTGTGACACTAGGCGACCCCTCAACACAACAAAAATCAGCACATGCTTCAGTTGTTGTTGTTGTTGTTTTTTTGTTATACGAAAAAAGATTTTACAAATAGTCACAACCCTATATTCACATCAATAAGTCAAGCCCGATGGAGGAAGCTATGATTTGTGGATGAAGCTTCTGAGAATGAGACTGACCATGAAGTTGAGAATGTACTACACTCCTATCTTGATCATGAAGAGATAGACTTAATTCCGGGGAGGATGAGGATCTGTGAACAATATGTTTATGGTTGTTGTTTGTTCATTTTTCCTTTGTGGGTTGCTTTTGAGCTTCGAATGATGTTTAAACTTTATGTATGGTTGTTGTTGTCTTGTCCTGTTTACTTGTTTTTCATTGTTGTTGTTGGATTATTTTAGACATGGGTTTAATTTGCATTTGGATTTATGCGATATATTATTTTGAAAGAATTAAAAAGTGCTCCTTGGAATGCTTAGGCTCCCATTGGACACTGTCTTCTCTCCTAGCGCTTCCAACTACACAGCTTACAATCACCAAATCATCAGTTCATGTTTTCTATCACTAAGTTTGTTTCTGCTGAGGTTCATATAGGTGTATGGAAAGTTGAAATTTAGTGTAAATAGTGGACAAAATAAATGATGATGAGAGGTTGACAAGTTAGAAATGGAATGAGTGATGCTTTGTTATGTTTGCGTAATCTTTTATTGATTTCATTTCTAAAATACTCACACAACTCATCTTGTTTCTTTTGCATTTATTGAGGCTGTCATAATCAGTATTTTTTTTACCCATTACAAGAATTAGGTTTTAGTTTTTAATTCATGCTTTTATAAGAAATTAATCATGTGGATGATGCATATATCTATCAATCATTTTAGCTTGCGAAGGCCCTATGGAAACAGAATTCATTACTTGTTATTCAATATTGTAAAAAAAATTTCCTCCAGGTGTTACTTCACAGTTCACAGTATTAGAGTTTAGTCACTGATACAAATTCATGCATTCGCACAGTATCTGATGGCGACATAACACAATCTTACATTCTGTAGGTGTTAAGTAATTGCAGATCCATGTCGAAGTTTGGGGTCCCATTCCGTTCCATGGTGGCAACTGGTGGCTTTCGGCAGAAAACTCAGCTAGAAAGTCTCAAACAAGATTTAGATGTTCATATAGCTACACCTGGGCGCTTTATGTTTCTTCTCAAAGAAGGTTTCTTACAACTGGGAAATCTTAAATGGTAAGACATGTTTGTTATGGATGCTATTTTTTTTCAATTTTTCTTTTTTTCTCCAAACTTTTTTCCTTTTTTTTTTGGGAGAGTTTTTGGACTTGAAAGGGAAATTTATTGCATGGTATGTGTTTTGATTATCAGTGTATGGAAAGGCTATGGTGCATATGGACGTTTTTATCATTCTATAAATTTAGTGGAAAAAGAAACTGGCTCTACTAATCCAGGTTATTGACAGTTTCTGGCTGTTCTACAGAGCACCAAGGTTTAGTCACCTTGAATGGCCGTACAGACTAAAATTTGTCCTATTGATGATTTTCTGCCATTGGATTTTAGTCTATTTTACTAGGTGCTAATAGCCTACTTTCCGAGGATCTACTTATTGTTGAAAAACTCTTGAAGTCAACACCTATAGGTCATAAATCAAGTTTATTTTTATTGTTTAGTTGTGCTCCAAAGGGTGGAGTCAACAAGCTTGGCAAAACCCCTGCAGAATAACCTTCCAGATCCACAGTCAATCCAACATGGGTACCAGCTATTTGACATGGCACTAAATAGACTGAAAATGTTGACTGCTCAATGTCGGATGATATGCATTCAGATGATATCCCATACCTTTAATTCAAAGCTCTCCACTGAATTCTAGCGAGGGAGTACAAAATCATTGGATTGACATGTCTCTGCATCTGAAGCTTCTTGAGGGCATCATTGCATGTAGTGTCTGTTATACAGATCCTAGCTTTTGGTATTCTATGGATCCTTTGTATTGAAATCTGATGTTCCGGAATCAGTCGTAGAGGTCTACTACAAGCATTCACCTCCAACATCTTCGTTCTTCTTACTTCTGTAGTCTTCTTTGGATTATTGATAGTCGTAGTCGTACTGACATATTTTGCTTGTTTGTATGCTTTCAGTGCTGTGTTAGATGAGGTAGATATACTCTTTAGTGATGAAGACTTCGAGCAAGTGCTGCAAATCTTAGTTAACTCTGCACCTGTTACTACTCAGTATCTCTTTGTGACTGCAACATTGCCTGTGGACATCTACAACAAGCTAGTTGAAGTCTTCCCTGATTGTGAAGTTATCATGGGACCTGGGATGCACTGTACAAGCTCTGGCCTTGAAGAGGTCAGTTATTGAAACCTTTCTTAATTTGTGATTTAATCTCAATAGTCGTTTTTACACCTATAGTAAATAGTTTCATCTATTTTGGACTTCATTATCAGCTCTGGTTACAGATGACTTAATACAGAGTCATCATTATGAATTCCAAAGATTTGGACTGTGAAACTACTCACTGATGTTGCGTAGGAGCTTGTAGAAATATCTACAAAATAAGATTTCAATTTAGGTGAAAATATAAGTATTTGACTGTTCACTAACATTTAAGAAGGTTAAATTGGGATTTGAGGTGTAGGAATTTTCAAAAGTGGAGCAAGACTTAACCTCAGTGACTGACGCCGTCAAATTTAATGAGTGCAAGTTTCATCCAGGTGTATAACTCATATACAATCATAGAATGATTCAAATAAAATATGATATTGAAATTCGTCCATAAAACATGGTTCATAAGTTGACCCATAAAACCATAATATAATAAAGCATAAGATAACATGAACTTTGTGAAGGTTGAAATGGCTCTTCTTTGATACGTTTCTCTCCTTTTTCCTATCACTTTACTCTTCTTTTTTATTCTTTCTCCTTTTTACCTGATCTTTTTCAGTTTCTCTCTTCTTTCTTTTCTGCTTTCACCAAGGAGTACAGACAGCCCCAAACATCAGTGTTTAGCAACCCCCTCTTGACAAATTATAGACATTTTTTGTGTACAAAAAGTATTGGAAAATATTTTGGAGAATCAACAAGCTTTTAAGATTAGGGATGGCAATGGGGCGGATTTGGGCAAATCCATCCCTGTCCCGCTGGGGATGGTGGATCCCCGAATCCGCCCTAGATATCCGTTTATCAAATTTTTTAAAAACCATCTCCGCACCGGACGGATTGGCGGATATCCGCCCCACCCCGTTTAACCGAAGAAAAAAAAAACCAGATCTGAGATTCTTTTTTTTTTTGAAAGGCGAGCGTGCCGCCGGTGGTGTAGAACCTAAGTCGTGGGGTTTAAACCACCACAACCTTAACCATCCAACCAGGCTACCATTGGCAGATCTAAGATCTGAGAAAGAAGAAACAAGAAGTGAGAAGAAGAATAGAACCCCACCCCAATCTCTCTTCTCCCCAGTCTCTGAGAACAAGAATAAAACAGATCTGTGACGCAGGAAGTGAGAAAAAAAAATCTGAACAATGAATTAGAGACAACATTCACAAACACAAACTAGGGTTTGTAGCCAATGAACAGTGAATTAGAGCCCCCTAATCTCTCTGCAGAAAGAAAACAGAAAGAAGAGAAAACACAGTATATTACAAATAAATTAAGAATTTAAAATTGGGATTTAATTCAACAACTCAAAGTGAGAGAGGAGGATAAGGAAGACCTCTAACTCTCCCTTGGTTACAGTTTTGTTACCATTCAAGCTAAGAAATATATTTTCTTTTTCCCTGTGCATCCATTGCTAATTGCTAATTGCTGCTTAAACATCCTAATAAACGCTTCTACTTTCAATTAAGCTCTTCCATGGACAACCCCTCCTTTTCCTACTCAACTACCACAGTTTCTACTTCATCACTGCAAAAAATCTCGTCTACTGTCACTGACCTCTTGCTCTTCTTATTGAGGAGTAAACGTATAGACGTTTCTTTATCTCTTGTTTTCTTTATCTTACTACTTCTCTTGCTTTTCTTCTTTTCTTTCTCTTGCTATTCACTATGCAGTTAAAATGGATAACGGACCCATAACGGTCCACAAGCGTTATAGGTGGTAACGGGATATAACGTGATATAACGGAATATTCTGTTAAATATATTTTTAATACTCCCACAAAGTATTGATGTATTATAGAGACAAAAAAGTAAATCATGTTCATAACATTAAATTCAAAAACATTAAAACATTAATAAAAAAACATCTTCCTTCGTATGAGAGTGAGATCGCAATAGAGAGTGCGATCGACTCTTCGTCTTCTTCCCTTCTTCTTATCTCATTCTCTGTTAACCAGCAAGGTCTGGTTCTCTATCGATCGGCGACAGCGAGCTCATGTCCTTCTTCTTTGATCGAGAATGAAATGGGTATTTTTTTATATATTAAAACAAAAAGTTAAAGCGGCGTTATTGAAAAAAACGTTATCTCAATAACGGCCATATAACAGCATTATATCGGAGCTATGATAAAAAAACGTGATAATCTCATAACGTAATGGCTCACCCTCGTTAAGCGTTATATCATAATTATATCAGTGTTATAACGTTGTTTTAACTGCACAGGCTCTTCATCACTGCAAAAAATCTCTTCTCTTGCACATCATGTTAAAATGTGTTTTTGTTTTAAGTTTCCACCAACACAACTCAAAGATCAGAGAGAGAGGAAGGCTTGAAAATCTCTACAATGTCTTGTCTTGTAGTCACATGGGAGGTTGTCTTGATTTTTTTTTTTTTTATGAGAAGAGGTTGTCTTGTCTTGTAGTCACATGGGTGGGTGGGTGATGACAAAGTAATTAATTTATTTTTAATTTCTTAAATTAGTAGTTGGGGCGGATGTGGTTAAATCCGTATCCTCCCTGAATTTGGGACGGATACAGTTTGGATCCCCGAATCCGCCCCGAAATCTGTTAATGTTAATCCAAATCCGCTCTAAACGGTTTGGGTGGGGCGGATATCCATGAAAGTTTGCCCCACTGCCATCCCTATTTAAGATTTACTCTATTACAGAACTTACAACTATATGGTATAACAAATAAAAAATATTTTTTATTCAACAAGATTAGGTTCTCTTCACTACTTCATCCATGGCCATAATGATAGCTTAGTAATGAATCACTCTAATGCTATTTCATGGTTGAAGGTCATAAAATTCCCTCTTGCCAACATTAGGTTCCCTTCACACTTCATCCATGGCCATAATAATAGCTTAGCAATGAATGTCTCTATTGCTATTTCAGGTAGTAGGTCATAAAATTTCCTCTTGCCAAGATTATGTTCCCTTCACACTTCATCCATCACCATGATGATAGCTTAGCAATGAATGTCTCTAATGCTATTCCATGGTAGAAAGTCATAAAATTTCCTCTTGCGGTTCATGAATCACATCACTAAAAACAAAATAATTTTTTTTAAGTAGTAGAAAATGGCCAGTTTGCCAATTGATAATGGCTATCTAGTAAACTTGTGGCGGATGGTATCACAAGTGAACCCTGCCAAAGGCATTTGATGGTTCTGCAATATGTACCATGCTCGCCCTTAATAAAAAAATGGTCACTTCATGTCTATTAAGTATATTGTAACAAAATTAAAGATAATATTGTAATTTTTCCTCTTTTACGAAAATTGATTAGCATGGGAAATACTAGAATTTTACTTTTAGGTAGGGGTGCAACTTGGGCAAGTTAGGTGGTCCAGTCCAGACCCAACCTAAAACCTTGTCGACCTAAAACCTTGATATGACAGGTCGAAGCCCACCCAACTCGAACTTGAACCCAAGCAATAGCCACCCAAGCCACACCCGAGTATGATTTTTTTGGCTTTGTTGGAACTCGGGTTACCTGAATTTCCCAAGTCACTTGCTAGTTTTTTCTGAAAACATTATAGGTTTTCAAGTCAAAAGTGAGTGAGCCCATACTTGGTGCTTTGAGCATCAAAAGCACAACCACCAAGCTAAACTTTATTTTTGCAAAGCTTTCACATTTAAATATAAATTATTTTTTTATGGATGATATATTTGTAGACTATGAGAATTCCTCGGGTTGCCCATACCGTGGTCCAAACCCAATCGGATTTTAATTGGGTTGGATATTTTGAATCCATGGGCTGCCCGATTTCAAATTTCCATAGCCCGCGGGCCAAGTTTTCAGGTGATCAAGCTGGTGAAGATATGGGTATTGGTGCTCTGGAAAGATAGCGGTGAGGGCTATTCAGTGGATGGATGATCTCTTCTTGTTGCTTTAGATTCCTGGGTGGGAAATGTCATATATGTGTGAGAGGGTTTCTTGGTGCTCAATGTCCTTTTGAGCCCTTGTTTTTGGGTTATTTTGTTTTGTTTCTCCTCTTACTTTCTATTCATCTATCTATGACTTGCCAGATCATATGGTCAAGAAAATTGTACCAAAAAATGTTAAGAATGATAAATTCTCGACTTCAAGAATGCCCAGTCACTTCCAGATACAAATGTGGGTGAAAAAAGGCTTAATCGAGCACTGATTGTGATAACTTTTATTGAGGTGTGATGCAGAAATGAGGTGCCTCGGTTTTTTTTAGAATAGTAAAAAAATCTGAAAAAAAAGCTTGAATAACACAAACCGATCAACTATTCAATGAAATAACACAATCAGAAGTAAACATAACACATTAGATACCACCAATATCTCTGAAGTTTCCAAAAAACTTGAGCATGAAGTCAACTAGTAGTCATAGCAAAATGACAAAAGCCCACACATAAACATGGTTATATGGGGCAGCAGAAGGGGCTCAAAATTTTAGGTTTTGGTTAAAAAACAAAAGTATTTTTTTTTTAAATTGAGGCTTAAGCCTCATGGCACCTTAGTGTATAAGCCTTGGTATAGCGTATAGATGCCTCAATTAAGTGAGGTATAAGCCTCATCGGACTATGTGAGGCCAGTCATGGACCACTTTGCACTGAGGCTAGCCTCAAACCATAGCTTCTGTGCATTATTTTAAGACACGGTTCCACTTACAACAATATTATTCACATGTACTATATAAGAAAGATGGTACTATAGGAAGATTAAACAAACATAAATATGGTCAAAGACAAAGAAAGCAAAACAAAAATGATAACAGAGCTAGATTTGCCTAATCAGGCCCAGAGGAACTGTTTTAATATTTTCAACTTGCCCCCTTATGCTCACAACCCACCAGAACATACTGCATATCCGACTATATGATCATATGAAACAGCACAGCAACTGAAAGAACTGCCGTTTTAACTGTAGAGAAGGTCTCCATGCCATAAACACCACAAGTCTTTGTAAACCAGTTGCCACAAAACGGGCTTTGAAGTGCTCTACTGAATCTTCTGGCTGATACTTCGTTGTATTGACCATCATACAACCTATTGTCTGATTCCGGTTGGGAATTGCTGTGGTGTCAACTTCTAAGTCTCATTTCACTCAAGCGCCTTAGTATGATCATTCCATAGCTTTCATTTGGCTAAGGAAGATACCTATTAAAGACTTGGGAGCAATCGCAGAACATTGTGACAAAGAAAAATATGGTATGGAGAAGGATGATTAACATGTAATGAAACAAACTGTTAAATAGGATCAAAATACAAAACCTTTTACCTTTCCTAATAGAATTTATCTGACAAAATGGAAGAGGAGCCTTAATAAAAGGCAAGGATAGATGAGTGCAGAAATAACGGTTTGGCATAAGAGTATGTTGGAACACTTGTAACAAGGGAACACTAGGAGGAGCTTGCACAGCCACAAGGCCAGTATTTATGGAAGAAACTAGATTGGGCAGGTATAGGAGCAAGAACTATAGATGATGGAAGTATAAGGCGTTTCCCCTCACTGGAACACACAAATATTGATGAAAAAAAGTTGTCCTGTAAAGGAAAATGTGGTGTTATTCTAAAGAATGTTACATGTGCTCTAGTGTCAAACTGACAAGATGTAAAATGGTAATATCCATAGCCATTTTATAGTATATGAGGAGCGCTTTAAAGAGTACTTTATTGCTTGGGAACACACTTATCGCAATCCAGTCCTTAAGTATGAATCAATGCAACACACCTGAAAACCCTAAGAAGGAAAGGAAAATATGGTAACAGAAAAGGGAAAAGCAATAAGAGGCTGTTTGATTACTGGAAACTGTCCATGGCATTTGATTAATTATATAACATGCAGTAAGAACTGCATCTTACTAAAAGCATTTATGGACATGGTCGAGGCATATCAAAATGTCACAATCTGTGCCCAGCAGTGCCGCTTTTTTGTTTTCTTTAAGCAAAATTCCTGCATTATTTGGACCATATAATCATAAACATAATCGACAGAAGAAGGTATTGCAGACAAGATCATTATGGATGTGTTCTAAATCACCTTAAACAGTTATTTATGGTTCACATGGAATGTGAACACAGGTACTTGTTGATTGTAGTGGAGATGATAGAATGGAGAAAACTCCAGAGACTGCATTTCAAAATAAGAAATCTGCTTTATTGCAGCTTCTAGATGAAAGCCCCGTTGATAAAACCATTATCTTCTGCAACAAGGTTAGTTTGAATGCCACGCAATGAGAACTTTTTTTTTATGCTGTCAAGGCTATGTTTACATATGTTTCCTTCGATTTTCTTGCACTATCCATTCAGATTGAGACTTGTAGAAAAGTTGAGAATGTATTGAAACGGTTAGACAGGAAGGAAGCTCGTATCAGGGTATTATCATTCCACTCTGCTTTGGCACAAGAAGCTCGTCTTGATAATATGAAGATGTTCCTTAAATCTCAGTCCAAAGAAGACTCTGTTTCTTATTTGCACTGACAGGTAACATGTTAACTTCATGACTAGTTTTCATGTTCAACATCTACACTTCTGTTGTATATAGGTATAGTTCTCCTTACTTTTCTCATGTGAATGTTAATGGTCCGTTTGTTCATTGAGAGAATCATTTCCATGAAAAGTAGCCCAATCGTGCTTGATTGTAAAGCGTTGTCACATTTAAATTTGGGTGAGGACATTTGTGAAAAAGCTGTTGATATTCGGATGCAAATTATTCTTGGAAGCTAGGCAAGACTTAGCCAGAGTAAAAGAGAGCACTAAGTTTCAGTAATATATGCCAAAACTGAATGAAATTTCATTTTTCTCTTGCCTAAAACCTTCTAAACTTGAGGTCAGGCTTTTAAAAACAGAAGCAATTAACATATTGGAAATTTCTCAGAAATTAAGAACAGCATATATTGAATAACATTCAACCAATATGAGCCTCATACGAGGAAAAATTGCACTTTGTAGCACCTCCATAGGCATAACTCTAGAATTTTTTCCCTTCATCATTCCTTGTGTGTTCGCATGGACAATGACAATGCAATCATTAATTATCTGAAAATTTAGAAACCCATTACTATTCTTGAGCGTTTAACCAGTAATCTCCAACTTGTTATTTAAGCTTTAACCAACCACCATTCTTGGAACCTGTTTAATAAAAAACTGATTTTAACTCTTAAAACTTATTTCTAGAACATTCAGTGATTTCCTATCAAGTAGTGTTTAACATGTCTAAGTAGTGTTCAGTGCCAAAGTAAGTGTTTAGACAAAGCAAGAACAAGCAAGATGTTCTTGCTTGTCTCTAAACACTGAAAGTTGTCTAAACCTTTGTCTTCGTCTTACATTTCTGTCTTTAATGTCATTACCATATAAAAAAAAAATCTTTAATTAAAGTTCAATCATCTTTAAAATAAATCCAACAAACAATTTTTCCAGACTTTGATATTTAGCAGGGTTTGTTTTCAGTATTAGCATTCAGTATCAACTTTTAATTCTTCAACTGAAATATAAACTCTTCTCCCTTGATCCCACTTGATTCCACGAGCACCTTCAACTTCAAGAGATTCTCACACACAAGGTTCTGTACTAACCCTCATACACCACTAGTGTCCTAACAAATTTCATGTCTATGGAAGTCCATGAGCAAAAGAGTATTTATAACCAAAGCCAATCCCTTGCATGTCTTGCCCCTCATTAGCACTTAATCACTCCTTGAAACATATCCCGAAAAATCCGTTAGTCACCATACCAAACTTCTAATTTCTCACCCAAAACATAACTAACTCTTATCAATGCTCGAAAACAACATAAGAACTCTTTTAACCAAAATATGACCATCCAATAAGCAGCTATTTCTATATTAGTAGTTATTGACACATTAGGGAGAAAAAATAGTTTTACTGACTGAGGAGGACCCCTTAGTTTTCAATGTAAATTAAAGACCCTACATACACATGACTAAATAAAAACTGTCTTTTATATGTTTAAATACATCCTATATATTTTTTTATATCTATATATTTATTTTTGCACCATATCTTAAGATATTCGATATGTTTTTCAATATGTGTATCTTGAATTTAGGTTTTCGATGCATACATGTTTTGATAGTTATGGTGATAGCATATGGAGTTGATATCATCCTTATTCCATCCTAATGCAAACTAAAGGATTTTTAGGATTGCTGTTCATTTACCCTTTCATTGTGCTCCATGGTACATCTTGGTGGGATGATTCATCCTTACATGTGTGCAACATTTTCACAACCTTGTTAAGATTTCATCTGAATCTAATATTGTGTATACTTTCTGGCAGAGCATCGCGTGGAATTGATTTCTCTGGAGTTAATCACGTAGTACTCTTTGACTTTCCTCGAGATCCCAGTGAATACGTCCGTCGTGTTGGAAGAACTGCCAGGGGTGCTGGAGGCAAAGGGAAGGCATTTGTGTTTGTAGTAGGGAAGCAGGTTTCTCTGGCAAGAAGAATCATAGAAAGAAACAGAAAAGGCCACCCTTTACATGATGTTCCATCTGCTTATGGAGTGCTGAGCTATTGATGAAATCAAAATCACTGATGTTGTCTTCCTCAATTTTGAACCCCTTCAGTGATTATCCTATAATGACGCCTGCGGGAAATGTGTACACAACAATGTAAATTCATTTTACAACTGATGTCAAAGTGAATACGCCTGAAATGGCCAGCCATATATTTTGAACTAATAAACGTTTTTTGATCTATTATTACCATGAGCTTTTACAAAGCAGAAATGTGAACTCTCCTTGGTGAATTTTTATCCTTGATGCCAAGTGACTTGTACTAAAAAAAGGTTTTGCTCAAACAGTATGCATCTAAGACATGAAACTTGTTGAGCAGCACTTTTAAAATAACTTAACGACCATACGAGTTTTGTAAAACATATAGCTAGAGGTGACATGATCATTATAAATATTGAAATAAGGGGCCCCAATACAGCATTATCAGAAAACAATCAATTCCAACTATGAGGTAGGTGTAGGAAATGTTAGAAATGGAAAGAGATAAACACACCTTACCCTCCATGTTTGCAAATCTAGAATTTAGAAATAACTTCATTATTTGAGGTTGATAACCTTACTGTGTGGATTACTTCATTTCATGAAAAGATTAGGTTCCATTATGATAAGTTGTAGCTTATAATTCAATTAAAGAAATGGAAATGGAAGGTAGTATCTATTGATTCCATACAAGATGATGTTGAAAAGGATTTTACCTAAAAGCATAGATGGTGGGTGATGAGGATATGTGATTCCAATTTAAGTAAAGGCATTGTCTTGGATCGTTGTGTCCCCATCCATGCACCTCATGTGATGGTAAATTTTTTCCAGTAGCCAAGTTGGATTTGCAATGCAAAATCCACCATCCAAGTTGTTGGGATTCGTCACTGCCAGTTGTATTGATTATTACACAACAAATAAACAAACCCATAATACAAGTGTCGTTCTTATCCAAAGTCTTCTGTCCTCCTTGATTTGCTCAAACCAGAATCGTGTTCTTGCTTTTCTCTCTCACTATATAAAAAAAAACAATCTTCCTTGTCCGTCACTTTGTCATCTTTGCTTTGATCATCTAAATAAAAATTACATAGAAGAAGAGACTTGTTTTAGACTTTGGTTGAGCAAAACTCATTCAAAAATCACAAAATGGGTTCAACAACAGCACCAGTGGCCGATCAGACCATCTTGGTCACAGGTGGGGCTGGATTCATTGGTACCCACACTGTTGTTCAGCTTCTCCATCAAGGGTTTCGAGTTTCGATCATTGATAATCTCGATAACTCTGTGAAAGAGGCTGTTGAAAGGGTCAGGGACTTGGTTGGTCCTCAATTATCTGCTAATCTTCAATTCCATCTGGTGAGTTGAGTTACCCATTTTTTTCAGTTTCATTATTGATTGATTCATAGATCATACCCATCTTTTAATTTGTTGTTTTTGATTATGGATTTTAAATTATTTGGTTATTGATTGTGATTTTGTAGGGAGATATAAGGAAAAGGGAGGACATAGAGAAGCTGTTCTCTCAAACAAAGTAAATATATCTATCTTTCTCTATATTTGTATTTGAAGTTTTATTGAATTTTCTTTCTTTGTTGGGTTTGCAGAGTTTGAATTTATTGTGACTTTGGGGTTTTTGTTCTTCATCCATTTGATTTGATGCTTAATTGATGGATGAGGTTTAGGGAAGGGGTTGGAGGAGTAGGCCAAGTACCCAAATTGGTCTGCATCCACCTCTTTTTGATAGATTATATCATTCACGAGCTTCAGAATCATGTGAAAATTCTCCATCTTCTTTGTGGATCATGGCATTTGAACAAGTGACAAATCTCAAGTTTATAATTTAATTATTTGAATGAGTCTGCGATCGGGTTGGAGATTGATTTCTCTAATAGCTTGTTTGTGGGTTAGGAGCTCATCATGTGTAGTGTTTGTTGTATTGCATTTGATGGCTTCCATGAAACTCCTGTTGATGATTGAAACTGCCAATTTTCCTGAGATGGTGCATGTTTCATCTTTGGCATATTTGGTTGTCTTTCTCTAATGAATTTTTTTTCCCGTCTGCAACACAGATTTGACGCTGTGATCCATTTTGCTGGACTGAAGGCTGTTGGAGAGAGTGTTGCAAATCCTAGGCGCTATTTTGACAATAACTTGATTGGGACAATAAATTTGTACGAAGTCATGGCAAAATATGGCTGTAAGAAGGTGAGTGGCATTGCTAATTTTCCTTTCAAGCAAACATATTATGCACAAGAGCAGACAAATTGTGGCATTTGATGAATCATCTAGAAATTTGCATTCTAGTCCATGTTTTATTCCTTTTAGGTACTGACATGAAGCAATGATATGTTCTTGTGAACCATAGATGGTCTTCTCATCATCAGCAACCGTTTATGGCCAACCTGATAAGATTCCATGTGTGGAGGACTTCGACTTGAAGGCAATGAACCCATATGGAAGGACTAAGGTAATTTTTGAAGACACGTAGTTTTCGATCTTCTATGCCAAACCAGAAATTATACTCTCCCTCATTGAAGTGCAAATCCTAGTTTCTATTTCTTTTTGCTTCCCATCCTTATGGTTTTCTTTTATGTTTTGCTAGCTTTTTCTTGAAGAGATTGCCAGAGATATTCAAAAGGCGGAGCCTGATTGGAGAATCATTTTATTAAGATACTTCAATCCTGTTGGAGCACACGAGAGTGGTAAACTTGGTGAAGATCCGAAGGGCATACCAAACAATCTTATGCCTTACATTCAACAAGTAGCAGTTGGAAGATTGCCTGAGCTGAATGTATATGGCAACGATTATCCAACAAAAGATGGCAGTGCGGTATGTAGAGCTCTGTTTTATACAAAACTTCTTCATTTAGTTTGCACATTTCCTTTTTTTACATTGCTAATTAACACTTCACTCATTAGGTTCGAGACTACATCCATGTAATGGACTTGGCCGATGGTCATATTGCTGCTCTTCGGAAGCTTCTTACCACAGATAATATTGGCTGCACAGCCTACAACTTGGGGACTGGTCAAGGTACATCTGTTTTGGAAATGGTTACTGCCTTCGAGAAGGCCTCTGGGAAAGTAAGCATATCCATCCTTTCTCGGCTTATCTTCCATTACATCCTCCTTATTTCTGGTTATATTTTAATATATGCACATTCACGCTCATTGATTGAATTTTTTTTAATACTTATCAGAAAATCCCTGTCAAGATATGTCCAAGAAGACCTGGAGATGCAACTGCTGTATATGCTTCTACAGAGAAGGCTTCAAAAGAACTTGGTTGGAAGGCAAAATATGGCATACAGGAGATGTGCAGAGACCAGTGGAATTGGGCAAGCAAGAACCCATGGGGATATGGATCAAAACCTTGATAACATATAGAGAGGCTATGCTTTGCTGAATTCTGACATCTCCAGTACTGAAGCCGGTATAGCTTATCCTTTGTAAATGTGATTTAACATTATTACGATGTGGTTCTCGTCTCAACTTCACTGTTAAGTGTAAAATAATTCTCCTTTCCCAATGGCAAGGAGTCTTTTATGTAAAGAATAAATGAAAAAAAAAAAAAACTTATATTCTTACTTCTCTGTTGTTGCTGGAATGGAAACTCTATATCTGCACATACAAGCACTCTGGATATGATAATTGTAATGTGATTGTTTTCTTTCAAAGAATTCCATGGCTTGGTCTAACAGAAGCTGAGGATGATATAATTTGAAACTGGCCCCTTTTAAAAGTTTTCTGATAATACTTGAAACAAAAAGAACATGCATAAAGTTGTTAAAATTTGTTGTGTTGAATGTGAGATTGTCGACATGTACTACACATCTTTCTCATGGAAACTGCATTATTGTCTCAAAGACATACTGGAAGTTCTTAATTTAAGGTGTTGAATTCATGTTTCCCTCAAGTTTACAAGCTCAAGCAATCCCGGAACTCACTTCAACCTCAGCAAAACAGGGAGGTTGCAGAAGCTATTTTCCGATTCAATTATCTGACATCTATGAGACACCTGAAGGTCTAACTTGTGTTTTTCGTCATAAATTGTAGTTGCACTCCTCTGTAAAACAGAGTATTCCACTTTCCATGCTGGATAAGTTTTGCAAGCACAATCATCAGCTATGATCAAATTGTCTTTGTACTCAGCAATAGAATACAGAGAAAGCAACATGATTATAAGTTAAATTATTAATCAAATGGGTACAAATTATTGTCGATCTCATTATGGGCTATTCTTTAAAAAGACAGATAAAACCATATCGATAAGATAGGCATGGAACCAAAAAGTGTCCTACCTTATCCTAAAGATAAGCAGCATGGACTATTTTCATATCAGTGTACCTTCCAAGTTATACATGTTGATAGAACATGCAAGTAGATAGGCAGTTTAGTCTTTCATGGGAGATTCTGCTTGTAACCTTTTTTTTTTTGGGTAAAGCAATAGGCATAGTATTAATATAATTAAGATTGATTACAAAGTTGTGGCCCTGCGGCAGTGGCCAGGTTACAAGCCTCTATATTGACGTCTTTGCTAAGAGTAAGTCTAGGGAGCTAGGTTTGGGAGCCACGTTTGAGTCAAGTTTTGGTTTTTTCACACTTTTACCCTTTTTCTTTAAAACACAACCATAATCACCATCAATGGAAGGGGTAGAAGTGTCAAAAAAACCCCAACCTGACTCAAAAGTGACTCCCAAACCGTACTCCCTAGAATTGTTGCTTTGCTAATATAATTACATTTTCGTGAGGATAGTAAAAGAAAAGACGTTGAATGTTGCTGATAGTAATATAATTACATTTTCATGAGGATAGTAAAAAGAAAAGACGTTGAATGTTGCTGATAGGCGGACGCCAAACCCAATTCAAAGCAAAAGTGGTTTGACTGCTTGTAATTGACTGCTCACATGAAATTTCATGCACTGGGCTCTAGAATTATGAATGTAGTAGTATATATTGTTCGTTGTCCCCCATTTTATAGGTACGAGAATTAATTGATGGTTCGCCTTTCTACAGGCTTGGCACAATTCAAGACCAAAACCAATGGTATGTTAATTTGCTCGCAAAAAATCTTATTCCATGTAATGTAATTAACCCATCTCAAGCGCTCTAGTAGATGGCGTAAGTGATCTGTTACACAATAACTACTCACCGGTCCAGAGGTTGGAATAGTGAGGTCACTGTTGTGAGACCCTTGTGTGGGCGGACCTGAGGGGGAGGGTGAGGGTGAGGGTTGGAGCCCAATAGGCCCAACAGGCCCGTGGATCCCAAGAGGGGTTGGGCTAGCTACCAAGGGGGATCATAGTCCCACATCGCCTGGGTGCGGGATGGTTATGTGCTATATATGTGCGAGGTTGGATCCCCATAGTAAGAGGCCTTTTAAAGCCGTGCGGGCCGGTTGGGCCCAAAGCGGACAATATCTTACTGTGCGGATCGGGTCGTTACAGAATGGTATCAGAGCCTGACCCAGCCGGAAGTGTGCCACGTGGAGGTGGGCCCTCGGGCAACGTGGACGTTGTGCCTGTGTGGCCAACGAGGACGTTGGGCCTTAAGGGGGGTGGACTGTGAGACCCTTGTGTGGGCGGACCTGAGGGGGAGGGTGAGGGTGAGGGTTGGAGCCCAATAGGCCCAACAGGCCCGTGGATCCCAAGAGGGGTTGGGCTAGCTACCAAGGGGGATCATAGTCCCACATCGCCTGGGTGCGGGATGGTTATGTGCTATATATGTGCGAGGTTGGATCCCCATAGTAAGAGGCCTTTTAAAGCCGTGCGGGCCGGTTGGGCCCAAAGCGGACAATATCTTACTGTGCGGATCGGGTTGTTACAACTGTGGAAAGACATAATGTTGCTCAAGCAATAACGATTACATCCATCACACAAAGGGACACTGATTCCATCCATTGCGAAACCTCAGAAAAAAATCTCTTCACCTCAAAGGCAGAGCAGCCTGCTACCATATATATTCCTCCAAAGCCAGAGCTTTCTTTCCTTCAATATCAGTTGATCAAAACAATAAATTCGTCCAGATACTAGGAACTGCCCTCGCCCCACATAGAACATATTTCCCATTCCGTAGTTCATTTCAATCATCTCCTAAATAAACAAAAAAATCCTGAACCACCACCACAGGCATATCCTCAACAGAATGTCTCTTCCATGAAACACAACCTAAATCAATTGAACATGTCTTCTTTAAGACCATGTCAAATTCCAAACTTATAACCTCCTCAGGTACTAGCAAATATGTCCCAAAATATGAATGAAAAGTCGACAATGAAGATGTAGCCAATACAAGAACTGTCTTGGCTTAGACTGGAGCTACTCTTATAAGTCCTTTGGCAAACTAGAAACCACAATGTACCAAAACGCAAATCCAATCCACTTCAACTGGGAATGTTTCTCAGATGAACTGGAACATCTGGGGAAAATTTTCACTTTCGCATACTTGAATGCCATGCAGTCAGATAGCAATGTTAATTTGTAATTGAAGCGGCCAACTCAAAGTCTACCAAGGCTTTGAGTTTGAGCTGCATACTTCCTTTGCTAAAAAAACAGCCAAAAGTTTCCGGAGTATTAAATACTTCTCCAATATTTTCTGAATGCACTGCTCCAAAATATTGATTATCAGCAGCATATTGCTCCAGTCCTGTTCATAGCACAATTTTTCAGCTGTATAAGTGAATCCATTAAAAATATATCACAAGCTGGTGATGCACATACTATTCTATTAGATTGGTGACAAATTGCATAAGCTAACTCGGTTGTTTGTTGTTATATATTTTTATGTAAAAATTAAGGTTTTGGTCAGTGGTAAAGAGCCTGATTTGTTATTGAAGACCGTGGATTGCATTTATTAGTTATTTTTGTTGTTGAAATGATTGTTAATGAAAGGCCATGGAGCCAGTTTTTTTAGTGAAATAGTTGAAGGAATTGGAAATGAATGGCTTGACTGGTGGTCGGGTTCAGGTAGGCCTAGTTGATATTATCTTGAATTATGGACTGAGTTGGGAATAAAACGGAGACCCAGTTTGGACATAAGTTTGGCAATCCATACTTGTTGCCATCTTTAATTTTGAAAGAAACCTGCACGAGGGCGAAAAAATCAAAAAAAGGAAGTAGGCGGAGCGGGGTGGTACCACCGGCAATGGAGAAGAAAAGAAGAGAAGAGAGAAGACATAAGAGAATTAGAAGAACACAGAATAAGAAGAACATAGAAGAGGAAGAGAGAAAAGGTGGTGCAACCAGTGGTGGCTGGTGGTGTTGCTCCATTGTTGTTGTGAAGAGAGAAGAAAAGGTGGAGAAAAGGAGAAATAGTGGTAAGATGGTTTATATTGGGGGCATGCTTCAACAATTAAAAAAAGGGTGATAGCGTCCTTGCGCAAAAGTGGTGGTGTAAAAAAGTCGCTGCCCCCACATAAACCCAGCCCGACTTTCATGCCAACTTTTGAGTCAACTCACTCCATTTTCAAACTCAACCCCTTCCAAACGCATTCAATCTCCCCCACCCACAACTAAACCGTCCCTCCATTAAATCAACCAAACCCCAAAATGTTCTTCATCATCAGTCGTTCAAGCACCACCCTCTTCAAAACCATAACCCATCTTTCACTACTCTTCACCACCACCACACTCCGCCGCCACATGTCCCAATCCACCTCTGTGAGACCCTGGAGTGGGCGGACCTGAGGGTGAGGGTGAGGGTTGGAGCCCAATAGGCCCGAGAGAGGTTGGACGAGCTACAAAGGGGGACATAGTCCCACATCGCCTGGGTGAGGGAAGGGGGATGAACTTATATGTGGGAGGTCGACTCCTCATAGTGCGACGCGTTTTAAATCTGTGCAAGTCGGTTGGACTCAGAGCGGACAATATTGTTACTGTGCGGATTGGGTCGCCACAGTTGGTATCAGAGCCTGACCCAGCCGAAAGTGTGCCGACGTGGACGTGGGGCCTGTGTGGCAAACGAGGACGTTGGGCTCTAAGGGGGTAGATTGTGAGACCCTGGAGTGGGCGGACCTGAGGGTGAGAGTGAGGGTTGGAGCCCAATAGGCCCAACAGGCTCAATAGGCCCGAGAGAGGTTGGACGAGCTACAAAGGGGGACATAGTCCCACATCGCCTGGTTGAGGGAAGGGGGATGAGCTTATATGTGGGAGGTCGACTCCTCATAGTGCGACGCGTTTTAAATCCGTGCGAGTCGGTTGGACTCAGAGCGGACAATATTGCACTGTGTGGGATCGGGTCGCCACAACCTCCATCCCCAAAAAGCTCCAACGCGTCCGAGACCATGGCTACGACAATTACATGGAAATCGACAAGAAAATCTGCAAAGTTCTCAAATTCCAGCACCTTCTTATCTCCCAACCCAATCAATCTATCTGCATCACTCGCCTTGACGTTCTATCTCGACGCTTCATCTTCAAACAGTTTGAAACCGGTGCATTCATACTCAAATTCCCTCAAATTCGAAGTTCACGAGCATATTATTGCTACTTGCCCCCTATTATAAATAGCTAATTGCTAAGTACACCCATTATTATTCACTATTACACTTACCCTCTTGATTAGCAGTCAACGTCCATTGACTGTGTATTTTCAAGTTAAATGACCAAATGGCCCTTGATAAATCACATGTTGAGATTGAATATTTCGTATCTCGAACAGTTCATCTCGAGGAAATCCTCAAGCCCAACTAAATTGTAATCTTATCTCGAGGAAAATCAAACAGTCATGATTTAAAAAATTGTATCTCAAATAGCTTGGCTCGAGAAAAATCTAACAGTCCAGATTTAATCATACACGCATCCTGAGGTAAATCTAAAGGTCCAACTTTAATCGTGCACACACCTCGAGGTACATCTGCCAATACAAATTTATTCATACATGCATCTTGAGGAAAACCTAATGGTTCAAATTTAATCGTACACGCATCTCAAAAATTTTAATGGTCTAAATTTAATTGTGCGTGCATCTCGAGAAAAATCTAACGATTGAAAAAACTTCTACTTCTTCCTCCCCCTCCTTCCTCCTTTTCCACTTCTTCCTCCTCTGTTTCGCAGTCTCGCCGCCACCTCCTCCCTCATCTTCTTCTTCCCTCATCCTTCATCATCCCCCTTCTTCCTCCTCTGTTTTGCAGCCTCTCCTTCTCTTTCCTCATCGTTCTTTTTCTTCCTCCTCCTCTGTGTTTCGATGATGGTTGGGCTATGAAACAAATGAGGAAGAAGGAGAATAGGAGAAGGAAAAAGAAGTGAGAGTTTTTTAGTTGTTAGATTTTTCTCGAGATGCGTGCATGAGTAAAATTGGACCATTAAAATTCCTCGAGATGTGTGTACAATTTAATTTGGACAGTAGATTTTACCTCGAGATGTGTGCATAATTAAATTTGGACAGTTAGATTTACCTTGATATGCGTTTACGATTAAATTTGGACCATTAGATTTCCTTGAGATGAGCTATTTGAGATATAAATTTTTAAAAAATCAATTGTTGGACTTTCCTCGAGAGAGGATTACGATTTTAGTTGGGCCTTAGTATTTTCCTCGAGATGAAAAGTTCAAGATATGAAAGATTCAATCTCAACCATTGATTTCTCAGAAGTATTTTTGTAATCTGTTTTGAAAAATTGACGGTCAATGAATGTTGACTATAAGTCAATGGGGGTAAGTGCAATAGTGAATAATGATGGGTGTACTTAATAATTAGCTATTTATAATAGGGGGCAAGTAGCAATTAACCCTTAAAAAAGGGTGATAGTGTCCTTGAGCAAAAGTGGTGGTGTAAAAAAGTCGTTGCCCCCACATAAACCTAGCTTGATTTTCATGCCAAGTTCTGAGTCAACTCACTCCATTTTCAAACTCAACCCCTTCCAAACGCTTTCAATCTCCCCACCCACATCACCCATGTAAAACCCAAAACCCTCACTCCATTAAATCAACCAAACCTCAAAATGCTCTTCACATCAATCGTTTTAGCACCACCCTCTTCAAAACTAAAACCCCTCTTTCACTACTCTTCACCACCACCACACTCCACCGCCACTTGCCCAATCCAATTCCATTCCCAAGAAGCTCCAACGCGTTCGAGATCATGGCTACGACAACTACATGGAAATCCATAAGAAAATTCGCAAAGTCCTCAAATTCTAGGACCTCCTTCTCTCCCAACCCAATCACTCTATCTGCATCACTCGTCTCGACGCTCTCTCTCGTCGCTTCGGCTTCAAACACTTTGAAGCTGGTGCATTCATACTCAAATTCCCTCACATTTTCGAAGTTTACGAGCACATGATTGCTACTTGCCCCCTATTATAAATAGTTAATTGCTAAGTACACCAATTATTATTCACTATTGCACTTAACCCCTCTATTAATAGTGTAAATTTAAATTAAATGACCAAAATGCCTTTGAGAAATCACAAGCTGAGATTAAATATTTTGTATCTCGGACATCTCATCTAGGGGTGGGTATCCCATCCCGCGATCCCGATTTCGTCCCGATTTTTCTCGGGTCTTATTGGGATTGATCGATCTTGTCCCGTCTCAATCTAGAACGAGATGGAGATTTTCAATCCCGTCCCATCCCGAGCTGATTTTTTTATTATTAATAATTTTAATATTTTATTTTAGGATTGCAATTTTTTGGATGCTCACAACACACTGGAAATGAAGTATTAGGAAACTATATCATGTGTTATTATTGCAGTGCATATACTTGTCAAATGCTTTCTAATATAACCATGTGCCTTGTTATTTTTGAAAGTAGACCTTACAGTAACATGGATCGTATTCAAGATTTGTTTGAAAGTCAATTAAGTTCTTAAATTAGGTAGTTCAACCCAATGGAAACCTAAAATAGTTTTATCGAATAGTGTAATATTTGAACTTGCAATCTAAGTAACCTTCTCTTAACCGTAAATGTGTCCCATGTGTAAGTCACATGAATTAAAATGACGACCCATGTTTGTCCTGGATGTTAGTTGCTTGAGAATGACGATCGTTATCTTCAAGATTACCAGATTAGCGTATTCATCATTAGACATCTAAATAAATACAAGCCTAATAGATTCCCTTCCCCTTGCAGTGATCAGAGTGTTCTCCTAAATAACAGGTGAGGTAGTTGGTTCATATTCAGTCCCACATTGAATGCTCTTAGTATCAATAACAACACCCACTACTTTATGACAATAAGGATGCCTTTACTAAATTTTGTTACTTGCGTGCAAACACAAACACCAATTTTCTTACTAAATTTTTGAGTTTACAATATGGAGCATGCTGATCCCGTCCCGTCTTGAACTCGTTTGGGATGGGACGGGGTTGGGATGAGGTTCATCCCGTCCTGATTCCGAATGAGTAGGATGCCTCATCCATATTGTTCCATCCCCACCCCTAATCTCATCTTGAGAAAAATTTCAAGGCCCAATTGAAATCATAATCGTATCGCGAGGAAAATTCAACAGTTAATTAAAAAAATTGTATCTTAAACATCTCATCTTGAGAAAAATTTAACAGTCCAGATTTAATCATACACACACATCTCGAGGTAAATTTAAAAGTCCAAATTTAATCGTGCACACATCTTGAGGTACATCTGATGATACAAATTTACCAGTACATGCATCTCGAGAAAATCTAACGGTTCAAATTTAATCGCACACGCATTTCTAGGAAACTGAACAATCTAATTTAATCATGCATACATCTCGAGAAAAATCTAATGGTTGAAAAAAAAACTTTCACTTCTTCCTCCTCCCTTGTCCTTTTTATTTCCTCCTCTTCCACTTCTTCCTTTTCTATTTCGCAGCCCCATTGCCACCTCCTCCCTCTTCTTCCTCCTTACCATCCCTCATTATTTCTCCTCCTCCTTCTTCCTCTATTTCGCAGCCCTACCGCCACCTCCCCTTTCTTTCTCTTATATTTCACAGCCTCTCCTCCTCCTTCTTCCTCTTCTATTTCGATGATGGTGGGGCTGCGAAACAGATGAGAAGAAGTGGAAGTTTTTATAGCCGTTATATTTTTTTTCTTGAGATGCATACATGAGTAAATTTGGATCGATAGATTTTTCTCGAGATGCATGCACAAACTATTAAATTTTTTCTCAAGATGCGTGTACAATTTAATTTGGACTGTTAGATTTACCTCGAGATGTATGCACGAGTAAATTTGGACCATTAGATATGCGTGTATGATTAAAATTGGACCGTTAGATTTTTCTCGAGACGAGCTGTTTGAGATTAAAAAAAATTAAATAAACTGTTGAATTTTCTCGAAATATGATTACGATTTTAGTTGGGCCTTAGGATTTTCCTTGAGATGATATATATGAGATACGAAAAATTTAATCTCAGTCTTTGATTTTTCAAGGGTATTTTGGTAATCTGCTTTAAAAAACTGACGATCGATGAACATTGAATGTTATTCAACAATAGTGAATAATGATGAGTGTACTAAACAATTATCTATTTATAATAGGAGATAAGTAGCAATTAACCCTTTAACAAAAAAAAAATGTAACAGTGTCCTTGAGCAAAAGTGGTGGCGTAGAAAAGTCGCTGCCCCTCGGGTAAAACCCAGCCCAATTTTCATGAGTCAACTCACTCGATTTTCAATCTAAAACTCCTTTCAAACGCTTTCAATCTCGCCCACCCACAACACCCATGTTAAACCCTAACTAAACCTTCACTCCATCAAATCAACCAATCTCAAACCAAAATGCTCTTCTTATTCATCATCAATCGTTCAAGCACCACCCTCTTCAAAACCAAAACCCCTCTTTCACTACTCTTCACCACAACCACACTCCGTCGCCACTTGTCCCAATCCACCTCCATCCCCAAGAAGCTCCAACGCGTCCGAGACCATGGCTACGACAACTACATGGAAATCCACAAGAAAATCCGCAAAGTCCTCAAATTCCAGGACCTCCTTCTCTCCCAACCCAATCACTCTATCTGCATCACTCGTCTCGATGCCCTCTCTCGTCGCTTCGGCTTCAAACAGTTTGAAGCTGGTGCATTCATACTCAAATTCCCTCACATTTTCGAAATTTACGAGCACCCAGTGCAGAGAATTCTCTATTGTCGTCTCACCCGAAGAGCCACACTTCAGATTCACCAAGAGAATGAGGCCCTTCAGTCCCAAATACCTGATGCAATTACGCGGTTGAGGAAGCTGCTCATGTTGTCCAACACTGGGCGCATTAGGCTGGAACATGTGAGGATTGCCAGGCTGGAGTTCGGGCTCCCGGAGGACTTTGAATACTCGGTAATTCTTAAAAACCCCAAGTTTTTTCGATTGTTTGATGGTAAAGATACTAGGAATAAGTACATTGAGAGTGTTGAGAAAGACCCCAGTTTAGGTGTTTGTGCTATTGAGAGATTGAGAGAGGTTGAGTATAGAGAAAGGGGTATTGATGCCGAAAATATTAGGTTTTCGTTTATTGTCAATTTTCCACCCGGGTTTAAGATAGGTAAGTATTATAGGATTGCCGTGTGGAAATGGCAACGGCTTCCGTATTGGTCTCCTTATGATGATGTGTCCGGGTATGATCTTAGGTCACTTGAGGCGCAGAAGAGAATGGAGAAGAGAGCTGTTGCCATGATTCACGAGTTGTTGTCGTTGACGGTGGAGAAAAAGCTTACATTGGAAAGGATAGCTCATTTTAGGATGACAATGGATTTGCCGAAGAAGTTGAAAGAGTTTCTTCTTCGGCATCAGGGGATTTTCTATATTTCGACGAGAGGGAATCATGGGAAGCTACATACAGTTTTTCTTAGGGAGGCTTATAGGAAAGGAGAGTTGATTGAGCCAAATGAGTTGTATTTGGCTAGAAGGAAGTTAGCTGAATTGGTTTTGTCTAGTCCTAGGAAAGCTAATATTGATAGGGAGTTGGGTAGTATTAGAAGGGATAGAGAAGATGATGAACGGAGGATCGTCAGAAGAGATTATGTGGAAAACAGTTGTGAAGGTTTCATGATCGCGGACAAGTTGCAAGAGGGGGAGAGGGATTTGGAGTCAGATTCGAGTATTGCTATGGGAAGTGATGTGGATGAAGAAGATGGTTCAAGTGTGGATCTCAACTCCGATTTAATTGACAATGACAATGACGATGACAGTGACACCGATTATGTGGGAACCAGTGATGGCGAAGAAGATCTTCATGTTAGCGAGTGACAAATTTAAGATCCTCTGCAATGCAATGAAGGCGATCCTTTTGCATCCTGGTGGTGGCTTTAGACATGAATATCACCATACCTGGCACTAGTTCATTTTTTATCAGTAGAGGGGGATTAATGGATTGTATGAGATTTCAACTTTTGAAGCATCTCACTGGACTTAATGTGCATTCTTGATTGCTAGTTGGAAAATCCATTTATCGGATGCGCCTTTCCGTAGTGGAGGCGTGGTTAGATACTTGGCTTCATATTTATTTTGAAATGAAAACAAGTTTAGATAGAACCAATGAAATGCAAGATGGTTCCTTGAATTGGATGAAAAAGCTAAGAAGATGTTTTCCGAGGTAATGTGGTTGAGCAGCCTTCTTTGAAGCTTCAGATGGTAAATTTTGCTTCAACTTTTAGCATAAGTTACTGAATGAGCACCCCTCCAAGAGTGAACCTCTCAGGTTCCCCAGATCCTACTTGACTTGCCATCATCAGTAAAAAGTTGTATGAGAGGGAACCTCGTTTGCAATATTTATCAAAACGTACCACAGTTGCTTTCATGTATGCGGTGTCACTTCAATAAAATCTCCAGGTAATCAAAAACCTTTATTTTCAGTGACATTTCAACAAATTTTGTTATCTACGATTATTTGTTGGCCATTAATTTTTGAAATACATATTTTGCATCAAGCATTGTATAGATTCTTAACTTTTTTTAAGAGCATTGTATAGATTGTTTTTCAACTGTTTAATATATATTGTATTCACTTCATCTGAGATGCAAGCAGTTTTTCATTTATTAATGGAAGTCACCTCCCCCCAAAAGTAATATATTCTGTGATTCCATACTTGGATGAGATATAAGGATAGGGAAATCATTTTTACACTCACCGTATGATGAGGAAACCTGTTAGAATTGGGTTCTCTTCTCTCATCAACTCGAGTTTATTGTGTTTCAAATAAGTTTAACTAAAGTGTAACTAGGAAAAAATTGTAATGGCAAATTTTGTACATTTTATCGAAATGTCAATGGAGAAAAATAGGAAACAGTGGAGAAAAAATAGGATGCATTACCTACCTAATTCTTTCAACAATCAATCTCTTTCTAAACTTGAATGCTCCAATTAATGATTCATGCTACCAAAGCCAAAAAGCTCCTTGTAATCATTTTATACTAAACAAGCCATTTTCCACCACCCAAATAACACAATCCACCATTATGTGGTTTCAATGTTTCCATTGGAAATTCTTCAAGGAACAATTTAGATTAAAACCTACAATGTAAAACTTATGCCCAGAAACACTTATCTCTCTGTGTTTTATTTTTATTTTATAATTTTTTTTTTTTTCATTTAGGTTCTTTGTTAGTTTTAAAACTTAGTAGCTGTTTGCCTGTTTGTGTATATTGGGTTCTCATCTCTTTGTAGGATTGATTCAAGTATTAGTACAGAATAATGAGTCTCAATCCAACAACATATTGCTACAAAAGTAAAGGTCCACTAAAACAACCGTAGCTTGAGATTTGTTCTTTTTGTGAAAACCATGAAAATGTAAATGAAGAAAGGAGAAGGTAGAAGATGGTGCCAGAAAAAAAATGTGTGCGCGTGTGTGTGTGTGTGTGTGGGGGGGGGGGGGGGGGGGGGGGGGGAGAGAAATAAAAGGGAAAAAAAGGAGAAATCTGTTTTTTTTCCTAATCCAACTAGGGGTGGCCACGGTCCGGATTGGTTCCAAATTTTGAGGAACCTAACTCGAACCGTTTAAATTTAACGGATCCGGTCCGGTCCGGATTTTCTAATTTTGAACATTGGGACCGAACCTAACTCAAACCGTTTGGAACGGTCTGGTTCCTACAGTTCCAAATTATAAAAATTGAAGAAAATCAAGAAAAAGAGAAATAAAACTCAAATCACACAAAAACTGTATAAAGGAAATGTCTACCGACTTGTTTTGTAAATTTAACTAGGAAAGCAAGCATCCAGTTTCGAAACCAAGGCCAAGACCTCATTGGATATTCTAAGGCCAAGCAAATAGATCCCTACAAGAATTACAACAAGTGCAAGCCCAAGTATCATGATATGAAGATGGAAAAAAAATTGTAAAAAAACAAAACAAGCAAATTTGTCTAAAAAATTGTAAAACAACAGTTCAACAATCAAGCTAAGCTAAGCTAAGCTAGGGAAAGAATAAGGAAAAAAAACAGCCATGGGGAAGTGCAAAAGTGCTCCGAATGTGCGTGTTTTGACTGATCTTGTAAATGGAGCAGACCCATCGATTAAAGTACCAAGTAATCCTTTGTACATTGGAGTTGAATTGGAGGATGTTGGTACCATTGTATCTTGATCTTTGGCGGAAGGGAGCAAGAATGTGATATTGGTGGTTGGAAGAGGGTTAATACTGAAATTGATTTATCCCATACCACCTGTGAGATGCCTATGAAACCCAAATATTCAAAGATTTTTTCCCCTTATCATATGACTTCTTGTCTCATTCGAATTTGTGTCCTTGTAGGAGCTTAATATTCAAAGACAGCCAACTCCTACTCGAGGTCGGCCACAACCTGACCATGGACAGAGAAGCATAATAGTTGGCCTCTCTGACCGCCAAGGTTACCCGACAGTGCAACAACAGCAACAGCAACAGAACTTGCATCTCTGATCTCTCTACTTGGATTTTTGCCTCATATTTCGGCGCTTCCTCTTCAATGCTTCTTCTTCCACTTAGCCCTCATGATGAATATGCAAGGAGGCCTTCTTGCTTCCTGCAAAACCCTAAAGCGAGCAACCTCGATAAGAAGATGAGTTCAAACTGCTATTGTTTGAATTTGAACTGATTTGAGAATGGCCTCTTTGTGAGTTTAGTTACCCGACGACGATGTCAGGCTTGGATTCTTGATGTGAGGAATGAGAAGGAAGACGAACGCAGCTGAAGCAGATGAAGTGAATCGTGTGAGGAGAAACAGAAGAGAGAGACGACAACCAAAGAGAGAGAATGAGGTGTGTTTTCTTTGTTAGATCACAGTAACCCCAAATGATATTAAGACATCTGTACAATGTCATTTGAAACGGGTCCAATCCGGACCGTTTCTTTTTAAATAATAGGAACCGGGATCAGACCGTTTTATAACGGATCCGGACCGTATCTAAAAACACAAAATTAAAATCCGGACCGTTAAACGGTCCGGTCCGGTTTAAACCTGCGGATCTTCGACCCGTTTGCCCACCCCTAAATCCAACTACATAAACTGATTTAAATACCCTTAGTCATTTTAGATGACCTCTTCATGTGAAGAAAAAATTTCCCATAACAATATCAATGCAAAGTGTCCCAAGTTTTTTATTTTGGTGATCAAGGGATCACCATTTATAAATCTGGAGAGTGTAGCTTGATACACTACAACATCTTCTACAGAATATCATGTGCTAGAAGGGGTAGTAGAGAGGAAAGGGATTGAGGGAATTGTAGTTGGAATGGGAGTTGATGATAAATTGATAATGTTGTTGGGCAATGGCATTGCTAGTGGTGGATGCATTGCAAGTTTTGGCACTGTGGCCATGGTGGGATATGTAGGAAGTTGAGGTATGGTAAACTTTGGAATAGCAGGAATTGTGGGCATGGTTGGGATGACATGCAGTGTTGGTAGAATGGGAGTCTGCAGAAGATGGCGAGTTGTACTTGTGCTGCTTACATTCATGCTCATCAAGGATGATACAGCAAATATATTGGTATGGAATCTGTTGTAGGAAGCCATAGCTGATAAATGTGACTTTTTAAGTGTTTTTGGTGCCTTGATGATGGTTGCTCAAAGTATGTCTTATTTGAGGAGCAAAATTTTATGACTTCTTAAAAGACACAATGTAGTTCAGTCACTCCAATCATCATCTTCTGGGAAAGGTCCTAAGAACACGCTAGAGGTATTAGTGAATGTGTTAGAATAGTGATCGGAATAAGTATGTTTACTTGTGGAAATTAGACAAACTAAAAAATGGTATGCATAATGCATTATGCAAGAGACAAATGAGGTGAATAGTACCAATGTGGGTAGCAAGTGCAAGCATAATATTGGGATGTTTAATGGGTGGGATACTAGACGTTGGGACAGAATATTTAAACAGACTTAGGGGCTGTTTGTTTAGCCTCTTATCAAGAGGGACATGTCTGAATAAGAGGTCAAACCCAATCTCGATAAAAGTAGAAGCAACAAACCATTTTTGTAAGGGTTGCAACTTGGATGGGTCAAACCCAATCTCGATAAAGCAAACCCAACTTTAGGTAGGGTCTGGGATAAAGCATATTTCAAACTTGGTTGGGCAAGGACTAATTCTAGAACTAACTTTGGTTGTGATTCTTTTGAGTTTTCGTATTAGAGCAACTATAGGGGAATCGAGGAAATCCATTATTTTCAGATACAAAATGATGGATGGCTGGTCTTTATAATTTTGCTTGAGACCGTGGAGATAGGATTTCACCATCCCTTCTACCCACCTTGGTAATAATAAACCAAGATTCGCAAGGAATAACAAAAAAATTCAATGGTAGACATTCCTCTGAATGTTCAGGGACTGTTCAGAGCAAAATCAGTACACATCTACTGCCCTAATGATCAGATTATTGCATTTGCAGTGAAGGCAACTGATGATGAGAACATTTTGTATGGTTTTGTGATTCTTTCACCATGGATTTTACTAGGTTGGCGGGGGTACCAGACCTTGCTGGTTGTAGGTTTATGATCTGGTGTATTGAGAACGAACGCATGCAAATCTGGCTCAAGGGAGAAGATGTAGCTGGGCAGGAAGATGGCAGATTTTGTTGTATACATATGTAGGTCGTCCCTAAGCAGGTGATGTACCTTTATAAGCAACTGCATAGATTTTTGTATTTACAGGGTGATGCTACTGGGTTGTAGTTGACGCCGTCCTCTTATTGTTTAAGGAACCTAATTTTTTTGGTGATGATCGAGGAAGAGGGAGATTCAGATATTGAAAATTCAAACTAGAAGGAAAATCTTTCGTTAAAATGAAACAAAATACAACAAAGAAAATGGTGGCTCAACTCATTCATAGTTTCATACATAATACATACATAGCCATGCAACAAATTTTATTTCATCGCTAAAGTCTGGGATCAATCAACTGCAGTTCTCAATAGCGAAAAAGGGATCGACAACCTTATTCACATTAAACACCTTCGTCCAAATGATTCTGGGCCGGCGCCCTTGGTAGCAACGGTTAAGTTATGCACGGACCACTGAACATTTGGGTCTAATCTCATCTTAAAAACTGTGATGCCACAGAAATTGGCCGGGACACAATCTGCTTTAGTGCTAAACCTGTCAACTGAATTGGGTAAGAAATAAGTGTGCCCATTGCCCCTAGCTCCCCAATTCTTCACCAAATCAGTTGTGTTGATTCTGTCTTACCCTCAGAAACGGGGTAAGATAGATACACCCCAATCCTGTTGGTTGGCCCCCTTAAGGAACCTGTATGCACCTCGATTTTGTACTCGCAGACCTGTCATTACCAATAACGATAAAATAAATTAATAATTAAACTATCGCAAATAGTTGCTCTTAAAAATCTCTCATAAATACATGCTCTATTAGAATGGGTTTCATGCTGTAGTTTGTGCTTTTTGTACGTGTTTGCCGAACGATATTCTAAAGGTGTATGTGCATAAGCATCAATGTACGCATTATTTCTGTGTAATCGTTGTTTTGAAACCTAATAAACATGCATGCTACGACTATCTTATCTAACGTGGAAGCAAATGGAGTGAGATAATTACTTTGGCATTGAAGGTAGAGACTGGCAAGAAAAGCCGTGAAGAAAAGAAGCAATGTGAACTTTAGCCATTGGGGAAGAAACTGAACAAAACACAATAATATTCTGACTGTGAAATCAAGCACATAGGGAGGCCCTATTTATAGTCTCGCAAGCACCTCACAACTCACAAACCAACCCTATAATTAAGGCAATAATACACATTAATTAATAAGATCACTGACGTATGTTGCTGCTGCATTTTATCAATGAATTATTCTGTGTATATGTAGCATGTGCTGCTTTTGGTGTATTGGATAGATTCGATGACAAACATTCTGCATTTTATTAGTAGCATCTGCAGCTCTTGGGTGTAATGGATAGAATTGATGCCAAAAAAACATGTTTGTCATGGCAGATACATATTACAGATCACAAATCCTTCCGGCAAAAACAAAAAAACAGAAGAAAATTTTGAAAATAAAAACCACTTGCCAAAAGATATATTGCCCACTCGGGAAACCAGCTCTTTTCAATTTGATCATACTAGTAGAATACTACAGGGGGCGAGGATTGAAATTTCATTTTTTTCTAACATCTTGGTTAACAGTTTCAAGAAAGTTTTAAGGGTGTAAATTTGGGAAAATCGGGTCAAAGGACCAATAGTTGCATCTCTGAGATCTTTTGGTTTTTACCCAAAAGTTTGCGAAATTTTGCTGTAAACCTCTTGAATAACTTTACTATATATCCGATATTTTGGAAATCTTGACAGTTTCATTAAAATTTCATATTATTTTCATTTTTAGTAGCTTCTTAAATATTTGTTTTGGGTGGGGGTATTTTTGCTTTGGGGTCCATTTGATCTATCGTAATTGAATTCAAGGACATTTCGAAAACTCTTTCATTTTGGGTTTCAAAATGGTGGTTTAGATGTTTGTGGTAGTGATAGTGATTGTGATCGTTATCATGGTAGGTGGTTGTAATGCATGCAATTTGGTGGTGGTGATGTTGATTGTGGTGGTGGCTGCAACGATAGTGACCGTGGGTGATGGTGGTTGTGATGATTGTGATTGTCATGGCGATTTGGAATTATTTTCAAGTGACTCAAAAAAGTGTCACCAAGCAAGCCTTGTAAATTATTGTCCATGCTCAAAGGTGTACCTTCAGAAAGAAGCATCTAGTGGGTTGAGAGAAAATTTGTTGTTCAAAAATTTGAGATGGTCTATGCATTCGCCAAGTCATGAGTACTTTCAATTTAGCATTACTTTTCTAGAAGCTTTGGCGATTTGCAGAAGAATATGATACTTTATGGAGATCGTTCATCATTGATAAATATGACAGAAATAGATAGGATTGGGATACCAAAATCAAATACACTCCCTATAGGTGTTCTATTTGAAAGTACATATCTCGGTGTGCAAGTATTTTCTACCGTCACACCTCGCTTCGCTGTGGCAATAGTGATCTCATATCCTTCTGGCATGATACTTGGTTTAGCAACCAATCTCTGAAGGATCTATTTTCAATGTTGTTTTTCATTAGCAACCAGAAAAATGAGAGAGTTAGCAATTTTTGATCCAATGAAGATTCTTGGGATCTTTCTTTTGGGAGACTCCTAAATGATGGGGAGCTAGAGGAGGCCGTCAATTTAATACAACTGATGGATATTCAGATGTTGTGTGAAAATAGATAAATATGAGGGAGATCGGAGCACTCTATCTTTATAGAGATTAAGGAATTGTTGTGAAAGATGAGTTCGACTTGTAATCTCTTAAGAGACTTGTTTTTTGATACCTTCATAGTGTTTTTTTTTATCCCTTAACCCTTCCCATCCTAGATGCAGCCGGTTGGGTTCGACCATGTGACCTAGTGATATCATTCGTCACTGCTCAACCACCGAGCCTTCACACATTTGGCTTCATGGTGTCTTGACATTCCTTGATATAGGGATTGTTGCATTTTGTTTATCTTCTTATCTTTAATAAAAATCTTCTTATTTGGAACAAAAAAATAAAATAAAAAATGTACCAGTTGAGTTTGTAGAGGTATGACAGATGAAATTACACGTTACAGATTCGAACCTGACCGGCGGCATGGGGTGCAGAGGATTAAGGGTGAAAAAAAATTAATAATATTGTTCATGGTAAATATTTTTATAAAACTTTTGAAAACGTTAGTTGCATTTTAACAGACTTTTCATGTACCAAGTAGGGCATAAAAATCGCTTTGTTGAGCCAAACGAGGAAAGATTTCACTAATTTTTGTGAAGTTTGACACCTTTAAACCCTCACCGAATGGGTGTAAAGTTTTGGAAAAATTGCGATGAAGGCCTAATATTTGCATAAACACCGAAAGATTTTGCCGAATTGTTTTTGAAATTTGACAAAACTTTAAACCCTGACTTTGACTCACATACAAGCACTTAATTTATTTTTTAATTTTTTAATTTTTAAATAAAGTATTATCAAGTTATCATATATAAAATTATGGAATAATGTCAAAAAATCTGCAGAATCATCATATTCATGTCCAAATGTGCCTTCTGCAAATAAAATCCTGAGACTGAAGAGTGCATTCTTTTCAAACGCACCTTAGCAAATCAGATGGGAGGATCCTACGTTTAGTAAGTTTTATCAATCATCATTATTTTTTATTAATATAAAGGTTTGGAGACTCTCAAAACTCCTACTCGCTTTCCCAAAAAAATAAATTTTTATCAAAACTTATTATTTTCTCAGATTTTCTGGTGTCCAAACCAAAACGTGTATAACATGTGAATAATGTTTTTTTTTTTTTTCTATTATTTATTTGCTTCAAAATGTACAAGGTGATCGCATTGTAAACACTATAGAGCCCTTCTAGGGAGCGATGGGTGGGTGGCCCATCCCCCTCGAGATAAGCGATGCCGTGTATCTCGAGGCAATTTCACTTATCTCGAGAGGGAGGGATGGGAGTCGCTCCCTAGAATTTCTGAAACACTATATATAGCCATGCATACACCACTCTATTCCATTGAAGCATAGAACTAGCAAATTCTGTCTATTAAATTCACAAATTTGCACTAAAAATGTGTTACTGAATTGCCCTCTAAACTTTTAAACCCAATAATTGATCAGAGAACACAAATTTTTTGGCTGGCAACATTAGGGTGATTGGGGAACAAAGAAAATTTAGAAAATTTTATTTTTATTTTTATTTTTACTTTGGCTAAACACTCGAGGGAGTGGCAGTTATGAGATGTCATACCTTTATTCCTTATCAAAATATTTAAACTTCAGATTTTACCAATGAAAAACTATATTAAAAAACAAATTAACTGCCCTACTTCTATTTCGGAACACAAATGTAGATTGGGTGCATTTAGATATTCACAACTCAGATTAGAATGAAAAATCTCATTGAAATGAACAAAATACAACAAAGCAAATGGTTTCTCACTTTCACTCATTCATACATAATACATAGGTAGCAATTTAATTGCCTGCAACAAATTTTATTTCATCATCCAAGTCCAGGTTCAATCCAACAATCAACTGCAGTTCTCAATAGCGAAAAAGGATCGAACAACCTTATTCGCATTAAACACCTTGTTCCAACCAATTGATTCCGGTGCCCTTGGTAGCAACGGTTACGTTATGCACATACCACTGAACATTTGGGTCTAATCTCATCTTAAAAACTGTAATGCCACAGAAATTGGCCGAAACACAATCTGCTTTAGGGGGTGGTATTCAATTACGAATTTTAATGGATTGTGTTGGTTTTTTAAATCTATTAAAATTCAGGAGTATTTAATTAAGAATTTAAAATAATACATGTAAATATAGGGTTATTCAAATACCGATTTTAAAGGATTGATTTAAAATCCATCAAAATCAGGGGGTATTTAATTCATGATTTTCAAAAATCCACTAAAATCAGGGGGTATTCAAAAAGTAGTGGATTTTATTGAATTTGTTAAAGTTGTGGATTTTGAAGGATTTTTGAGTGAAAAGTATATATAACAAGAGTTATTCCAAATCCAACATTTCCCTCGCATATTTCAGCGGATTTGTATTGGCTATTGTTAAATAACACCACCATTTCTGCTAAAGGACGCCACCATCCCATTTTTTTTGTGATCTGCTCAAAGACACCACCACCTTCCCTTCTCTTCTCTCTTCACAAGAGCAGCACCACCTCGCTCCACAACTTTTGTCCACACTACCATGCCCTGCCACCGTTGGCTGCACCACCACCCGCACTTCCTCTTTTATTTTGTTCTTGTTCTTATTCCTCTTCTTCTTCTTCTTCTTCTTCTTCTTCTTCTTCTTCTTCTTCTCATTCTCTTCATATTTTTTTTTGTTTTTTTTCCTTATGATTTCTTATTCTTCTACTTTTCTTTTTGTTTTTCTTTTTTTTTTTATATTTTTTTCTCCTCTCTTCTTCTTTTCCCATTTTTTTCTTCGCTCTTGCGGAGGTTCCTGCGAGTGGAGGTTCCCCACTTGCCAAAACCTTCGTGAGGGTAAAAAAAGAATAAGAAAAAAAAGATAGGAGAAAAAGAAAAGAAAAAGTGAAAAAATGGAGGAGGGAGAAAAGAAGAAGGAGAAGAAAGAAAAGAACAGAGAAGAAAAAAAGGTGAGGGGGAGGAGGTTGAGAATGAGAAGATGAAAATGTGTGGAGGTGGGATGAGAGGTGGAGGTGGTGATTGATGGAGAAGAAGAATAAGAAAAAAAATAAGAAGAAGGGGATGAGGAGGATAAGAGGTGGCGGTGGTGATTGAAAAATAAGAAGAATAAGAAGAAGGGACGAGAGGTGGCGGGAATAACAATTTTAAGTAAAATAGTTATTTGTATTACTTTTGGACCATCTTCAGTGTATTTGATTTTTTTTTTTAATTCGAAATAAAATTCTCGTAACATACAAACAATTGTTTAATTGATGTTTTGAGATATGTTTTATGATTTGTATTGGCACGAATAACAATGTAGGCGGTATTTTTTTATTGTTTCATATGACTAATAACACATTTATAAAAATCCATTGAATTTATAAGAATCCATAGAAATCCATTGTTGTCTGATCAATGTTCTTATACATTAGCTAGTTTTCTTTCGTAGTAGCAAACTAATTAACATAAGAAGATAATTTTCTGCATTGACAGGATTGCAAATATGAAATGGTGGTTTACACAGGTTCCTTGAGAGGACCAACAAACAAGACTGGGGTGTATCTAACCTACCCTGCTAAAGTTGGTGTTGATAGACTCAACATAGTTGATTTGGTGAAGGATTGGGGTGCTATGGGTCCTGGCCACACCTATTTCTTACCCAACTCAGTTGACAAGTTTAGAAATAAACAACCTTGTGTTCCTGCCAATTTCTGTGGCATCATAGTTTATAAGATGAAATTAGACCCTATTGTTCAGTGGTATGTACATAACATAACTGTTACTACCAAGGGAGTTGGGATTAAGCGAAAACAGGTATTTAAGGTGAATAAGGTAGTCGACCCCTTCATCTCTATCGAGAACTGCAAGAACGGACTTGGATCAATCAATCCTGCTGCCATGAATGAGTGATATCCTTGCCCATGATCACTAAATCGTGGTTTGCTTTATTGTACACTTTCTTTTTAATGAAAAATGTTTCGTTCTAGTTTGAATTGCTAATTTCTGAATCTTCTTTTTTGCTTATATCAAAAAGAATAATTACAACAATTTTTTTTATTTTTTTAATAAAACAATCAGATTTTATCAGTAGTAAAAGAAAAAACTAATAATAATGCAATCTGAAACTCCGAAAATCCTCCCTGGCTGCAAGTATGCCAGTGCGAATCTGAAATTCTTGTTTTCTATGACGAGGTTGGTATGACGATTCAACTTGAGTTCGTGGTCGGAAAAATTTTCAATCTGTTGTGGGAGATTGCTCATTACATAGAATAGATGGCTGTAGATTGATAATTTTTTATCCATTGTATTGGGGCAAACTTGAGCATCCCTTTGTAGATTGATAATTTTCGAACCATTGTGGTAGTGGATCTACGACTTGAGCATCCCTAATTAAGGTAACATTCTGGATGTTTTGCGAGGGAATACCCCAAGTATTCTTGAGTTGATCAACTTGGGATTCGTAGAACAGGAAGGTCAATTAATGTACCTTGCTGCTCAGGCCGAATGACTCTAGATCGATCGCCATTTCAAAACGCGATACTCAGTTAAGAATGCCCCAAAAGTCTATAAACTGTGGTTCGATCTCACCGTCACAAAACAGTCCGGGTCATCTATTATGTCATATTACACACAATTTCTTGATATGTGGGAGGATCTTGTTAGTTTGTCTCCTTTAGAAACTTGTACTTGTGAAAATGGCTCTCCTATACTCACTTGGTTTAATAATCTCAAATCCTATCAATTTTTAATAGGATTAGATGAGTCTTATAATACTTTTCGAACCCAAATCATTAATATGGAGCCACTCCCGGACATTGACCGGGTTTATGCAATGGTACCAAGAAGAAAGTCATAAGTCAGCACTTCAGCCCCGAGAATCATTTCTGGCAGTGGGTTTCGCGGCTCAGACAAAATACCCACCAACCAGTTCCTCCTCTCAGCCGGGTCAGCCTTCTGTTCAGCCCACTGGCCGACCGTACTACACCCATTGTCAACGCCATGGTCATGTGTATGATCGCTGCTGGAGCCGCCTGGGCATCTCACCGCCACCAGGACGCGGCAGAGGTTGCTATTCATCTACAGGCCGTGGTGCATCAGGCCCTGCTTTTGCTGCCGCCACCCAGTACGCTGCACCTGTTTCTACCGAGCCACCACCAGTGATTTCTGCTTCAGCCACCATTCCCGATTTTTCTAGTGAACAGGTGCAGCGTTTATTGGCTTTGATCGAGTCTAGCCCCGAGGGTGATTCCATGTCTGGTAAGCAAAATTGTGATAATTATTGGCTCATTGATAGTGGGGTGTCTCATCACATGACGGGTGTTTTATCTTTGTTGAATAATGTTCATGATATTGCTCCATCTCCGATTGGTCTACCCGACGGTGACCAAGCCTTCGCGGTCAAAGAAGGGATTTGTATTCTTCACCATGGCCTTATCTTGAAACATATGTTATTTGTGTCAAACTTACAAGTGAACTTGATTTCAGTGAGCAAATTAATTTGTGACGCCAATTGCCTCGTGACATTTACTGATCGTATGTGTATCTTACAGGACTGCACCATGACGAGCCCAATTGGTCTGGGAGAGTCACGAGGAGGGGTGTACCGCTTCAAGGCTGTGATAATCGCGACTGCTTCAGCTACACGGGCGCCAGAATCTTTTGAACTATGGCATCGTCGGTTGGGTCATCCCTCATCTAAATCGATGTCTTTTTTGAACATTAATGGCAATAAGGTTGATTTTTCTGATAAAAACTCTATTTTTGATATTTGCTGTCGAGCAAAACAAACTCGCTCTAGCTTTCCTTTGAGTAATCATTGTGCTCCGGACATGTTTGAATTGATCCATTGTGATATTTGGGGTCCTTATCGTCAAGCTACTAATTCTGGTGCTAAGTATTTTCTTACGATTATTGATGATTTAGCCGTGCGGTTTGGGTATATTTAATGCATAAAAAGAATGAAGCAAACATGTTATTACAACAGTTTTTTTATATGGCCAAAACTCAGTTCACAAAATCTGTTGAAGTGATTCGGAGTGACAATGGCATGAAATTTATATCTAAACCCATGACATTATTTTATGCCCAACATGGTATTTTTCACCAAACTAGCATAGTTGATACCCCTCAACAAAGTGGTCGGGTTGAGAGAAAACATCGCCATATTTTAGATGTAGCCCGTGCTCTCCTTTTCCAAGCATCACTCCCAATTGAGTTTTGGGGGGAGTGTGTTCTCGCTGCCGTTCATCTTATTAATCGACTCCTACCCCTCTTTTAAAAGGCCTCACCCCTCATGACAAATTATTTTCCAAATCACCTTCTTTCACTCACATTAGAGTCTTCTCCATATTCTAAATTTATTAGCAACTGCCTCTGGGAAACCTTTTTCTTCTCATTCTCCATGTCTTCTCTTCTATTTTCATTCCTTCATATGCACTTAAAATCGATTGGATCTCAAATCTTCATTGTGCTATAAAGGGATCAAATTTGAAAATTTTGATAAATGAATAACTATATTGTTAAACGCGGCGATATTAATTGATATGGTACAAAAGTGAAGTTGTCATATATAATATTTATTTTTATCTTTTTTTGTTGTTGAAAGGCAAGCTGTGGTTTTGAGGATTCCCAAACCTTATCATTATATCAAAAATGAAATTGTCATAATTGGAATAAAAGCTTAGCCGATTCTTAAAGGGGAAATTTTAATAAAGGATTCAACAATTTTTATTTTTAGTTAGTTCTTACAAATGAACAAACTGAGTTTCATTTCAAATGGATTTGCCTGTGAAAGTGGCAAACAATATAAAATGAGTTATCAACTATTTCAACTATTTAGATTGGTTCAAATTATGTAGGAATGTCCTTGAGCAATTGTCTCCCTTAATTACAGGGATCAAATACCACAAATTTGTAACACCGCTCTCCCAGCTCAAGAACCTTATTCTTCTAGCTCCAACACACTTCCCTCAGAGTTGAGCCTTCCTGGGTTGCCTATTTCTGCTAAAAGGAAGCTACATGTTTTTTTTTTCTTTTCGCTAATAGGAGGGTACATGTTGAAAAAATACAGGCTAATTTTTAAATTTGCGACAACTCTGATTGTGCATGTATTTTTTTGGCGTTTCAATATTGATACTCGCTCTAAAAATACATACATGGTACCAAATATAACAATACACCAATGATACTCATATATGGTACTTCAGGACCGAGTATCCTTTAATTGATTGATACAAGTCTTTCTTGAAATCTAAAGATTGAATGACCATGGCGTACTAAGTACTTTAATTGGATGAGAGTCGTTCATGTTAAAAGTGTTACAAATTTTATCAATATACCTCAGTTGATGAACCAACATTCTATGAAAGGGTATTTAAAATACATGGCGACCGATCTAAGTTCTATGAAATGGCGACCGATCTAGAGTCATTCGGCCTGAGCAGCAAGGTAAATTAATTGACCTTCCTGTTCTACAAATCCCAAGTTGATCAACTCGAGAATACTCGGGGTATTCCCTCGCAAAACATCCAGAATGTTACCTTAATTAGGGATGCTCGAGTCGTCCATCCACTACCACAATGGTTCGAAAATTCTCAATCTACAAAGGGATGCTCAAGTTTGCCCCTATACAATGGATAAAAAATTATCAATCTACAGCCATCTATTCTATGTAATGAGCAATCTCCTACAACAGATTGAAAATTTTTCCGACCACGAACTCAAGTTGAATCGTCATAGAAAACAAGAATTTCAGATTCGCACTGGCATACTTGCAGCCAGGGAGGATTTTCGGAGTTTCAGATTGCATTATTATTAATTTTTTCTTTTACTACTGATAAAATCTTATTGTTTTATTAAAAAAAAAAATTGTTGTAATTATTCTTTTTGATATAAGCAAAAAAGAAGATTCAGAAATTAGCAATTCAAACTAAAACGAAACTTTTTTCATTAAAAAGAAACAGTGTACAATAAAGCAAACCACGATTTAGTGATCATGGGCAAGGATATCACTCATTCATGGCAGCAGGATTGATTGATCCAAGTCCCTTCTTGCAGTTCTCGATAGAGATGAAGGGGTCGACTACCTTATTCACCTTAAATACCTGTTTTCGCTTAATCCCAACTCCCTTGGTAGTAACAGTTATGTTATGTACATACCACTGAACAATAGGGTCTAATTTCATCTTATAAACTATGATGCCACAGAAATTGGCAGGAACACAAGGTTGTTTATTTCTAAACTTGTCAACTGAGTTGGGTAAGAAATAGGTGTGGCCAGGACCCATAGCACCCCAATCCTTCACCAAATCAACTATGTTGAGTCTATCAACACCAACTTTAGCAGGGTAGGTTAGATACACCCCTGTCTTGTTTGTTGGTCCTCTCAAGGAACCTGTGTAAACCACCATTTCATATTTGCAATCCTGTCAATGCAGAAAATTATCCTCTTATGTTAATTAGTTTGCTACTACGAAAGAAAACTAGCTAATGTATAAGAACATTGATCAGACAAAAGATGCTGTATATGATTCATTAACTGAAGATCGATGAAATAAAAATACCTTTGCATGGAAGGTAGAGGTTGTGGCAAGAAAAACCAGGAAGAAGAGCAACATTGTGAACTTAGCCATATTGGTTCACAAGAGACTGAATGCTATGACGAAAACCCAGGAGTCTCTCTATTTATAGTCTCAACATCACTTGAGTCTTGAGTGAAAAAACCTACACACTCTAAGAAGCCCAACTTATTACATTATCTCCATCGACATTTTGATATATTTATGAAAATAGCTACGCGCTTATATGATGATAAAACATGTTTGCCATGTGATCAGATATTATTGTCTTGTACCTTTTAAGGAAAAGCACCATCTTCGAAATTTCTGTAACAATTATTATCCAAATGTTATGTTATATTATCTTCTTCAGTGAACCACCGGAGACAGAACCCCAAATGGGAAAGACCACCTGCCATATAGGAAAAACAAGAAGCTTGCCATTTGTTATTGTTGTATATTGTTTCATTCAAAGTTCTAGCGATGAACATGGAAGACCAACTCATCAAAAGAATACAAACGATGTTTATATATTATGACATAGCAAGTTGAATTAAAGAAATTAAACAAACAATATTTTATCAGTCATGTGCTTCGCCTCGCAAACTGCCTTTTTTGTGGTCATAACCAGGTATTAAACATGGCAATTCCACACTTTTTAAGCTTCCATGCACTTATTATCAGTCACCTGCTTTGGAAAGAACATTTTGCATATTTTTTTGTTTAAAAAGTTTGATTATTTGATCAATCTTATCTGAAATTGAACATATTCTCTCCAGGTTGTCAAAAATATTCTCTCTATATATATATCTCTTTTAATATTTAATTTCATAAATAGTTGAGCTCGTGTTATATTCTTAGCCATTTCTAAGATTACTTGTCACAGCATTCTGAAGCAAAATCTAGGATAATCCCATCATCAACCCACCAATTCTGATGAGCTAGGCACAACAATCATAGGGAAAAGGAAATGAAAAACCACACTACCTTATCCTAGAAATAAAAAGCAAGCAGAAAAAATGAATTATTGTACAATTGAAGAGATACTATCTCAACCAGAGTCGATGTGATCCTTATTATACAATTGACCCGTGAAGTGTTGTAGCTAACGTGTTAAGTATCCCGCCTGGGGAGTACGTTCGCAAGAATGAAACTCAAAGGAATTGACGGGGGCCCGCACAAGCGGTGGAGCATGTGATTTATTTCGATGCAAAGCAAAGAGCCTTACCAGGGCTTGACAAGTCACGAATCCTCTTGAAAGAGAGGGGTGCTTTCGGGAACGTGGATACAAGTGGTGCATGGTTGTCGTCAGCTCGTGCCGTAAGGTGTTGGGTTAAGTCCCGCAACGAGCGCAACCCTCGTGTTTAGTTTCCACCGTTGAGTTTGGAACCCTGAATAGATTGTCGGTGATAAGTCAGAGGAAGGTGATGATGACGTCAAGTCACCATGCTCCTTATGCCCTGGGCGACACACGTGCTACAATGGCCAGGACAAAGGGTCGCGATCCCGCGAGGGTGAGCTAACCCCAAAAACCCGTCCTCAGTTCGGATTGCAGGCTGCAACTCGCCTGCATGAAGCCGAAATCGCTAGTAATCGCCGGTCAGCCATACAACGGTGAATTCGTTCCCGGGGCCTTATACACACCACCCATCACACTATGGGAGCTGGCCATGCCCAAAGTCGTTACCTTAACCGCAAGGAGAGGGATGCCGAAGGCAGAGCTAGTGACTGGAGTGAAGTCGTAACAAGGTAGCCGTACTGGAAGGTGCGGCTGGATCACCTCCGTTTTAGAAAAGAGCTAATGCTTGTTGGGTATTTTGGTTTGACACTGCTTCACACCCAAAAATAAGCGAGCTACGTCTGAGCTAAGCTCAGAAATGGAAGTCTTCTTTTTCGTTTCTCGATGGTGAAGTAAGACCAAACTCATGAACTTATTATCCTAGGTCAGAACTAGTTGATAGGATCCCTTTGCATTACCATAGTAAAAATTTAAGATGAAATAAAATATTTTTCTAAAGATGTCTTGGGACAATGAATTATTATTTTTATTTAGAATTGATTGCACGTTTGTGAGCTTGCGGGTACATATTAACTTGTCAACATGGAGAACTTGTTGAAGCCGTCCATCCTCTCATCCACCGGATTATCTCCTCCTTATTGCCTAATTGTGGCAATAGTTTTTTTTCCAGTTAAAGTTTCTAAGACTTGAGGAACACAATAATATCTATTGAATTAGTGTAGTTAGTGAAGTGATAAAATTTGCTCTACTTCACCACTTGTCAAATTGTAGCTGTAGTGCAGTTATCGAATTCTTCAATGACTTTTCCATTCTTGTGATCTACTTCATTTGTAACATCCGAAATCCTAATTTATTCATAATTTCATGCATAATTACCTCACAAACCAACACCATAGGCAAACATACACATTAAACTAAGAATACAGATGGATATTAATTGTGTCTGCATTTTATTAATGAATTATCGTGTATATATATAATAGATTAATTGAATTGATGCCAACCACATGGTTGTCATGGCAGATGTTACATATCACGGCAAAAAAAAAAATTTATAATGAAATGGCACCTGCCAAAAAATAAAATTTCCACTTGGAAACATGTGGGTTTTTTTAATTGAAAAGTGTTGGGTCTTCCAAATGGCTTTTTATATTTTGGCAAGTGCCATTTTGTCTTCTATTGTTTTAGCTGTGGATGTCGGTTTTGTTATCTGTAATATCTGCCATGACAAACATGTGTTTGGCATCAAATTCAAATATCCGTTACACCTAAGAGGCCCTAGAATGTTTGTCTTCAATTCATTCAGGGCAACACATGGTATTATATACAGAATAATTCATCGATAAATAATGCAGATACAATATATCCGTCGGTGTTCATAGTTTAATTAATGTGTAATTTTTGCCTTATGGGACTGGTTTGTGAGGTATTTATGATACCATAAATAAGAACTCCCTATCTTGCTGATTTCATAGACAAATACATAACATTCTCTCATCAGTTTCTTCTCTAGCTTCCAAATGGCTAAGCTTCTACAACTCCTAGTTTTTCTTGCCACACTCTCTACCTTGAATGCAAAAGTAATTATTTCATCACTCATTACTTGTAGAATGCATATTATTAATTTCAAAACAATGATTAACTATATGAAGAATACTGTAGTATGTCCATGTATGTTGTCCAATGTAATTTACAAGTATGCATGTATGTTTTTTTTTTTTATAGTTTATTTATAATTGATAATGACAGGTATTTATGCGAGTACAAAATGGAGGTGCATACGGGTTCCTTAAGGGGGCCAACCAACAGGATTGGGGTGTATCTATCATACCCCGTTTCCGTGGGTATAGACAGAATCAACACAACTGATCTGGTGAAGAACTGGGGAGCTATGGGTAAGGGGCACACTTATTTCTTACCCAATTCAGTTGATAGGTTTAGCACTAAGGTGGGGGTATTCAATTCGGGATTTGAATGTACTCTGAAGAATTTTAAATCTCATGGATTTTAAAAGGTTTCAAATGATTTTACAAAATTCACTGAATTTTGATGAGTTTTAAATGATTGGATTTTGTAGATTTTGTAAAAGTTTGTTATGGATTTCTATGGATTCTTATAAATTCAATGGATTTTTATAAATGTGTTATTAGTCATATGAAACAATAAAAAAATACCGCATACATTGTTATTCGTGCCAATATAAATCATAAAACATATATCAAAACATCAATTAAACAATTGTTTGTATGTTACGAGAATTTTATTTCAAATTAAAAAAAAAAAATCAAATACACTGAAGATGGTCCAAAAGTAATACAAATGACTATTTTACTTCAAATTGTTATTCCCGCCACCGCCACCGCCACCTCTCATCCCTTCTTCTTATTCTTCTTATTTTACATGAACATTCAAAAAATATGTGGCAACTCCAGAAGCATATGCATTATTGATTTCCTACATATATTTGTCTCAAATAGCAACAACAACAATGTCTGCATCCAACACTCCACCATCCTTCAGCTTAATTGCTTTCACCTGTAATATGGAAACAATACTACATATAAAACATGCATATGGTACGACTTCCATCAATATACATGGCTCGGATGCTCAAGTATTTACCTCTCCACTTTCATCAAAATCAAACCCAACTGCAAGTGTGCCCTTGACAAATTTAATTCCTTTGTTAGCATAGTAACCTTCATCGAAAGCAGCTATCCCAGCTGTGAAGAGCCGAGGCGCTGCAAGGAACAAGATTCAAAAACAACATATCATCAAATCTAGTTGTTGAAAAAATTCTATCTTAAGTTAATTGATTCATAGATCTAGAAACCCTAGATCTAGAAATCAACCCTAGAGAAAGTAGAAACCCTAGATCTAGAAACACCCAACAAGAAATCACCCAGAAAGAGAGAAAATGAAGTAAAAAGAAGGTAGCAGCTTTACCTTTTGGGAGAGAGTGGCGATGGAGCTTCGAGCTTCTCTTCTCTGTGTCGAGTCTGGTTTGGGGAGACCTTCGGTTTCTCCTCTGTGTCGAGATGGATTTGGGGAGAGGGAGGCTTCGGTCTCTTCTCTGTGTGGAGATGGATTTGGGGAGAGCGAGACAGTTCCCTACCTCTTATTTCCCCCAAATTCGATTTCCCCCTCCTTTTTTTTTTTTTTTTGAAACAGAGGTCAGGCACGTGCGAGGGAGGCTCCCTCGCCCATTTCCTCGACATCTAGAATCTCTCTTTTTACAGTGATGATTTGCAAGTCAATCTGTATGCTTATTAGTTTAGGATTCTTGTAGGTTGCAGGGAATTCATTGATCTGATCTTTGGGTGTTGGGATGGTGATGTTGAAGTTCTGGAAATGTTATCAGATACCCATCGTCAAAGAAGAATTTCTTAATGATTTATCCTTAACAACTTTTTCTTAGATAACATGCCATTTTTTTTTTCTCAAATTCCTTTTCTATTTGTTTCACTGATTTTGGGAGGTTTATGGTTTTGTGTTGAGGGAGTTCTAGGTTTCTGATTTCAGATCCATTTTAGTGTGGGTGAGCTAAAAAATGGTGATAGGTTAATTATTGTTTTTAAATATCTAAAAACATAAGGTAGCATTTAGGTAGAACACCAACCAGTAGGTAAAAATTCAAATAGAGTGAAACCACCAATGAAAGTTGTGGTAACAGTAGCTATGCCGAAGTAATGAGGTGCAAAACCACTCCTTGCAATCACGCTCTTCCTTTTCGTTCAGAGCGGAGTTGGTTTTGGTTTTGGTTTTTTTGACTCTTAATATATTAAAAAAAGTTGTTTGGACTCATTATTTATCCTTTTGATCACAGTAGGTTTGCAATGGGTGCTTCGAAGGAATGGAAAGAGTATTATACTCAAGTGCTTGCCAATGAATTGAAACAGGCCTAATATGCAAAATGAGTTCTTCGCAGGTCAACAACCACGACTATGGTCTCAGGTTCTCATCAACTCTCGTTTATTTTTATTTATGTATTGAAGTCTGATTTCTATCCACTATGATTCTGACTTCGGGATTTTTTTTGTTTGTTTTTTTTTTTTTAATATTTATTCTTCATTGAGATATAGCAGCATTAATGGGGATCTTTTGAGATGGTGAGTTCTTTTTCTTTCTTCATTATTTATAGTCTTTTTCAGCAGTGAAATTAGAATTGTGGTGTGTTCTACTTCTAATAGGTGTTAATGATCGTTTTAAATGGAAGCTGGGGTGATGTGGTGCTTTAATCTTTTAATTGAATGGCAAAACATTGCAATTAACTAGCAAATGTTCACAGAATATTTTTTTTAATCAAGTGGATATCTATCTATATTTACAACAAGGTATGGAAGCTTGAGCTCCTTTGACTGCACTCTCAATCTGGAAAATCTTGGAGGAACTGAGGAACATTCTTCACGTTTTAAATAGATGATAAGAGTTTGGACTCAATTGCAGATCGACAATGGTTATTAGTTTTCAATTTCTACACCCATTGACATGGCTAACACTTGTAGTTGCATCACTTTTGTGATGTAAGAACCTAGACTATTGTTCCATTCACATTCAGATTGTATGTTGCCTAGGTTGGATTGAAAGGAAATGATGTGTACGTACATATAGGCCCTTAATAATGTATGTCAAAGACTACATGAAGTCTTCGATATGTTGCACCCTTTGATATTATTCTTGCAAATGTGGTGAAACTTGATTCGAGTTTGATATTTTATAGTAGTCTATTGTTCCATGAAATTCGAGTTTGATATTTTATAGTAGTCTAGAAGATAGTCTCGACGATTAAGCAGTTCTATTTTTAAACGTAAGTTAGGCGCATTCAGTTGGGGAGGAGGAAAACCGATCCTGCCAGGCTTCTTCCATACATATCAACCTATGTCAGAAACAAAATTCTTCCACACGCTTAAAAAGGAGCTTTGAAAAACCAGGGGGAGATCAGAAAGTTAGGTGCAGATTCGAGTATATCAAGCAAAACAATCTAGTGACAGGATGACAAAATTAAAACTAACACCCCCAACGGGTAACCTATATTGTGTGAATTAGTTCTCTGAGTATTTGAGTCTGGAAACCCACAAGGTAATTATTAGTGTGAGTAATAAAGACAAACAAATAGTTCGATGCACATTTTTCTTTAAAATGAATAGATTTTTTTAAGGGCAGTTAGACAAAAAGCATCAAAATATGAAGCTCAAAGCAGTTCTTTAAAAGAAGGACGTCACTACAAATCCATTGGCAATTAATGGTTTATAGCACCTCTTGTTCTGAAATGGAAGTTAAAGCTACAACAAAGTAATCTATTCTCTTTAGCTTGTTATAAGATTACTCAAGGGCAATAGTGCATCTACAAACTTTGATAACATGAAGATTCACTTTCCTACATACTAAATACACTAGAAACTAGAAACGACCCATTTGAAGGCATGTGTATGATGAACAATTCTAGCTTATTAGCATAGAAATCAAACCATAGATAGCACTCATGGATTTCAAAAATCCAACGTGTTAAAAAATAACCAAGGATTGGAAAAAACTAAAGAAAGGGTAATGAAATTTACTTGAGTGCATGCGGAAAGAGACATGTTACATACACCACACCTTTTTCCTATGTGTACTGCAGAAGGAAGCCCCGAGCTTGTAAATGGTATTCATCCAGGTGGTTTCAAAAAAAAAAAAAAAAAAAAAAAAAAACCATTGTTGTAATCCAGATTGCCGAAGAGTTTCACTAGCTATACTTCTCAACTTTGGTCACTGCTTATTTGCCAAGAAGACAATCACATAAAAATCACTAACTGATTCAATATATTATTGTGATACAGTAACTTAGAACATAAAAGGCAAATAAAAGCACCGGTCAGAAAATAAGCACTCACCATATATAAAATAAGCATTCATCAGATAAAGAATTTTCTTCTCCATCCATTGTCAAGCTTCAAGTATTGCATGCTCGAGTATCATTTACTTGTTCTCTAGCCTCCAAACCTGGAAACTGCCACATATCATGTCCTTCAATTGGCTGAAATTCATTGTTTAAACCAACAGAGAATTTATCCGAAGGATGATGCTAGCACACAACTTAATACCCTGATTTATGATTGAAATATAGAATAAGTAAGGATCGTTCTGGACCAGAGATTAGAGGGTTTGTCAACCAACACTAAGAATAACTAAGAAACAACTAAAAACCTAATTAAGAAAATATAGAGGGATTGTATTTTTTCTAATTTAAACTAAGAAACTAACTAAGGGATGGCAAAGATGAGAAATTAGCTAAGGGTTTATCTTCACACACCAAACATATGCTCATAAATCAATATTCAATAATCACTTGCTAATTCATGATAGATAAATGCTCAAGATTAACCGTGATCAGCACTGCATTAATCTTATTATTTTTCCAAGTTCGTTGAATTAAATTTAGCGTTGCTTTCAAACTATTCTTATCATGTTATCTGATCAGGAATCACAAGTTAGATAACAATCTAATATCATTAAGTTTTCTGAAAAGTATGAACACTGACTAGACAATTACAAGTATCATCATCATATTGCTCTTACCTAGGTTTTTTTTTTTTTTTTTGCCGCCGATGGGTATAGAACCCAAGACGTGGAGGTTAAACCATCACGGCCTTAACCAACTAACTAGGCTACCATTGGCTCTTACCTAGGTTTTTACTTAACCTTATCAACGTTCTTCGGTATTTAGTATTTACTACTTTTGAGTACAAGATTATAATAATTAGGTGAAATTTTCCGATACTCTAGCCCCAAATCCTATCATACTTACTAAGTTGGCCACCTTAACAAACATACAAAGAAAAGTTCTCTATAAAACAGTAGCAAAACACAATCACTAATCAACAAAGAAGATTAAATTCAATTAATTCATAAAACACATGTTCGGGGCTTCGAATCCACCCCTAGCTAAGAGGAGTTTAGCTAGACATAGTTTCTCTCACCCTATCTGCAGTGACATTTGGGATATTTTCCTGATAATAAACAATTTAATAATGATAAGCATTTCTTAGATACACCTCGAGATCAATATAAGCTTAAGATATAATCGGGAACTTATAAATCCGAGTCATTCATGTGGATACAGTTCAATAAAAATAAAAAATAAAAAAGGACAATTTGAATTATGACCCATTTTTTATGACACGTAATTATTATTAGTTAATTACCAACTAAAAGTGTTTTTTCCTGCTAGAAACGACCATTTCTTAGCTAACTATCTGAGTAAAAAGAACCTTGGTGTGGTCACATTTGGCTGCACGCACAACACTATCAATGAGTGGCTCCGGGAGCAATTGTTTGGTTGGTAGTAGGGCTAGGCAAGTCCGGGTAACCGGCCTGAAAACCTAAAACCGAAGCCTGGACCGAATTTTTAAAAATTGAAATTTGAAAACCGAGACCGGACCGAATAAGGCCGGTTAACCGAATCACAGTTAACCGAATTCTCGGTTCAGGTCGGGCTGGTCTCGGTCCAATCAACCAGATATTTTTTCTCTTTTTTTCTTTCCCCTCTCCCTTCTCTTCCCTCTTCATCAGACAAGAAAACAAAGAGAATGAGCAGTCGCTGGAGAGTGGTTGCGGGGGTGATCGGAAGCAGCAGTGGAAGTGATTTTTTTTCTCTCCCCTTTCCCTTCTCCTGTTGATTTCTTCATTCAAACGGAAAAGATGGCGAATTCAAAATTCAAAGCACTGATCGCTAGTGCTAACTGAACCTGAAATTCCTCCTCCGAAGAGATGTAATCGGACTGAAGATTCACACCACTATTAGCAGTGGTGGCAGTCGCGGTGGTGGAAGGAGTCGCTGGAGAGTGGTTGCGGGGTGATCGGAAGCAGCAGTGGAAGTAGAGAGTGGAGACGGAGGAGAGAAAATGAACCTAAAACCAGCATCATCAAATCTTTAATTTACGAAAATTCGTTGATTTTCAAATTCATTTCTAGTAAATTAGGGCTGATCGTTTTGTCACTTCTTAGAATCTCTTGTTTTCTCAAACAGTTCTTCAATATTGCTTCAAAAACTGAATCAGAAACAAAGATTTCAAACTAACAACATATTTACAAGGCTAAAAGAAAAAGTTTCTGAAGCACATTAAAACACAACACAAGAAACTCGAAAACGATTCAAAGATCGACTAATCGCTGCTTCAAAACGAGACTAAAATGAGCGATTTTCGAATTCTTGAAAGTGCATTTCACACTACAAAAACTGCACAAAATCATTCAATCATCTCATTTTTCTTTCACAGAATCAATTGTTGTTTTTAAGGGTTGCACAGGGAGTCAAGGAGTCGGGTCGGGCTGGTTACCCAACGGGCTTCAGAAATGGGAATCGAGGCCCGAACCAGAAACTTCGGGCCAGGTCGGGCTTTTACAACCGAAACATTTATAATTAATAAAAACCGACCCGATCGGTCCGGGCTTTCGGTCCTAAATGCCCACCCCTAGTTGGTAGTATCAAAATCTAATTGTCTTCCTTTCATATTTATCTCATTTCTTGGCATATTAATCGTTGGATAAAGCACTTTGTTTCTTGATCTTCTAGTTAAATCTCTATTTTGCTTCTAGTTAAATTCAACAACATTCTCCCTGGAGAATAACATTCTTTTAGAGCATTTCATATACAAACAAAAAATTAATTATTGTAGTCAAAAACCAAGTTTATATAAACATTTAGATAAACAAAACAATTATTATTATTATTATTATTATTATTATTATTATTATTATTATTATTATTATTATTATTATTATTATTATTATTATTATTATTATTATTATTATTATTATTATTATTATTATATTTTATTTTATTTTTTTGGGCGCGCGGCGGGGTGGGGGGATTATTATTCTGCTACGCATTGTCTATTCCTGTAAATCTATGCTAAATTCCTTGCAGGTTTACCTGCTTCACATATTTTATATGCCCAAACCACTGAACCAGGACTGCCCCTTTTCTTCTTTAATAACAGCGATAAGGAAACTGCATGGGATGTTTTTTAGAGGGTCAAGTAGATGTCAATAGATATGCATGGACAGCAGACGTTCTAAGAAAACTCAATATCCTGCAAAGGTATTAGATCTACACGTTTTATCCATTTGGATCCACTTAAAACTTATAGTTCAAAGATGCTTATGTGTCCAACCCTGATGGTGTTTAATTAGCAAAGGTGCGTGTTCATATTCGAAACAATGCAAAGCCTTATCAGAAGAACAGTCCAGGCAAATATCAGCTGATAACTACTACGGGCAGGCCATTACTTTTGGTTTGAGTTGGATCATGCCCAAACAGGAATATTGCTCTCACTGTTTGAAATTTTCTCATGTATAATGCACCCACATATGCTCCTATCCGAAGAAATACTTGCAGAGCTTTTAATAATGTCGATAGAAGGCATGAACTTTCAGATGAAGAGCGCATAGAAATGGAGGAAAAATGTGTTTCAGATAGAAAGCGCTGAACCGTATGTAGGTAAACTATTCAGATTCTTAGCAAAGTTGAAACTTTTTCTACAACTTCATATTAAAAACAGTGTCAGCTGAGAAGGATAATGTTAGGCCGATATAATGTATGATCAAATTCTTCCTAGCAGTCAATGCAATCTTCAAACTGATGATGGTGATAGTTAACTGTACGAATTTCTTCCATGAGATTTTGAGTATCTTATTACAACCAATTTATCACCAATATGAAAATCTTGTTTCACCTAAAGCTTAGTACTAATTACAAACAATTTATACATATGTGAATATCTTGACAATGCTCTCTGTGTTCCAGCTAACTCAACCCAACTTACAGTTACAAATTAAAATAATAATAATAAGTGCTCAAAGGCTAAAGAAACATAATCATACGCAAAGACAGCAAGAGAGAGAGAGAGGAGATACAGCTGAATATATGCTGTAGTTTTATAGTAGCAAGTTTGAGGAATGGTTTCTAAGGATTGAAATGGAAATGCCAAAAGACCTTTGTTTAGGTTGTTTTTATAGTAGCAAATTTGAGAATGTTTTCTAAGGATTGAAATGGAAATGCCGAAAGACCTTCGTTTAGGTTGTTTTTAAAAATTTAGTAGAATATTTGACATCGTTGCCAAGAAAATGAACAAAAGCGACTAAACAAATGTGTCATAGGCTCATAGCAAAGGAATGACACAATCAAAAACTTAAGTCAAGGTTGCCAAACCTGTGGAACCTTGTTCCTTTCCCGTAAGCGGCAGTACTGAAGAAGGTACAATGAGAGCCCTTGCTTACTGAAGGAAACAGTTTCTTTGAGTTATTTGTCATCCACGAAAAAGCATCGACTCCTTTTACATGCCTGTGCTACTTGACATTGGGAGAGGATCTTCAAATGTGGCAAGAAGGGCCCAGACAGAACTCAACCCCGGTGTCTGAAAACACAGACAATTCTATAATGAAACATGAAACAAATCAAACCAAAAAGCTGAAGGTGCATAAGTTTTAAGTTGTGGATGAAATTTAATTAAATGCAACAAGGCTGAGAAGTTGGTTTAGACCTTCATTTGTCTCGCTATAAGTGGAAAGCCTCATGCAGCGAGCAATTGGTTTGCACATTTTCCAATCACTCTTGTTCCCATTCTTCCTCCCGCCCCGTGAATCCCCTGAAATAGCAAACATCATGAGAAACCTTATCAAATATCTACCTCGTCTAAAACCAGGATTCTATAAAATTCAAGCATTCAAAGTTCAAACTAAACTCCCAAATATACATCAAATCCTAATATAGCACATTCGAACACGCATAGAAAAACATACTTGAAACATAAATCCCCTTTTTGTGTAAAACTAAAACCCCAAATCCAATTTCCAAAGTGTCACAAACTCTATTAAAAGAGCAAATTTATAAAAATGACTAAAAAGATACCAACCCCCCCGGAACGAAAACTAATATAAAAAACACAAATAATGGATTTTTGAACAAAAATATTTCACCAAATCGATGACATTGGATCGAATGCCCCTTTTTCAAGAAACTGAGGTGAGCACAAATGATCCCAGACAAGCCACAATAATTGCAACAATGAGGTCATCCGAAACTGAGGCAGTGAACACCAATTGCTCTTGATTGAAGGATTTCTTCAAGACCGATCTTCTGAAAGAACCGCAGGCCCATCTTCTAGGGCTCTTGCAATTGCCATTGGGTTCTCTTACTGGGGGTTGTTGGATTCTGAGCTGCAAATTAGGGTTTGGGGTGATTTGGGGGAGAAGAAGGAAAAAGGATTTGAGGTTTGGGGATTTTGATGGGTGGATGGATGAATGAGGAGCCAGTGGCAGTGGTGATGTTCAGTTTTGGTGGTTTGAGTTTTTGGAGGGAATAAGAATGGATGAATAGAGAGTATGCGATTATGCTGTTATCCAGTCCAAGATTTTCAAACTGACTATTTATAAGAAGGCTAGAGCCGGCAATGGGTCGGATTTGTGTGGGATTGGATTGTTCCCAGTATAATGTTGATCTTTTTTTTCTGTTATTTTCTTTTCTTTCTTAATTTAATTAAAATATATATTACGCCAGAACTTCAAAATTTATTACAAAACAAAATATAGGCTTCACAAGTAAACATCAGGCGCTTGTTTTGAAGACAAGATGTTTGTGTACTGAGCGCAATTGGTTCGAATCTCAATTTGGAGACAAGGGTCTAATCGATGTTGATCCAATTGATAACATTGCTAGAATTTTCAAAAATGTTCTCATGTTTGAGCGAAACTAAGGTCACCTCTGCAACACATAGTTTTACCATATTGCTTTTGATGATATTTCATATGCAGCTTGAACAAAAAGGTTAGATATGATCTCCCCTATAACAAAGTTAGCAACGACCCTTGTTGTGATTGTTCATTGGAAGTTGCATCAAAGAATACGAGAACTTGCATAGCATCAAAATGAGTTTTCAGCTTGTTAATAACTTAAAATGACAGTACACAACTTCCTAAATCGGTAGATCAAACTCTGTGATAGGCCTAAGAAGCCATTATTATCTCCCAAAGGTACAATATGGGTTTAAGGAGATTAAAAATCATTATTACATTGAAAACACAAAAATTCAAAATGTTGGAGCTTTTACATAGTCCTAATTTTTTAATGCTTCCACTTACCACCATGGTGTATATGGAGAGCTCTATGGCGATCAGGGAAACAAGATATTGTCTATTACTTTGCCTACAACATGAACCATTGATCACCGACAATTTGGTGGTAAATGATGATACACGTGATGGACTCTTGTAGATTAAACGATAACCACCATCACAATTCATGGGGTGTCGGCACAAAAATAAGGACATGTCGCGTTTTCTTAAAATTACACAAAATTCTCAAGGATTTTTAAATTTTTGATACATATCTCAAAGGGTATCTGTTAAACTGACATAAAACTTTAACACAATATTTATGACATTAACCGCCAGTTCACAAATCTCGAGCTCAAAGGAGCAAGAAAATGTGTACCAAGTTTTTTTTCTATTTGACGAATGAATTTTGGAAGGGTGGTATACTAATATCAAGAGTATTTCTATTTGACGAATGAAATTTTTTCTATTTGACAAATGAATTTTTTTTCTATTTGACCTAGGATGCACGGATACGCGTGTCATGTCGGACATGGACACGACACAGCGACTTGGCAATTCCCAAAAAATTACAGTGTTATCGATATAAATAATGGAAAAATGAGTATTTCAAAAAGTCTTTACTTTCAAGGCCCCAAAATCTCAGATTTTACATATGTTTCATATACACTACTTGTATGAATGTAACATTGGTAACATTTTTCTCCTATTTTTGTCTGACCCGCATGGTTAGTAAAAAGGGTTGTTGGTGTTGAACTAAAAGAGATGTTACGATGGCACTCTTAAGGGGAAAATTCAAAGATCAATTTTAAAGGGCCAATTCTTGGAGAATTCTTTGTAATAGTGCATGGAAAGACAACTGACGGTTTGAGACTTACTTGTTGATGATGGATAGACCATAAAGCATAAAGCATTGGACAGGTATGAGAGATAGTTGATATTCTTCCTTGTCCATGCTCAACAAGTGAAAAACTCTCCGAGTTAGGGGGAATGAAGCCTGGTTCGAAATCAATCAGATATGTTTATGTGTGGTTTACATGAATGGTTGAACCAGACAGCATTCCCCTCAACATTTCATGAGTATTCCCCTCAATAGTCCACTTTCTACACCACCTCTCAACCATGCTTTTCACACTTAGTGAATGTTGTTAACCCAGAAAATAACTTAAATTGAATCTTAAGTCATTAAAAAAACCAAATTCAAATATAAAGTATGGGAACTATAAATTGTTAGAATATGCAGTTTTTATAATTATGAACAAAATAAAGTTAAGTTTATTGTTTTGCAATTATGCAGTATAGCCTCAATGATAATAGATTATCTTTTTCTTATGAGCTTAGTGATCTTTTGGGTGAGTACGATTCAACGGGATGGATGTGATCGCACAAGGGCAATGCCTTGGTGGCACTTGAGATAATCCCGCGAAAGGTCCATGTCCTGAGTTTTCTTAAACGATGCTCCTTCTGAAAACTTGATGAATACACTTTTTTTTTTTTTATCAATTATGACAAGAAAATTTCCTATAAATATTATCTTATGTAATATTGTAAATTTTAAAGCCTTATGTAATATTATCTTATGTAATATTGTAAATTATGTAATATTTCCTATAAATATTATCTTAAAACTCAAAATAGCAAAAACAAAATACAATATATGGGCATATTGCATGCTTTCAATGGTCCATACTACTTCATTTGCATTCAATACTCCGTTCACATTCCATTTCTCATTTTACAATGTTTGTGAGGCTTAACACTCGTATCCAGACACTTCAATTTCATGATCAAATGAAACTGATTGCTAGCTCATACCAATTTCTTCTAACCATTTCAAAAGTTTTCAATTAAAAAACATACAAACAATAAAAATAAAATCCACCCTCAGCATTGCTAGCTCTATGAATAAAATCACTGTGTTGAGTTCATGGTCTGACCAAAGTTAAGCATTTTGACAGTGAGATTTGATCCCAAGCAAAGAATATCTCTTTTGCTTTCCACTGGGAAAAAGAAAGGAAGGGAGGTGGAGAAACTTCATCAATACAACGAAGGATACCCTAAATATTACGATTCCAAGCTTCTATGGCAACTGGCAAGCAAACACCACAGGTTGGCTTAGGTTTATTAAAGCGTGTTTGGGTCCAACAAAAGTAAAGAAGAAAGGGAACTCTAGACAAAGAACAAAAAATTGGAAGTTGAAATTTTATGTGATGTTACTAAAGAGAGATGATTTTATCTCTTCAGTATAAGCAGAATAATGTTTAATTCATTTGGAGAATTAACCATTTTTGTTTTCGAAAAGAGTTTGATGCTTAGACATTTTGTGGGCAAGAAATTTTGAGTTGGGGAGAATAATGCTTAATATCAATGTATTAGTACTTAAAAACAATATTGATTCTAAATTAAATGCCATTGTGTGTGATTTTACAATGTATTATATTATTAACCAATATATATGAAATACATGATTGCGATTAAAGTTGACCAAACTACAAAGCCTAGAACTTTTCATTCCAATCCTTTTAATCCAATAAAGTTGCTTTTTATAAAGGATAAAAGAAACCACTTTTCCTCCATTAAATCATCCATGTTAGTTTTGTTATTTTGAGTCTTTGATGATGTTACTTTTCTTCCATTGTTTCGATGATTAGCATCTCAAGTGGAAAATGAATTTTAAGATCTAATCTTCATTTCTAAAGATTGGTATCCACACAACCAGTTTTATTGTATCCACACAACCAGTTTAAACAAGTTTTGGTTATCCTGAAATTCCTTCTCCATAGCTCTTTGTTTCTTCTAAAGGTTTTCCTTTTTTAGGCTTGCTAATAGTTCTTCCATAATTATTCTGCTAACTCATGCCCTTCCTGAGACAAGAATAATAATGTACCTTATGATTTAGTGACATTGGTCCAACGAACTTGTTTTAATTTGATAATCAAATTGATTGATCTAATCCAAGCCAACAAAATTATGAAACGATACCCAATGCCAATTCAAGTTCCAAGATGTAGGGCACATATTCTCTTTTGAAAAAGGAGGCCTCTATGTTCAAGAATTCAAACAACTTGTGACTTATGTGGACAGTTGGAAGAGGAGGCTTTCAACATTCAAGTCACAATGTCCATTAAAAATCTCCCTAGAGGACCTGGAAAGCTGAACTAATTGAACAAACCTCCCAAGAGTAGATGAAGCAAGCTAGTATGATAATCTGAGTAGCTGAGAAGCAGAAAAGCTAATTTGGTTTGGGTCTAGGAAAGGAAATTTTTTAATAAATATGGCTTAGAAATAACATTGTCATCAAACAACCAAACAAATACCTACTCCATTCCCAATCCAAAACTACTTGATCAAATTTGTAAGCTCCCAACCTAACAGATATCAAATGCATTCGGCGACGATACATAACATGAATAATGTGAGTCCGAACAACATATTGTAAAGGTAGACTTGGAGCATCTATGGAGTACTGATAAGGAATTGACGCCGAGAAGGCTGCTGTGATACTATCTGCTATTCGGCATTGGCAACTGAAGAAATACATCATTTTCAAGCGTATTTTATGAATTCTAATAATCTTAAGTATCACAGAACTTGATGTTACTTGAATTGTAATGTGTCAGAACTATCTCATCAACTGCATCAAAACCAGAGATGAACCCATGTGTTGCCATACTTCCTAGGGGTGGTCTGTCATTATTATTGATCCCTCCCTTAATATCTTTCAAGGGTCGACAGATTTTTCAGACCAAAAAAGGCAGATATTATTTTCAACGGATCAAGTGTAGCTACCAAGTGGAGTGTCGAGAAATGCTGGAAGCTGTTAGATGGGCCAACGTCAACGAAAAGAAACTCAAAGTTTGGATGAAGCAATGGACATTGTGTGAGCAGCTAATGGGGAAAGAGACTAACTTGACTTAGTTGTCAGTAATGATGTTGTTTAAGCAGTTCAAAATATATTATGTGACTTGGCTGACTAGAGAGTGCATTTATGGACTTCCATAATGAAATGTGTAGCATTAGCATGTGTACTAACTGCGAGATCCTGAAGTATTTGACTTACATAAACTATCTATTATAAAAGATTATAATAACTAGTGTAACCGCAGTGCCCGATACACTTTCCACAAGGAAAATTCTAAGGTGCACTGGTACTATGCCTGGTTTGGTGTCTGGTGGTACCAGGGCATCGTAGATGTACCTTGAGATAGGAGTACATCTACTGTGCCTGGCACCGTAGCATTACTCCAGGAAAAAGAACCACCTTTCTCTCTTGATGATGAAGTCTAAACAAAACCCAGACCTTCAAAATCTACTTTAAACAATACTTTAGGATCCCCAACTCCAAAAGTCATACGGTTTATTCTTGTACATTTTCAGATTCACCTCTAGCAGCCATGATTAGATACAAATCATTAGGACAAAGCAACCAAATTTTCCTATAAAACTGACTATTTCAATATCAAAATCTGAAGAAAACATGGAAAGAGAAGAAAAGATTTGAGAAAATGAAAAAAAGGGGTAGGTGCAACTAACCATTTCCGGTGTATCATGATACCACATGAGGTACTATCCTCGATCTTTTTTCCACTGCCACTGTTGAAGAAGAAGTGAATAAAGGATTTGTGAAGTAGAGAGGTGAAAAAAATTAAACCCTAAAATTAGCTAAAAAGTTTTGAAAAATCTGAAACCTAAATTAGGTACAAAGATTTAAGAGAAAAGGGGAACGAACCAATTTATTTTTTTGTCGAGCAGCCTTGGTTTCTGAAATTGCTGAACTTTGTTCAAGTTGTAGGAGTCTCGTATAGGTTCAGATTTTTCTTCTGCATAGAAAGCGAAGAAGAAGAAGGTAGCATCAAAGAGTGAGAGAGAAATGTATGAATCAATCTGGTGATTGGCTCAGATTCATTGTGTGATGTTTGTGCTCGGGAAGGTAAGGATTTAGGGTGGGAACTTTACGTTTATGCCCTGATCCCATATGCATGCAAATCATTAGATTGAGGGACATTTCCCGCAATCCAAAAATTGACGGATTTGAAGACATCCACTGTTCCTCCCCCCAATTTAAGATCGAAAATTCTAGGGGTCGAGGGAGGGAACGCGGGAAAGGGGCGAGGATTGGGTGGAAGCCACTCATCCGCCTCGAGATGAGTGACATTGCGCATCTCAAGGCCGATGCGCTCATCTCGAAGCGAATGGGTGGTCCCTCGACCCTTAGCAAAGCTCATTTAAGATTATTAAAAACTACGATTCGACGCTCTACGCGTGCATATTCAGTATTTTTTTATTTATTATATAAAATTAATAATAAATGAATTTTATTTTTAAATTTTTAAATAAAATAATTATTTATAACTTCAAGGATATGTATAGTTTATAACTAATTAGAGGGCTTTAAATAAATTATTAGAGACTTCAGTATAAATAATTAATGTTTAAGAGGGATGGCTTTGATTATAAAATTATGAAATTTAAATATCAAAATAGAAAATTAAAAATTAGATGTAAGAACATTTTTATAATATGAGCAGTACTACGTAGCACTGCTAAGTTGCCTGGAATTTAACCTGGATGCTGCCAGGCACGTGCTCATCCACGCATGCCAGGCACGTGGGATTAAAGGTGGGCAAAAAAAAAAAAAAAAAGAGAAACCAATTCGCCAGAGAATAAATTTTTTTGTGAAAAGGGAGAGTGGAACAATGGGAAACTAAAAGCCGAATCCAAGAAATTGATACTCAGTAATCCTCAGAACTCAGTAGCCTAGACAACATTGATACTCTGCAGAATACATAACAGACCTGTGTAGCTCATACTTGTGATGCAGAACAAGAAATTGAAAATGCAATAACAGATACCCACTGAAACAAACATCATGTATAAGAGCTGAGTATGAAGCACAGCTGAGTATGAAGCACATGGTATTGTTTTATTGTTCATTCACTCGCCATTAACAACTGGTACATTCTCATACTCGACAGAAGTTCTAAATCTAGGTCGAATGATGCAGCAACCACCAAAGTGCAGCCCTCTTTTCAGCAAGCCACAAAGCTTTTTGGTATCCATCACCCAACCTTGAAATGCTACCATCGTCACCACTCTCACTAATCTAGGGTTACCATCGTCACCACTCTCACTAATCTAGGGTTTATGAGAAAGAGGAACCCAAATGCTTTCTCTGTCGATTCTGGAATTTGGTTTTTTTTTTTTTTTTTTGCCCACTTTAAAGGCACGTGACTGGCATGCGGGGATGGTGCACGTGCTTGGCACCATCTAGGCAAAATTTCAGGTAAAAAATCGGTGCATTTTAGAATTGTTGTTATAATATATATATATATAATTGGGGGCTTCAAATAACTTATAGTAGGGACATAGGAATAATTTACAAATATTTATGAGATGCTGGTTTGCATTGTAAATATTTTGAATGTGAAGGGTAATTTAATAAAAATGTGTAATATTGTTTACTATTTCAAATTGTTCATATGTGCTTAAAATCGCAATTATCCCTAATCCTTATTCACTCGTATGTTGAATTTTTATCGTAAATAATAAGAACATGTGAGGGTATAATGGTAAGACAAATTTAAAGTGAGAGACAACTAATGTTCTTAACAATGATGTTTAAAACTTTTATATTAAAAAATAATCTTTAAATTTACACAAATACAAGCAATAGTATTCATAGTTTGAAAATTATTGTTTATTGTCAAATGTACCAAACAACCCTGGACAATGTTTACCATTATGTTGACTTTTCCTTATTAATATGATGTAATTGGGAGGGCAAAAATGGCACACCATATATCAGGATGAAATCCACGCGTTGTTCATAAAAGGAACGCGCATTAAATAGTCCAGATTTCAAAAAGGCATGCTAAACTACATGCAACTTTAATAAATATTTAACTAAATTCACTCACATGTGCAAAAAAAAAAAAAAAAAATATATATATATATATATATATATATATATATAATACTAAAAGAAAACTTTGCTTTTTGAGCATTCTTCCTACGTAAGATAATTAAGAAGACAAGAAAGTTGCATTTGGAACTATTTAGTACATTTTAAGCAATGTGAACTGTATAATGCAAATTTCCTTAGGAACAGTGAATGTATATGTTTTAGTCCTGATTTTGAATAGCCCAAAATATTCTTCAAATTTTATTATATTTACAAGAAAAAACAATAGTAGGGGAATATGTGTCTTAGTCTTGATTTTTTTTAATTGCCCAAAATACCCTTTAATTCAATTATATTTATAAAAAAAATCAATAAGTTAGGTGAATAGTGAACAGGAAAATTTTGAAATTTTAACTATTACATGTATGTAACATTTTACCCTTCTATATTCAAATTATTTACGATCAAAACCCGTCCTTCTCAAATATTATTAATTATAACTAAGTCCCTAACATAATTTATTCATAAACCCTTAATTATTTGAAAACTATACATTGACCTTTAAAATAATAAATAATTATGTTGTTTAGAATTTGAATAATATTTTTTACTTATTATTGAAAGGTTGAAATAAAATTAAAAAATACTGAATATTCGTGCACGTAGAGCACGTCGACACCCTAGTATAAGTTATAGATTAAATCCAATTTGACAATTCATATTTCACATCAAGAACTACAACATGTCCATTATGTGTGCAACACGAATACATAAATATTATTTTCTGTCAAAAATAACCCATTGAATTCATGAATTTCAAGTAAAATGATGCTTTAAACCTTTTTTAAATTAAATAACTTACAGATATCTTCATTAATATATTGTCATGTCCTTATGAGTATGCTCAGCCATCTTTGGAGGAATAAATTTGACATTCTTTTTAATAGGTTTTGTCTCGTTTTGGTTGCATGCGACATGATCACCTCCATATCATTAGTAATTTTGGTTGCACGCGTTAGTGAAAGCAGTTTAAACTCTAAACACATAAAGTAGTCTCCACACTCGTGAATCAATAACTTTTTACGTGATAATGTTGGATTATAATAAATGGTAATTTTAGTGAATTGTAAGTTGCACATCTAGTATCACTGAACCATTTATGCCAAAGTTTCCATTGGTAGCAATATTATTACAAAAATGATATTCACGCACAAGCCGCATTTATATTATGTCAAAAATACACAATCACTTTAAAAGTGCTAGAATCAATTATTGCAAACACGATCATTTGAAAATAAATCATTTATATGATAAACAAATCATTTATGAAATCCTTAATATACGACTTTAATTAGTGTTAGTTCGAATGAATTTATAGAATATTATGCCACACATTTTGTAAATCAAAATTAATTTTATTAACCTACTATAATGCATTTTAACCAGCTATAATGTTGTTTTAATAACAAAAGTTTGTTATTTGAGTCATTCTAATGTAATATTAAGTTTTTATGACACAATAAATTATATTTCACTTTTTATTTAGTATTTGAGAGTTTAATATACATAAATTTATATTTAAGTCAGAAAAATAATTCACAATCATTGGTTATTAGACATTAAAAAAAATCCTTACACCTAATGATGTATTTTGAATTTTATCAAATTGATTACCACATCAAATTAAAGTAACAAACCATCTCAGTTTGTTGCAAATGTTTTAAAATGTTCATTTTTGAAAATGTTTTGTTTTTCCAAAATGAGACTAATAATCAATACATCAATATACGTGTTTTCACATCGTAATGCACCTTCAAGCAAAGTCCAAAAAAGGTTATCAACTTCAATTCGAATATGAATAATCCTTACGTAACTAAGTTTTGTAGAAAAATAAACTGATCAAATGTTCAAAAAATAATTTTCCTTTTTTCATTTAATAAACTTTTAAATAAGTACATCTTAAACTATCACATCAAATTATCTGACATCATTTGAAGTAGAACATTCTTTTATACTTTTACATTTTTTAAACATAAATATTTTAAGCTTCATAGCCATTCAATAAGTAATTCCTAAATATCTCTAGCTTTATCGAGTTTGCTACAAGTTTATTTAAAATAAAGAAAACACTTCAGAGTAGCTTCATAAATTAAAATGTAAGCTATAAATCGTGTAATTATTTGTGAATAGTTATATGTTTCGGTGAAAATATTAATTTCAACGAAGTTTGAATTTTTTTGCAAATGAAAACAATGTTCACCTTATATTCATTGCAAAATTTGTCAAACTTACTGAATAATGTTATTGTGATCTAAAATGCATAGGCCGCGAATCAAGAAATCAAACATTTAATAACAAGATTGACGTCGGAGGATTTTGACCAAAGCAAAAATTGCAGGCTTGCTCATCGATTTTTCATTGCAAAAATTGTCCATCATTAAATCGTAACAAAACTCATTGTACATCAAAATATGTAGTTTGTATGACACTATTAGTCGTGTGTAACTTTTTATTTAGTATTTAACAATTTAATATACGTAAACTTATATTGCAAAATTCAAAATTACAACCAAGATTTTTTATTTTTTTACACGAAATCAAACATTTCATAAAATAATTGTTATAATTAAGGGATTGAAATTAACTCAAAAAACGAAATCACAATCCTTGGTTATTAGTTATTTTAGAACTCTTTCTTAAGAATGTGTTTTAAATTTTATCAAATTGATCATCACAACAAATGTGTGCAACAAGTCATTTCAGTTGGTTGCAATTGTTTGAAAATATTACTGTTTTAAAATGTTTGTTTTTAATGATCAATACATTAATGTATGTATTTTCACATCATAAGGTACATTCAAACAAAGTCCTCCAAAAGACATCAAAATCAATTAGAATATGAAAACAAAAAATAGGAATGATCATTATGTAACAAAGTTTTGTGGAACAATAAACTGATTAAATGTTTAATAAATAATTGAGTTGCAACCCATCTTCATCATCTGTTAGGTCAGTTCTGTTGCAGGTGGAAAAGTTAAATTTAAATTTATTTTAAGGATTTAAAGTTAATTGAGTTGCAACCCATCTTCATTTAATGTTAATAGCACACTGTAATCAAATGTCTTAACATCGTTGTGAAAACTTGATATAACACAATGTAATTCAAATGACACAACATCATTGTAATCAAAACCTGGCATAGACTTTCAAACATCAATAAACAATCTTGTAATTCAAAACATGACATAACATTTTCAAGCATTAATAAACAACCTGACATAGCACTTTCAAGCATCAATAAACTTACACCTCTTTATTCGTAGTTTATACTCTATAGATAGAGGGAAAAAACGATAAAATTGTTTAATGAAATGCAAAAACGAGGAATCTTAACAGATTTATATACATATACCACTATGATAGAAGTTATGTGTAAAACATTTTTGATTAGATAAGCACAACGTATATTTGATTCAATGGTTGTTGATGGTCACAAGCCAAATTTGATGAGGTAAACCGTTTTGATAAAATGCTATTGCTAGATTAGAAAGTTAGATGAGGCAATGCTCTTGTTTCGTTAAATGGTAAAGAAATGATTGAAACCAAATGTTATATCTTAAAACACCATGATAGATGGACATTTCAATGGTTTCTGTTTTTAATGAGTAATACATTAACGTATGTATTTTAACATCATAAGGTACATTTAATCAAAGTCATCCAAAATACATCAAATTCAATTAGAATATGAAAACAAAAAATATGAATCATGATTATGTACGTAACAAAATTTTGTGGAACAATAAACTGATTAAATGTTCAATAAATAATTGAGTTGCAACTCATCTTCATCATCTGTTAGGTCAGTCTTTTGCAGGGGAAAAGTTAAATTTAAATTTATTTTAAGGGGTTAAGTTCCTCTTAATTAACAACACTTAACTGACTTTCTTGCATATCCTGTGGTGTCACAAACACAATCAAACAAGTGAATAAGAGGTTTGAAGTAGGGAAGCTTTGAAGGAGTACATGCACAGTGGATGTTCAAGGACAATGTAAATTCATTTAATGTTCATTGGATGTTTTTTCAACAATGTAAATTCATTTGATGTTCATTTAATGTTAATAGCACACTGTAATCAAATGTCTTAACATCGTTGTGAAAACTTGATATAAAACAATGTAATTCAAATGAAACAGCATCATTGCAATCAAAACCTGGCATAAAACTTTCAAGCATCAATAAACAATCTTGTAATTCAAAACATGACATAACATTTTAAGCATTAATAAACAACCTAACATAACACTTTCAAGCATCAATAAACTTACACCTATTTAATTCATGGTTTATGCTCTATAAATAGAGGAAAAAAGCGATAAAATTGTTTAATTAAATGCAAAAACGAGGAATCTCACCAGATTTATATACAAATACCACTATGATAGAAGCTATGTGTAAAACACTCATTATCAGATAAGCACAACGTATATTTGATTCAATGGTTGTTGATGGTCACAAGCCAAATTTGATGAGCTACACCGTTTTGATGAAATGCTATTGCAAGGTTGGAAAGTTAGACGAGGCCATGCTCTTGTTTCGTGGAATGGTTAAGAAATGATTGAAACCAGATGTTATATCCCACAACACCCTGATAGATGGACATTTCAATGGTTTCTGTTTTTAATGATCAATACATTAACGTATGTATTTTCACATCATAAGTTACATTTAAACAAAGTCATCCAAAAGACATCAAATTCAATTAAAATATGAAAACAAAAAATATGAATCATCATTATGCAACAAAATTTTGTGGAACAATAAACTAATTAAATGTTCAATAAATAATTGAGTTGTAACTCATCTTCATCATCTGTTAGGTCAGTTCTTTTGCAGGGGAAAAGTTAAATTTAAATTTATTTTAAGGGGTTAAGTTAATTTTAATTAACAACACTTAATTGATTTTATTGCAGATCTTGTGGTGTCACAAACACAATCAAACAAATGAATAGGAGGTTTGAAGTAGGCAAGCTTTGAAGGAGTACATGTAAAGTGGATGTTAAAGGAAAATGTAAATTCATTTAATGTTCATTGGATGTTCTTTTAACAATGTAAATTCATTTGATATTCATTTAATGTTAATAGCACACTATAATCAAATTCCTTAACATCGTTGTAAAAATTTGATATAACACAATTTAATTCAAATGAGACAACATCATTGCAATCAAAACCTGGCATAGACTTTCAAGCATCAATAAACAATCTTGTAATTCAAAACATGACATAACATTTTCAAGCATCAATAAACAACCTGACATAGCACTTTCAAGCATCAATAAACTTACATCTCTTTAATTCATGGTTTATGCTCTATAGATAGAGGAAAAAAAATGATAAAATTGTTTAATGAAATGCAAAAACGAGGAATATCACCAGATTTATATACAAATACCACTATGATAGAAGCTATGTGTAAAACACTCATGATCAGATAAGCACAACGTATATTTGATTCAATGGTTGTTGATGGTCACAAGCCAAATTTGATGAGCTACACCGTTTTGATGAAATGCTATTGCAAGGTTGGAAAGTTAAACGAGGCCATGCTCTTGTTTCATTAAATGGTTAAGAAATGATTGAAACCAGATGTTATATCCTACAACACCCTGATAGATGGACATTTCAATAGTTTTTGTTTTTAATGATCAATACATTAATGTATGTATTTTCACATCATAAGTTACATTTAAACAAAGTCATCCAAAAGACATCAAATTCAATTAGAATATGTAAACAAAAAATATGAATGAGCATTATGTAACAAAGTTTTGTAGAACAATAAACTAATTAAATGTTCAATAAATAATTGAGTTACAACTTATCTTCATTATCTGTTAGGTCAGTTTTCTTGCAGGGGGGAAAATTAAATTTAAATTTATTTTAATGGGTTAAGTTACTCTTAATTAACAACACTTAATTGACTTTCTTGCATATCATGTGGTGTCACAAGCACAATCAAACAAGTGAATAGGAGGTTTGAAGTAGGCAAGCTTTGAAAGAGTACATGTAAAGTGGATGTTAAAGGACAATGAAAATTCATTTAATGTTCATTGGATGTTATTTTAACAATGTAAATTCATTTGTTGTTCATTTAATGTTAACAGCACACTGTAATCAAATGTCTTAACATCGTTGTAAAAACTTGATATAACACAATGTAATTCAAATGACACAACATCATTGCAATCAAAACCTGGCATAGACTTTCAAGCATCAATAAACAATCTTGTAATTCAAAACATAACATAACATTTTCAAGCATCAATAAAAAAACTTAAATAGCACTTTCAAGCATCAATAAACTTACACCTCTCTAATTCATGGTTTATGCTCTATAGATAAAGGGAAAAAATGATAAAATTGTTTAATGAAATGCAAAAACGAGGAATCTCACCAGATTTATATACATATACCACTATGATAGAAGTTATGTGTAAAACACTCATGATCAGAGAAACACAACGTATATTTGATTTAATGGTTGTTGATGGTTAAAAGCCAAATTTGATGAGCTACAACGTTTTGATGAAATGCTATCGCAATGTTGGAAAGTTAGATGAGGCCATTCTCTTGTTTCGTGAAATAGTTAAGAAAGGATTGACACCAGATGTTATATCTTATAACACCCTGATAGATGGACATTCGAAACTTGGGAAGATTTTTGTTTCTCGAGAGCTTTTCAAAGATATGCAAGCTCAAGGGGTTAATCCCTGCGTCATCACCTATACCGCCTTATTGCAGGGGCTTTGCGAAGAAGGAATGATTGATGAAGCTGAAAATGTGTTATCAAATATGGAGAAGAAGGGTTGTGCTCGCATTCAAATCACGTACAATGTGATGCTTGGAGGGCTTCTTCAACACGGTGATCTGGGTAGTGCATCTAATTGTCTACATCTCATGGCTCTTAGGGGCTTCTCACCAAATGCGGGTAATGAATATAGGTTTAATCGTTTATTGAAGATCATGAAGGATGCATAGAGATGTTTCGTAGATTTGTCATTGAACAATAAAATGAAGGTAATATGCACTGTCTCATTTAAGTTTTGTCTTAAAGTTCAAGGATGTTGGTGTTTGTGTAGTCCAAATAACTCATTGTATTTTGGTCTGTAATTTGTATTACTGTAGTTAAACACACAAAGCTTTTGGGATTAGTGGTGTGATTATGAAGGGGACTGTTGTTTGGCTAATACTGCTATCAAGTATGAGATTTTTGGTTCTAGCCAGTGCTTGGGCGTAATGTTGGGGCAGTGTAGATGTACTGTTTAATTGCCGAGTGAATATATTACCTCTATCTTTATTATCATTGTTGTATATTTCATATGCATGTGATGCAGATTTTAACTGACCTAAATTATTAGGTTAATTCAACCCACTTGTAATAATCGCAAGTGCACGGTGCCTAACTGATAGACAACGGCAAGTACGGGTCGATCCCACGAGGAAGGTGGATGCAATTGAAGTTTATAATTTAATTTAAACTAATTTAAATGGAAAATGGGGTTACAACATTTTAAAACTAAACTAAAAATAAATTTAAAATAAGAAAAGTAAAATAAAAGAAAAATGTGGATTTTGTGGGCTTGGACTCACCAATGAGTTGGCAAAAATATTTAAATCTAAATTACTGAAAATTTAAATGAGAAGCTTTAGGGATGAGAATCCCTTGCTTACACCAAATACGTGATCGTTAAAATCCAATTCAAATTATATCATGTTTCTATCAAACATTAACAAATTATTTCAAGCAAATATGCTTTTACCAAGTATTAAGTGTCTTTTTAGGGCACACTTAATCAAAGTTTAAGTTTAACATTTTTAGCACATGCTTTGAATATTGATAAAGGGTAATTCTAACTACCAAACATATCAAGTTTAATTTCTTGAACATGAAAGGTGAAAGCAACTTATCAAAAATTCAGAAATAAATTGTAATTAACAATTAAGCACACAATTCAGTAAAATAAATCAAAATAACTTATACAACCAATTTAGTTTGTCACAAACTCGATGTGGTGGTACTCAGCAGATCAGGTGGTCAGAACACGAATCCTGAGAAAAATATTCCCAAAACGCTCTGTGGTGGTACAGAGCAGCACTGGGGGTGTGAATAGCCAAATAACAGAATTTGACCAGTTCTCCCGCCTCTGCTACAGGTACGCTACAGTACCGCCTCGCTCCGCCTTCTTCTCCAGCGAGCAGCGGCGCTCTAGCGGCCTCGTCTTCCAACTGGTTCTGAAACCTGCAAAAGAGAGAGAAGGTGAGGAAACAACGAGAGAGAGAGATGCGAAAAAAAAAACAGAGAGAAATGTCGCTCCCCTGTTTCCGCTGTCGCGATGGTGGTGCGTCGTGGATGAGCCTTTCTGTGGTGGTTGTCCGGTAACGGAGAGATGGTAAGGAGGCCTGGACGAAGAGAGGACAGAGAGGAGAGGAGGACGACCTGCCTGGCTCAACACCCTGATAGATGGACATTTCAATGGTTTCTGTTTTTAATAATCAATACATTAATGTATGTATTTTCACATCATAATGTACATTTAATCAAAGTCCTCCAAAAGACATCAAATTCAATTAGAATATGAAAACAAAAAATATGAATGATCATTATGTAACAAAGTTTTGTGGAACAATAAACTGATTAAATGTTCAATAAATAATTGAGTTGCAACTCATCTTCATCATCTGTTAGGTCAGTTCTGTTGCAGGGGAAAAGTTAAATTTAAATTTATTTTAAGTGGTTAAGTTACTCTTAATTAACAACACTTAATTGACTTTCTTGCAGATCCTGTGGTGTCACAAACACAATCAAACAAGTGAATAGGAGGTTTGAAGTAGGCAAGCTTTGAAGGAGTACATGTACAGTGGATGTTAAAGTACAATGTAAATTCATTTAATATTCATTGATGTTCTTTCAACAATGTAAATTCATTTAATGTTCATTTAATGTAATAGCACACTATAATCAAATGTCTTAACATCGTTGTGAAAACTTGATATAACACAATGTAATTCAAATGACAAAACATCATTGCAATCAAAACCTGAGATAAAACTTGTAAGCATCAATAAACAATCTTGTAATTCAAAACATGACATAACATTTTCAAGCATCAATAAACAACCTGACATAGCACTTTCAAGCATCAATAAACTTATACCTCTTTAATTCATAGTTTATGCTCTATAGATAGAGGGAAAAAAATGATAAAATTGTTTAATGAAATGCAAAAACGAGGAATCACACCAGATTTATATACATATACAACTATGATAGAAGTTATGTTTAAAACACTCATGATCAGATAAGGACAACGTATATTTGATTCAATGGTTGTTGATGGTCACAAGCCAAATTTGATGAGCTACACCGTTTTGATGCAATGCTATTGCAAGGTTGGAAAGTTAGATGAGGCCATGCTTTTATTTCGTGAAATGGTTAAGAAATGATTGACACCAGACTTTATATCCTACAACACCCTGATAGATGGAGATTTCAATGGTTTCTGTTTTTAATGATCAATACATTAATGTATGTATTTTCACATCATAAGGTACATTTAAACAAAGTCCTCCAAAAGACATCAAATTCAATTAGATTATGAAAACAAAAAATATGAATGATCATTATGTAACAAAGTTTTTCGGAACCATAAACTGATTAAATGTTCAATAAATAATTTAGTTGCAACTCATCTTCATCATCTGATAGGTCAGTTCTGTTGTAAGGGGAAAAGTTAAAATTTAAATTTATTTTAAGGGGTTAAGTTACTCTTAATTAACAACACTTAATTGACTTTATTGCAAATCTTGTGGTGTCACAAACATAATTAAACAAGTGAATAGGAGGTTTGAAGTAGGCAAGCTTTGATGGAATACATGTACAGTGGATTTTAAAGGACAATGTAAATTCATTTAATGTTTATTAGATGTTCTTTCAACAATGTAAATTCATTTGATATTCATTTAATGTTAATAGCACACTGTAATCAACTGTCTTAACATCATTATAAAAATTTGATATAACACAATGTAATTCAAATGACACAACATCATTGCAATCAAAACCTGGAATAGAACTTTCAAGTATCAATAAACAATCTTATAATTCAAAGCATGACATAACATTTTCAAGCATCAATAAACAACCTAACATAGCACTTTCAAGCATCAATAAACTTACACCTCTTTAATTCATAGTTTATGCTCTTTAGATAGAGGGAAAAAAATGATAAAATTGTTTAATGAAATGGAAAAACGAGGAATCTCACCAGATTTATATACATATACCACTATTATAGAAGTTATGTTTAAAACACTCATGATCAGATAAGGACAACGTATATTTGATTCAATGGTTGTTGATGGTCACAAGCCAAATTTGATGAGCTACACCGTTTTGATGCAATGCTATTGCAAGGTAGGAAAGTCAGATGAGGTCATGCTCTTGTTTCGTGAAATGATTGACACCAGATGTTATATCATACAACACCCTGATAGATGGACATTTCAATGGTTTCTGTTTTTAATAATCAATACATTAATGTATGTATTTTCACATCATAAGGTACATAAACAAAGTCCTCCAAAAGACATCAAATTCAATTAGAATATGAAAACAAAAAATATGAATGATCATTATGTAACAAAGTTTTGTGGAACAATAAACTGATTAAATATTTAATAAATAATTGAGTTGCAACTCATCTTCATCATCTGTTAGGTCAGTTCTGTTGCAGGGGAAAAGTTAAATTTAAATTTATTTTAAGGGGTTAAGTTATTCTTAATTAACAACACTTAATTGACTTTCTTGCAGATACTGTGGTGTCACAAACACAATCAAACAAGTGAATACCAGGCTTGAAGTAGGCAAGCTTTGAAGGAATACATGTACAGTGGATGTTAAAGTACAATGTAAATTCATTTAATATTCATTGATGTTTTTTCAACAATGTAAATTCATTTGATATTCATTTAATGTTAATAGTAGGGCTGGGCAAGTACGGATAACCGGCCCAAATTGTAGAAACTGAAAACCGGACCGAACAAATCGGGCCCGTGTTTTTAAAGCCCGAAACCGGTCAGGATTGACCGGTTAACCGATTTTTGGGCCGGTCTCGGTTCTAAGAGCAAAAAAATAAAAAATAATTTCTTCATTCATCATCCCTACAAAAAATTACAAAAAACAAAAACATATCTGATCTGTAATACTTCATTCATTCGTCTGTAACCATACAACAAAATTAAAAATACTAAGGTGGATCAAGATTTGAGATAGATATCTGATCGAGATCAGAAATCAAAGATCTGATCGAGATCAGAGATCTGACCAGATCCGAACGAGATCGAGATCAGAGATCTGATCCAGATCTGATCGAAAAATGAATGATCATTATTTAACAAAGTTTTTGGAACAATAAATTGATTAAATGTTTAATAAATAATTGAGTGGCAACTCATCTTCATCATCTTTAGGTCAGTTCTGTTGTAGGGGGAAAAGTTAAATTTAAATTTATTTTAAGTGGTTAAGTTACTCTTAATTAACAACACTTAATTGACTTTCTTGCAGATCCTATGGTGTCACAAACACAATCAAACAAGTGAATAGGAGGTTTGAAGTAGACAAGCTTTGAAGGTGCATATGTACAGTGGATGTTAAAGGACAATGTAAATTCATTTAATGTTCATTGGATGTTCTTTCAACAATGTAAATTCATTTGATGTTCATTTAATGTTAATAACACACTGTAATCAAATGTCTTAACATCGTTGTAAAAACTTGATATAACACAATGTAATTCAAATGACACAACATCATTGCAATCAAAACCTGGCATAAAACTTTCAAACATTAATAAACAATCTTGTTAATCAAAACATGACATAACATTTTCAAGCATCAATAAACAACTTGACATAGCACTTTCAAGCATCAATAAACTCACACCTCTTTAATTCATAGTTTATGTTCTATAGATAGAGGGAAAAAAACGATAAAATTGTTTAATGAAATGCAAAAACGAGGAATCTCACCAGATTTATATACATATACCACTATGATAGAAGTTATGTGTAAAACACTCATGATCAGAGAACCACAACGTATATTTGATTCAATGGTTGTTAATGGTCACAAGCCAAATTTGATGAGCTATACTGATTTGATGAAATTCTATTGCAAGGTTGGAAAGTTAGATGAGGTCATGCTCTTGTTTCGTGAAATGGTTAAGAAATGATTGAAACCTGATGTTATATCGTACAACACCCTGATAGATTGACATTTCAATGGTTTCTGTTTTTAATGATTAACACATTAATGTATGTATTTTCACATCGTAAGGTACATTTAAACAAAGTCATCCAAAAGACATCAAATTCAATTAGAATATGAAAACAAAAAATATGAATGAGCATTATGTAACAAAATTTTGTGGAACAATAAACTGATTAAATGTTTAATAAATAATTGAGTTGCAAATCATATTCATCATCTTTAGGTCAGTTCTGTTGTAGAGGGAAAAGTTAAATTTAAATTTATTTTAAGGGGTTAAGTTACTTTTAATTAACAACACTTAATTGACTTTCTTGCATATCCTGTGGTGTCAAAAGCACAATCAAACAAGTGAATAGGATGTTTGAATTAGGCAAGCTCAAACATCAATAAACAATTTTGTAATTCAAAACATGACATAACATTTTCAAGCATCAATAAACAACCTGACATAGCACTTTCAAGCATCAATAAATTTACACCTCTTTAATTTATAGTTTATGCTTTATAGATAGAGGGAAAAAAATGATAAAATTGTTTAATGAAATGCAAAAACGATAAATCTCACCAGATTTATATACATATACCACTATGATAGAAGTTATGTGTAAAACACTCATGATTTGATAAGCACAACGTATATTTGATTCAATGGTTGTTGATGGTCACAAGTCAAATTTGATGAGCTAAACCGTTTTGATGAAATGCTATTGCAAGGTTGAAAAGTCAGATTAGGCAATGCTCTTGTTTCGTGAAATGGTTAAAAAATGATTGAAACCAGATGTATATATTTAAACCAGATTTATATCGTACAACACCCTGATAAATGGACATTTTAATGGTTTCTGTTTTTAATGATTAATACATTATGTATGTATTTTCACATCATAATGTACATTTAAAAAAAGTCATCAAAAGACATCAAATTCAATTAAAATCATCATTATCATCATCAAAGCCCATTCCCGAGATTTTCGGGGTCGGCTACATGAATTTTGGTTCTTCAAGCAAAATTAGAATATGAAAACAAAAAATATGAATGATCATTATGTAACAAAGTTTTTTGAAACAATAAACTGATTAAATGTTTAATAAATAATTGAGTTGCAACTCATCTTCATCATCTGTTAGGTCAGTTTTTTTGCAGGGGAAAAGTTAAATTTAAATTTAATTTAAAGGGTTAAGTTACTCTTAATTAACAACACTTAATTGACTTTCTTGCAGATCCTGTGGTGTCACAAACACAATCAAATAAGGGAATAAGAGGTTTTAATTAGGGAAGCTTTGAACGAGTACATGTACAGTGGATGTTAAAGGACAATGTAATGTTCATTGGATGTTTTTTCAACAATGTAAATTCATTTGATGTTCATTTAATGTTAATAGCACACTGTAATCAAATGTCTTAACATCGTTGTAAAAACTTGATATAACACAATGTAATTCAAATGACACAACATCATTGCAATCAAAACCTGGTATAGAACTTTCAAGCATCAATAAACAATCTTTTAATTCAAAACATGACATAACATTTTCAAGCATCAATAAACAACTTGACATAGCACTTTCAAGCATCATTAAACTTACACCTATTTAATTCATGGTTTATGCTCTATAAATAGAGGGAAAAAAGCGATAAAATTGTTTAATGAAATGCAAAAACGAGGAATCTCACCAGATTTATATACATATACCACTATGATAGAAGGTGAGCGTCCTCGTCCTCCAACTGGTTCTGAAACCTGCAAAAGAGAGAGAAGGTGAGGAAACAACGAGAGAGAGAGATGCGAAAAAAAAACAGAGAGAAATGTCGCTCCCCTGTTTCCGCTGTCGCGATGGTGGTGCGTCCCGGACGAGCCTTTCTGTGGTGGTTGTCCGGTAGCGGAGAGATGGTAAGGAGGCCTGGACGAAGAGGGGACAGAGAGGAGAGGAGGACAGCCTGCCTGGCTCTGTTGCGAGGCGGAACAGAGCCGCGGTGAGGCTCTGTTTCGCGTTAGTTGTGGTGGTGCTCGTGCGGAGGTGGTGGCGGAGGTGATGGATGATGTTGGTTGATGGATGATGGACAGGGACGGTGATGGAGGTGGCGCTGTGACGCGAAACAGGGTTGTCACACCCCTGTTTCGTGGTGGTGGTGGTTGTGCTGTCCGGAGGTGGTGGTGGTGCTCGGGTGATGGTGGTGGCGAGGTGGATGATGGAGGTGATTGCTGAGTGAGTGAGAGATGGATGAGTGGTGAGAGTGATGAGAATCAATTTGGAGGAAGAGGTCTTGATATTTTTCTAATTTTTTTTCTTCCCTTCTCTTCCTCCCATTTTTCTCACCCTATTCTCTTGTATTTATAGAAAATGATCAAGATGAATAGGGATGAGATGAGGGGATGATTCATCAATGAGGGTAGGATTGGACTTGGCATTGGGTTTGGGTTTGGGTTTAGGTTATGGATTAGGTTTTTGGGTTTAGGTTATGAATTAGGTTTTGGGTTTAGGTTTGTGACCATCTGCTTTATACCACCGTTAGAATCGACTAATTGTCGTTCCTTAACTTGTCGCCTTAATATGATTTCATCGTTTACGCACAAATTCCTACAAAGACATGAAAACGAAATAATTACTATAAAATATAATAATCGAAGCACTAACATGTATAAATTAAGGGATATATTATGTAATAATTATGTGAATATCAACATGTCGATGATATTTCATGTGTGAGTGTATTCAAGGAGGGAAAATAAATGAGGCGAGTGAATTCTTTTCTAGTCTTGCTAGGAAAGAGTTGCAACTCAACACTTACCATAATGATCAACGGATTTTGTAAAGAAGGAATGCTGAAAGATGAAAAAGATTTGTTCGTAGAAATGAAGAAAATGGGTTGTGCTCCAAATTATGTCACATACTATATCATGGTTCAAGGATGCCTTCAACGTAATGGTAGTGGAAGTGCAATTAATATTTAAAGCCCATAGTTGAAAGTGGATTCTTAACCACTGTAGAAAATGCATCTAAGATTTTGAATTTGCTGGAGGTCAAAGGACCACATTATGACTCTGTAGAAATGCATCGTAAATTGTTTATGGAACAAGACAGAGAAGGTAATATGCTCAACACCCAATTGCTTTGCCAATCCCTATTCTCCAATTCTTCTTGAACTAAAAATTTGTTGATCTTAACATATTTGTAAGTTGTCTTACTTCATGGAAATACAGAAGAGCCACAGAGACATGAAGCTTCAAATACTCTTTTGCGCACACTTGTACTATTTTGCTTGTATGCACTTTGCTTATGTAATTATAGATACTTTTTCAAGCATTTTTTTTCCTGAAACTATTAGACGAAAATAAAGAATTCGACGTGATTTTGTGGCGGCAAAGTAGGATCAAAGCAACTTTTTTGGCTTGTGCGAAGGTTGAATTTGTATGGAACGCTCTTACGAATTACAATAGACTCGTAGGTTTCATACCTTATTTGATCTCGATCACCTGTGAACTCTATCTGTTGTCGTTAATCATTATGTTCTTCTAAGTTTCATCTTAGTTTTTATATTACATTGATCGTTTGACTAACATGGGTTATGTGTTGAGGGAATTCAAAGACCTGAAACATAATCCAAAAGGAGGTGATGAAGAATATGCAGAGATGGGCCACATCAAGAATATGCAGAGATGCTTCTTTGATTTGTAAAGCATTGAAAGAAGGTCATGCACTCAACATATAATGTGTTTGATAATCAATTCTTCAGTTATATTTATGTTCAATGTCTTGTCACCAAACTACCATTGTACATTTTTGGAGTCTTCTTACATAGAGTTTTGAAGGAATTCAATGTGATGACAGTCAGTTTATATGGTTTTAACTTTTTGTCGGTTTCAGGCACCCTGATGAAATCACATATAGTATAACCTATCAATGCATGATCCTTGAATCGGAAAGTTACTCACCTATGTGAATTGGTATTTATACAATGTTTTTTGTAGGTTTTTCGTTTTTGCTATATACACCCACCCCCCCCCCCCCCCCCCCCCCCAAAAAAAAAAGAAAAAAAAAAAAAAAAAAAACCAATTGAAAAGTGGGTATTGTATGATGGGAATGTTTTAGTGTTTTGATCTTAATTCTTTGGATTGAGATCAATCTCCTGGCATCTGACAAACAAACTATTACTTAAAATAAGCGGTGGACTTGGATAGATTTATTATGATATTTTGCATGTTCACATTTAGTATAACATAATGATCACGAGACTTATCTCCAGTTTCCTACATGAATTTAGTGAAACCATTTTTTTTAACGCTTAATATCTGAGTTTACTCTGTGTGTACTTGCCTCGTCTCTTTTTTACTAAAACAAGCTTTACTTTGCTCAGTTACTGAAACATTGTTGAAGTGTATTTGGCGAAATTCCCAAGTTTTAATCATTAATGGTGTCCATCAAGATGTGTAGACTAGGGAGTGATAAGTAGTGATTGATATGTTATCGAGTTCATGAATGCATTGGTCTTCTTTCTATGCTAAGTTAAGTTTACAAATGCACAGTCGTTTGAGATCATAAACTAGAGAAGGAGGGAGGACTATGAGAGCTCAACCGAGTAAGGTGGAAAGCGTTGGGAGGTGAGAGTGAGACGACCACACACACAACTGTCTAGGTGCCATTTTCTCACGTTTCTACTTGAATATGTAGAGAAAACTGATGTATTCATTTCCTATTCTTAACAAATACATGGAGCCACAAAGATATGAAGCCTGAAATACTCGCTTGTGCATACTTGTACTATTTGCTTGTGTGCACTTTGCTTATGTGATTGCAGATCCCTTTTCAAGCATCGTTTTTTTTCCTGAAAGTATAACCTGTCAAAATTCTGAACAATTACAGTTTGTATAAAATATATCTCAAGAAGAGAGAACGACCAAAGAAATAATAAGCAAAACTAAAGAGTGTGTAGTCACACTTTTATGTAACATTGAACTCATAGAATGATAAAGAAAATATATTTATAAAATATAGGCTGATTAGTTCTAATTAATCTCATATTGCTTTTTAACCGATTAGAATGCAGTTAACAATTTAACTACATAGCTTAGTAATACGTTCTCATCTCAATGTTCTAGCAACTAGCTTTATTAATGCATGTTTAATCATTCGCTCGTAGCTTGGTTCATAGGACCAAGTTAGTGGTAGCCTGGTAGGTATTTCTAAGAGCTTCTTTCTTGTGTTGTATTGTAGGGTCTTTTACTAAAATCAAAGGCACCAATTTGTTATTATTCAAGGGCAGTAAACTTTTTTGATAAATAATGGTTGAAGTCAAATACTTCCCTTGATGTTTTAAAATACAGAAATTCTAAATGTCGAGGAAGTGGGCGAGGAAACCGGCGAGGAAAGGGAGGTGGTGGGAGGTGAACCGTTCACCCCCTCGGGATGTGTGGCCACTTTTTTGGCACGCGTATTCCGAGGGGGGTGAACGGTTCACCCCCTGCCACCTCCCTTTCCTCGCTGGTTTCTAGCATGCCTGTTATGTTGGCATTCATTGCAAAGAGAGTTATAAGGAGGTGCAAGGCAACTTGATGCTCTAAGAATAGTAAGTTCTCATTTTTAGTAACTTCTCTGGCTTTATCTTGTGTTGTCCCATTGATTTGTGGACTAATTGCTACATTAACATCTCAAACTTTGGCTCTCATTTTTCAAGAATCAATCATATCTTTGAGATGGTGCATCGAGGACTTCTCTAGCAATAACTATTTGCACCCTTGTTGAGTTCCCCATTGGAGACTGATGCTTTAAGGAGGTAAAATGTGTTTTCTATGTCAAAGTTTCATGAATGGATGACCTGTACAGCCTTTATGGCTGAGATTTTCATGATATAGCATCCTAGGTGCATCCATCATAAGCTCATCAATTGTGCATAACATAGTCATGCCATGCATGTTAGTCAGGGATGATCAACATTCACCAAGCATTCGCCAAGTTTAGTTCCCGACATGCACACCCTCTTTTCGTGTCCACCATCATCATTGCACCATTAAGGGTTGCTTAGTTGTTTTTGCATCAAACATGGATGGACGCGCAGTTATGGATGCTTTTTCATGCAATGGTTATGTCAATCATCATGCGATGACAGTCAGTTTATATATATATTTTAACTTTTTGTAGGTTTGAGGCACCCTGGCAAGCAAATACATGGAGTGCATGAACCACACCATTGCATAAACTTAACATTCCCACAAATTAAAGCTAAATTGTGGCCCAATGTACAGGTTAGTTATCTTCACATATTTGTTTCTTGTTTATTTACTTGAAGTGCAATTAGCTAACCTCACAAACACTGCAGCTAGAATTTGTAGATCATCACAAGCAAAATATTTTGGCAGAAGAAAAAGGACGTGTAGTCACTACAACAAAAATGTGTTATCATAACAATTTTTAGATAGCATTCATTGGGGACTCCTATGGATCTTTAATAAAATTAAATTTTGATTAAGAAAGGTCCAAGAATGTCATTATTAAAGTGGTTAAAATGTTATTTGGGCCTAAAAATTAAATGCCATTGTGTGGTAAATGCCTTGTCGAGTCCCGGCAACACCCATTTTCTTTTGATACTATTTAATTTTCAAACTACTTGCAAGTTCTTTTATTTCTCTCATTTGTTCCAATTTGTTTGGGTTTTAGTTTTAAATACCTAGCGTTTTATCCATTAGACACATGGGCGGATTCATGTGTTAGGTAAGGGGGTCAATTGCCCCCCTTATCTTTTTAAAAAATTTCACTAAATTACTGATATTTTTTACATTGCCCTCTCTTTAAAATTTTATGTTGTCCCCCTTTATGAAATCTTGACTTCTAACTCCACTAAAAATTAAAACAACAATTTTTTTTAACTCCACCCTCACCAATCCCAATCCCACTCAATCTCTCTATTTTTTAATATCTTTTTTTTTTTTTAATTCCTACCCTCTCTCTCTTTCTTTCTCTTTTTTTAATCTCTCCATCTCTTTCTTAATTCCTACCAACTCATTTTAATCCATTCACCCCCTACACACGCAGAAAGTAACAAAGAAACCAGAAGAGAGGTACCATACATGGTGGGTTTGTTTCTCATGTGATTATATTTATATTAAAATTTTTAATTGGGTTGGGGACCGGTCGAGGAAATTTTACATTGTCATCATCATTGGTTTTCTTTTGTTTTGTTAAAAAAAAAATAAAGAAAATAAAGAATAAGATTATCTTATTTCTGACTCAGCTAGCATATGGTGGTAAGAGTGATAAAATATTAGTTAACACATTAGATTAATTGGGGGTGGGATCTGATCTGTTTGCTTTATCTCTGATCTTTCAAAATTAAAAGTAATCAGTTGGGTTTGGGGCAGTTAGAAAAACACGATGGTCGTAGGTCGATTCAGTTAAGTTGTTGTTTGTATGTTTCATCTGAGCTAGCTCAAAAGGAGAAAATTTTCTCTCTCTACACACACATATATTTACCTTTCGAGAAGACAGACAAGAATAAGAAGACAAAAGAGAGTGGGCTGGTTGTGTAAGTGTTATCCTCGGAGGCTTTGACTTAGGAGTGAGTTTCAAAGAAGAGGAGACAGACGGACAGATAAAGCAGGAGGAGAAGAGGTAGGAGGATTCCAAAAATAAAATTGTTGTTCGACAAATTCATTTGAATCCATCCAGTCCAGTCAAGCTACTAATGCTACTACTCCTTGGACTTGGACTATACCGTCCTGCTACCTCAAAGCCAGAAATAAAGCCAAAGGTCTGTTCCTCTCCAACTCTCATCTTATACCACTATGCCTGCTTCTGTTTTCTTCAAGTAAAAAGGGAATCTCTTAATTAGCTAGCTACAATTGAATTAATCATGTCATGTACATTGTTTGTATGGTTGAATTAATCATCATTTTTTCACGATCACGCCATGTCACCCTGATTGCAAAATATGATTGTAAAAATCCAAATTTTTAGTATTTTCGTAAATAGTTATGTACTGTTTGCCCCCTTTATCTGCAATCCTAGCTCCGCCCCTAATTCGACACTCCATCTCCACTCTCAGCTCTTCACACTTCACTTATAGGGTCCCTCTGCTCCGTCCCGTCAAACTCTTCTTCGGAAGAAATGATCGAATTGGTGAAAGAGAAACCCTAGCAGAAGAAGAATTAGTATTAGGAGTGTGAGTAGGTACAAAAGAAGAGATGATGAGCTAGTAACGAAAATGTAGAATTCGATGTGATTTTGTGGCGGCAAAGTAAGATCAAAGCGACTATTTTGGTTTGTGCGAAGGTTGAATCTATATGGAACACTACGCTCGTACGAATTACTATAGACTCGTAGATTTCATACCTTATTTGATCTCGATCACCTTTGAATTATATCTGTTGTCATTAATCATTATGTTTTTCTGAGTTTCATCTAAGGGCGTGTTTGATTTTTGGGCACTTGAGGGAAAAAGAAAAGTTTACCATCAAAATTTTATTTTCTGTGATTGATTTTTTTGGTCAATGAAAAAAAAATATGCTATGAAAACTTTACCCACTTACACATGGGAAAACTGTACCTAGGTCGTGCACAAGGTCCTGAAGGCTAATGTTGCTGCCTTGGTTGAGCTTAACATGCTCAAGAATCTTATCGGGTCTGCTGTGGTTGGTGCTCTTGATGGCTTCAATGCCTAAGCAACATTGTCTCTACAGTCTTCATAGCCACTGGCCAAGACCCTGCACAGAACATCGAAAGCTCCCACTGCATCACCATGATGGAAGCTGTAAATGACGGGAAAGACTTGCACATATCTGTGACCATGCCTTCCATCGAGGTAAAACTAATCAACCTCATTTCACAATATGGTTATATTTTTGAATTTTTTACTTGAAATTCTGATTAAGTCGCATTTGTATTCTTATATTCTCACGTGGGTACAGTTGGAGGTGTAACTCAACTCTCTTCTCTGTCAGCTTGTCTTAACCTTCTTGGCATTAAGGGTGCAAGCAAAGAGTTATCAGGATCAAAATTCTTGGCTACCATAGGTGTAGAGCCTTAGATCGACGTTGAGCAGAGAATGTTCTTTCGTTTCAAGCCCCATGGGTGTACTTTGAAACCTAGTCTCCGTGCTACATTGGAGATGTTCATTTTCTTTTCCTCCTATTCTTGTTTGCATAGTCTACGTCCTTACATTGTTTCACCCCTAGAGAATAATTGTTTATTACCAATGACCAAGGGATTGCTATATTATCTGCAGGTCATATGTTTCGATTTGCATCATTGATGTTGATCATATATAGGCCATTGATACTAGGAAAGCCCCATCATAATCTTCATAAAGTTTGTCAATATCTAGCTTATGATAGTTCGTAATCCAATTGAACTTTAGTGATAAAAGTTTGGATAATTGAAGCAGAGTTGAATGGCGCTTGTATGGATGAAATATGTGTGCAAAATTCACTCGAAAGACTTAATTAGAAAGTCCTTGTCTGTTCATGCATTCTCTTCCAATTCTGAGTTCCTTGAATTGGTTGATTTGATCTGTGAACTGGCTGAAGTTATTGATCTGGTTAAGTGCCAAGTAGTTACAGCACCAGAGAGTGCAGATCCTTTAAGCAATGTTTCTGTTTAAAACTTAAAATTTATTTATTCATTTGATTTATTTAACAAGGGGAGCTGGGGTTACTGGATGATCCCAATCAGATCATGCTGGGTACAATCATCAGATTTCTTGTGTCTTAATGGATTCATTTATGTCCAGGTTGTTGGGCTCCTCTACACAAATTCTGGTGGTTGTATTTTGGCCCTTAGGTCAAACGGGAAACTGAAACTATGGAAGTGGCCCCGCAGTGAGCATAATCCAAGTGGCAAGGTATGGTGACTTGTAATGTGTATACAAGTTCATGATTCCAGTTCAATACTTGAGTAAAATGTTTTATTGAAGAACAAGATCTCTGAACAGTTGAACTGTAAAGGCCACTGCCACCGTATTGCACTCTCGAAGAATGATGTTTCAGGCGGCAAGGTATGGCCAATGACGTTTCAGGTGTTAATCTTGAAGAAGTGATGCCATGTGTTGCACTCTCAAAGAATGACGCATATGTAATGTCTGCCACCGAGGAAATGTGTCATTGTTCAACTTGATGACGTTCAAGGTGAAGTTTGTCGTATGCATCTGTAGACTTATGCATGCATGTGCATGTTTGGAATCAGTAAACCTTGAATTTCTTCGCATGAACATGTTGGTCTACATGACATTTAACTAAGTATAATCTGTCTTGGTTCGTATGTTTTATGATTTCTGTGTTTTTTAGTTTTAATATGTAATATAGGTTATATGTCATGTAATGTGTACATGTCTCTGCTATGTTTATATGGTATATAACAACAACTTAGCCTAAAACAAATTCGTCATTGAATTTTTTTTCGCAATCAAACAGTGGAAAATTAGGAAAAAAAAATTTCCTTGAAAAATCAAACAGTGGAAAAAATTCTGTGGTAAAGTTTACCACAGTTTTCTTTTTCCATTGAAAATCCGAAACTCAAACGTGCCGTAAGTTTTTTTTTTTATTACATTGTTTGTTCGACTAACATGGGATATGTGTTGAAGGAATTGGAAGACCTGGAACAGAATCCAAAAGGAGGTGAAGAGGAGCTTTGTCGATGGCGATTTCTAAACCTCGTGTGCTTCGTCAGATCCAAAAACTTAAGTTCATCGCTTTTCAAAGGTAAATTTATCAATGAACTCTCATTCATCTTCTTTGATCTAATCAAAATAGCAATGGCCACTTTCAATTCAGCGATTTTGAGGAAAAATGATCCCACTTCGAGTATGAAAGAATGAATCAATTTGACTTGAACACTAGCTGTTTGATGAAATACTTCAGTTGTGTATATATCTATGATAGTTGAATATTCGAAAACATTTTCTGGATTTCCTTTATTGCTGAGAACTTTGAATTTTTTGTTCAATATGTGAACTACTATTGGAGGTGAAATTTTCATTTATTTACTATCATTTTGACAAATTGGTAATTTTTTCCCGAAATCTTCATAATTTGATGAGATTAGTTTGCCATTAAGTTGGAATGAGGGCTTCAAACTTCTCCAATAGTAGACGTTTAGTTCATATTTTGAGAAGTTTTACTGAATCTTTGTTTGAGCCCCTGATGAATGTTCATACTTCTATTGTACATTAGTTTCAGCCTTAGCATGTTTGAGAAGAACGAAGAAACAGTTGCATCCGTTTGATCTTCATGCATGCTCGGGTAAAGAAGCACTGAGAAGAGGAAACTATTACTTTGCGAGATTGAGTTGCTCCAGCTGTTAGGGGCTGCTGTCCTCCAGAAAGGTTCTGCGGAGAGGAAGATTGTCTCGCCCCTGATTCATGCTGCCCAGGTAAAACGAAATAAAGTTAAACAAATCAGTTAAAAGGAAGAGAGAACTAAGGATTTTGATCTCTGGTGAAATTAAATTTCCAATTCATCAGACCATTTGGGAGTCCCCAATTAGATCAAATTCTAAATTAGCCACAAGTAATTTTAGGAAATTTTAGAAATGAATCAAGATGAGACAATGCAAAAGTTTGAATTTTAAAGTTTATGCACATTATGAAAGGACTTAAATAGTAATATTGAGATGTTGTTCTAGGCGGGAGATGAAGAGATTACAAGGCTTGTTCTCCAGACCAATATAGAGGTGAACGAAACTGATGGAGAAGGAAACTCTGCATTCCATTGGTACCTAAGGACTTCCTCCCACAATAAGAAGCTCAGGTTTAGCCTAAGTTCTTAAGCTTCAGTGAATTGTGCTTAACTCACAGGATCTGTTTTTCACAGTTATTTACATAATGTCTCTGTTGATTATTTCTAGAATTGTTTGACTCCTACTGAAACATGGAGCAATTACCAGCCTTAGAAACAGGATGGGTCTGACCCCTCTACATGACTGCTAACAGAAACTACCAGGCTCTTCAGGTATATGTTAATCATCCCAAGTCATGAACAACAATTTTTTTCTTCTATTTAAAAATTTGACATGTTGCAGATACTGCTGCTTCAAGACCCAAGTGTCCTCAATTCGCTTTCAGAAAGAAACTCCCCTGTTTTTTGCGGTGAAGAATGATTTCACTAACTTTTCCAAACTTCTTCTAGTCTATGGTGCCAATACCCAAATTCTCAACTTACGGTAATTTCTTATTTTCTAACTTATACCTTCCTGAATCATGGTTACTAGTTATAAAACACAGCTTAAACTGATGACCTTTCATATTCATCTGAACTATTATTTGTGTGCATATTGGATTATATACTGTTTCATAATCTTATTGCTAATGTCCACTTGGCTAAGTTTGTGCTTCTCTATTGTTTTATACTATTATTATACTAGTGATATGGTATCATTCTTTTAATTGAGTTTGATCAGAATGTGTAATCAATTGAAAGTACCATAAGATTACTTTATTATAGCATCACCCATAATGTGGTCTGTCACTTGTATTTCGCTATTGATGTCAGATTAACAGTGTTGATCGAATGTTACTAGGACAATTTTCTTTTGAGCATGTGAAAATAGTCTAAAATTTTTACACATCCATTTGATGAAAACAATATGTTAATATCAGAATTTCAAAATTTGAATGTAAATTCACTATTATTTTGGGTTGAGTTATGTGTTAATGAATCATGAAGAACAATTTCATGTGGTGCTCATTATTCAACCTTATCAGTGATTTTATAATATCTCACATTAGAAGATTTATGGCGACATATATCTGAAGAATATAGAAAGGAAGCCTTTGCAATACATTCCTTTTATCTTTTAAGGGTGTTATAAGCAGCAGTTCACGTAGAAAAGGAGAAAATGTGTTTGGATCAATATATGGGAAGATAATAACTAGCTAAATCTCACTCAATAAAAAGTGGAGACGATGAAATTTATCATGGAGAACTATATACATATGAGAACTGATTGCAGAGATATAGAAGTGATGAGAAATTTTGTTGGTTATATAGATGTTATGAGTAGATCAGATTTTTATAGTTCTATGGGTGTATTACATTAGGCCTGCAAAGATGTAACCAAAAGTTCTTTTACCATAAAAGTGTTGCCTGTTTGGGCTTACCATGAAGTTTGACCAAGAGACTAACTTATGCAGCTGTGGAATAAGATGTTGTCAGCTGATTATATCTTCCCCAAAGAAGTTGATTGCATGCTTTATCTTGAGAGATACTTTTTGCTTTCTGAACTTCTAATTTGTTTTGTATTCTTAAGCATAAATTCTTCATCTATCTCATTTGTTGTTTTTGGTTAGTTCTCTCGGCTGTAGTTGTGAATATTTTTATTGCTAATTGACTCTTTTATTCACAAAGTAAATGACCCTTCCTCCCCTGCACCTCCCCTAGCACAGCGATGTCCAAGTTTCTCTGAGGATATGGTCTCTTTCCAAGATCTTGTGAATTATTTGATTAAAAATCATAGAAACATAAGATAGATGTTAAGTTGCATGGTCTGTAAAATCAGAGGAAATACCTGCTTCTATTTTATTCGATAAAATAGATGAATTTGAACACTTGTTATTCATCATAGTAATGAAATTTAAAAGAGAATAAAGAACTTGATCCATTGGCCACATTGGTATTACCTTCTCAAACATCTAGGTCTTCAATTCTAACACATTTGCCTTAAATAGATTTGCATCTCATGTAAGCTTTTGCTTATTTAAGGTTTATCATGCAGTTATATATAATGGCACTACTTTGAATAACAGCCAATACTTTTGAATCTGGGTTTTTTTCATCATGCATATTATGGTTTACAAATTTACTTACATTTTTTGAATTTATCCGCAGCATTGAGGCGGCTTGTGCTGCACATCCAACTGCTGATGTTTTCATTAACTTTGCTTCATTCCAAAGGTTAGTGCCCATTTTCATACTAGTGAGCTGAATTGGATTTCAAAATTTGTTATACAGACTCATTTGATATATTTCCAGTGCGGCTGCTTCTTCCATTGCTGCTTTGAAACAACCAACTATTAGAGTCATAGCTATTATAGCTGAACTTGATGCATTTTCAAAACTCATTTGCTGCGTTTGTAGTTGCACTCTGCCTGACCTGGGTTCTCAATGCACTACAACAAAAACAGTATTCCATGACAGTAATTTTATGGTACAAGGACCTGGACGTCATCCTACCACCAATAATAAGGTTTAGTGGGCTGGGCATATGAGAACATTCAGAAAGCGTCAGTATATTTAAAAGTGGGCAGGCTGTAAGAGGTAGTAAATACAAAACCTGGTTTGACATTCTCTCTATTTCTATGAAAACCCAATTCATCCATTTTGGATCATACAAAACTTCTCCAAAACTTTCAAAACCTTAGTTTTTGTTCGCAAACCTAGTTGATCATTCAACAAGGTTTTGAGAGGAACTGATCGATCAGTCAAGATGATGAAGGGCATGGAGATCTCTTAAAATTGAAACTTGTTTTTCATTTCTATCGATTTCTCTTCATATCAATTTCCCTCGATGATCTCCATGAATGTTGTCGCGAAGTTTTGATCAAGTTCTATCTTCCGTAGAGGATTTCCAATGTGAATTTGGGGAAATTAGGCCATATGCTTTGGTTTTGGAGGTGTTCTTTTCTTCCTTAGTTCAGTGAATTCTTTCAGTAGTCATCTTCAGATTCAACTAGCTCTGCCAATGGCGCGATTTCCTCTTAGACGATCTTCAATACTGAATCTGGAAATCAGTGAGTTTGTTTGATCTTCAATTGATTCTAGACCTGTTTCTTCCCCGTTCTGCTCATCCAACTCAAGCCAAAATAGCTTTTTACACTGGTGACTCAGTGAATATGGCTCATCACAATTATAACAGAGTCCTTGCACTCTTCTGTCTGCTAGCTCAGCCCTTGTCAATTTCTTAATGAAAGGCGAAGAAGAACTTACAATTTTGTTGTCAGGCTGCACTCCTGAACTAGTGTTGTTTCTGACTAGGGGTGTGGATTGTGTTATGTTGGGAGAAGGCATGCCGTGGTTATCTCGCCACATTCCTGATCATCATCTTGCTCCTCCTTCCATTCCAACACCCAATCTTAATATTTCTCGTGATCATGATCATGTGGTTCCTCCTTCGATGATGTGCTTGCCTCAGGGGCCTCCTCTACTGGTTTTTATGGAAGAAAAGGAACAAGATGCAGTAGTCGTCCACAGTAGACACAGGGGAGTGGCACTGCATCCACCCAAGAAAAAGCCGCGACTGTGCATGCCTGATGGTTACCCAGCAGCAGAAGCAAATCAACCATGCATAACTAGTATGCTCATCCGGATGAAAGTCACTACTCCATTAACCTCACTAACTCATCCATCAAACGGTATCTAGCAAGATTGTTAATTTGTGGGGTACTTATCTATAATGGGTTTTTAATTAAGTTTTTCTTTATGTTTCCTTTATGTAATTATACAATTTTTTTTTAGTTATCTTTCTGTTTCTGGTAGTTATGGTCTGTACAAATTAATTAAACAGAAAAAAAAAACCTAGTATGTAGGTTGAGTTATTGGATCAATATTTCAGTAAAACAAGAAATTTTTTATACATTAGTGATTACTTTGCTTATTTACTTTCCAAAAATTCAAAATAATTGATATTGTTTGAAGGTTTCAGTTTTTAAATTAATGACATTGTTGTTTTTACTAGCATAGCCTACCAAAGAATTTGTCTAACCGTCGAGGAAAATAGCGAGGAAAACAGCGAGGATGGTCCCTCGCACGTGCTCGTTTCAAAAAAAAAAAAAAAAAAAAAAAAAAAACGAGGGAATCGAAAATTTGGGGGAGAAAAGGAGGGAACCTCTCCCTCTCCCCATTTCCATCTCCACAGAGACAGAATAGCTTGCACTTGCAACCTCCCTCTCCCCCAACGAAGGCCGACGAAGACCGACGAAGAAACACCTTCATCTCCCGCTCGACAGAGACCGAGACGAAGCCCTCCCTCTCGACAGAGACCGAGACGAAGCCCTCCCTCTCGAAGACGAATACCCTCTCCCAAAAGGTAAAGCTTCTACCTTTGTTTTAGTTTATTTTCCCTCTCATTCTCTCCCTCTTTGTGTGTGATTTCTTGTTGGGGATTGCTACATCTACGGTTTCTACTAGATCTAGGGTTTCTTTGTTGAAATAGGAACCTTAGATCGAGCAAATGGGGTGAACCCTGTTGGTAAAGCTTCCATTTTTTTTTTTTTTTTTTTTGCTAAACACAGAAAATTTATAGTTTTTAGGTTATGATTGTTGATAATCCTGAATTTTGAACAAATGGGAACCCTAGATCGAGCAAATGGGGTGAACCCTGTTGGTAAAGCTTCCAATTTTTCTTTTTTTTTTTGCTAAACACAGAAATTTTATCGTTTTTTGGTTATGATTGTTGATGGGAATCCTGGATTTTGAACAAATGGGAACCCTAGATCGAGCAAATGGGGTGAACCCTGTTGATGGGAACCTAAAATTTAGAACTGTAAAGCTTCCAAATTTTTTTTTTTTTTTGCTAAACACAGAAAATTTATATTTTTTAGGTTCTGATTGTTGATGGGAATCCTGGATTTTGAACAAATGGGGTTTTAGATTTGTGGGGGTGCCTTCTTCATTAGCAAAAAAAAAAAAAAAATTTCGAGTTGGGACTTCATTTTTCGATTTTTTAGCATTCTTCATTTCTGCGTTTAGCAAAAAAAATTTCGATTTTGATGGAATCCTGTCAATAATTTTGTAACAAATCAAACATGTGTTTTGTTTCCCCTGTAGAACTCATGCTCTATTCTTCATCAGATTTGGGAATTTTGAAGATTTTGCCCTTACTCTTGTTCATCTCTTTTAATTAGTTTTTCTGTATTGTCATTGAATTTGGGTTGTTTTGAAGAACACCGTGAAGTTGGTTTCACCAAGGTTCTAAAAATATAATTTGTTGCTCATTATTTACTTATGAGTTTAGATGCTCATCATTTGTTTCATATGGTTAACCTGTACAAATGGATTTCTTCTATCATTAGCAAATGGATTCAAATGTCGCTTGGTGCACATCGTAGCATGAATACTAGAATATGAGTCTGTAATACATTTCAGGTTTTCAGTACAGACTAAAGAGTTTTGGTCAGTTGAGTAATTCACAGCCCCATGTCTACTAGAAGAATATGGTTTGATTAAGTGGTTTGTGAGTGATAGTTTCTCAATGTTGTACTGTTTACTTATGAGTTTAGATGCTCATTATTATCATTTGTTTCATATGAGTTTAGATGCTCATTATTATCATTTTTTATAAATTATGAGCAAATTTTAGTGTCTCAAGTCATAAGTTTAGCAAGGTATAACTTATCTCTAAAAAAAAAAAAAATTCTTTGCTCCTACTTCATGCATTGCTCAGTATGTATTATAGCCTCGACATAGAAGAAAAAGTATATGGAAAAGTTGTTGATATATATTGCATACCTGTCCATGCATATGTCTTACGACTACAAAATTTTTAAATGCAGGAATGGCATTCACAGCGTACGTTGTCTATCGAGGTCGTCAACCTGGAGTATATCTGAGCTGGCAAGCATGTCTATCTGCGGTATCAAGGTTTCTTGAATCTCGCCTTTCTCTATCGGTTTTCTCTTCAATCTTCTTCAATTTCGCCTTTCTCTATCGGTTTTCTTCTTCAATCTTCTTCAATCTCGCCTTTCTCTATCGGTTTCTTGAACGGTTGAACAACCTCTTCTCTGCTTTTGTTTTTTCTTCATTTGCTATAACCCTAAAACCGAACCAAAAGAATGAGAGATATGTTTTATTAGAGAGAGGAGAATAAAGTGAGAACAATATTACAAATTTAGAGATGTGTGAGAGATTCATTGAGATGCTAAAAAAGTAAAAATGTTATATACATCAGTATATTTGTATGGGCATCCACAATTCTAAAATAAATAATTAAATAAAAATATTAATAATTAATATTAATAAATTAGTTCGGGACGGGACGGGATTGGCGGGATTGAAAATGTTCATCTCATCCCATCCCATTCTAGATCGGGACGGGACGGGATCGGGATGATATTATTCAATCCCATTAAGACCCGGAAAAATCGGGACGGGACGGGAACGGGATCGCGGGATGGGATGCCCACCCCTAATTCAATCTAGTATGAGATCCCGTAATTAAATCGCATACGAAATCTTCAATCTCATATATGCATACTAATACTATCATACTGAGCAAGTAAAATAGGCAAAAATATCGAGCAACAATGAGAGAAGAAATCGCAGGAAAAAAAAAACAGAAGGCTACCTGAGGACGACATCGATGGATCTCTCCCTCTCTCTCTCTAGCTCCGTTGATGGATTTCTCCCTCTCTCTGTCGAATCATGTCGTCTCCCTCTGTCGATCGATCTCCCTCCCGTTGTTGATGGATCTCTCCCTCTCTCTTTGACTCTCTGTCGAGTGTCGATCGACGTCGTCTCCTTCTCTCTGATTCTCAGCCGTTATGTTTTTAGGGTTTTATTTGGGATCAATCGAAGAGAGTAATTACTGTATTATAAAGCCGTGTCTGGATCGTGTTTGGGCCGTGTTTGGGCCGTGTCAGTGTCTGTCAACGTATTTTGACCGTTGACCACGTGTCAAATACGTGTCGAGCGCGTGTCGAACGCGTATCCGTGTCCGACACGTATTTGACACGCGATACGGGGGTTTTCTAAAGAGTAGGTGCATTAGAGATCAATAGTAAGTGTAGAAAATAGTTTTGGAGTGTTTTGTCCCTTTATTTTTGATGAACTCATATCAACATAAGAATAATAATATTTGCAATAAACTAAAGTTTTAGGACGTGCCCAAGAAGGATTTTTTTTTTAAATTAATTTTTTTATTTGTTCAAGGAGTGTCTGAAATCCCCACTCCATGACATGTAAAGTATCGTGTCTGGTAGTTATCCGGAGAGTATTGTGTCGTGCTGGGGTGTCCGACATTAACACAACGGTCCCAATGGAGTGTTGGTGCTTCCTGGATCCTCAAGATCCTGTTATGAGCGTGGGCTAAAATTCATGGGCTTTACAATACAATTATTGTTTTAATGATTGTTGTTTTTTATAACAAGTTTAACTTATTACAGTTAATCTATTGAAATATGTCTGTCTCTACCTCTGCAACACAATAAGAGAGTTAAATGTTTCCCTTCCCCTAATTTGTTAATGACCAGACAGTTTGATGTCAAATTTTATGTATTATCAATGACATTGCCCGGCATAACAATTTTCTTTTCTTTTACGTTGACTTCTTACCATTATTATATTTTAATGTAAGAGAAACACAATTATTTTACTAAGTTGGGTAGATTCGCAATCGACTTTGGTTTCTGGATCTGGTTATATGTTTTTTCTTTGTTTGGCGCTTTTACAATTTCATTGCATGAATGTACTAAAATAAATTTCTATCTTAACAATGCTATACTTGTGTAGCCATGTATACTACATGAGTGGGGATGCATGGAAGGAAGGAGGCATTGATGCAACTGGTAAACAGCTCTCTTCAACGTTGTGCACGTGTAGTATTTAGTACTTGATGAAAATAACATGATAACATGGCAAATTATTTCCTTGAGGGCCAATGAGACAATGAAAAGGACTGAAATGTTTGAAGCTTCCAAACTTTATAGAAGAAATGAATAGTGACGAAAAGGCTTCATTGTATTATATATTTGGGTGTGAATGTGTTTTTTGTTTGATCAATATAGGAGCCTTAATGGTTTTGACGCTGAAGGTAATTTCATGTGCGATGAATTACCAAGACGGGTTATTGAAAGAAGAGGGTCTTCGCGAGGCTCAAAAGAAAAATCGGTTGCTTCGGTTGCCCTCATTGATTGAATATGTCGGTTACTGCCTCTGTTGTGGAAGTCATTTTGCTGGGCCGGTTTATGAAGTAAAGGATTATCTTGAATGGACAGAAAGGAAAGGGGTAGGAATTCAAGCACTTTTTCCCCTTTATTTATATGTTGTCTGTAGTTGAGTAACTTAAACTCAAGCTATTACTGTGCTCCTCTCCACAGATTGGAGCTATGATGGAAAAAGACCAAAACCATCACCTTATGGTGCAACACTCCGAGCTCTTCTTCAAGCTGGTGTATGCATGGCCTTGTATTTATATTTAGTGCCATATTATCCATTGTCTCGTTTCACTGATCCCACTTACAATGAATGGGGGTTCTGGAAATGATTGAGTTACCAATATATGTCTGGGTTCACAGCACGTTGGAAATATTATTTTATCTGGTCCATCTCAGAGGCGTCAATTATCATTTCTGGTCTTGGGTTCAGCGGTTGGACGGATTCTTCTCCACCAAAACCACGATGGGACCGTACGAAAAATGTTGATGTTCTTGGAGTTGAGTTGGCTAAGAGTGCTGTCCAGTTGCCTCTAGTGTGTAACATACAAGTTAGCACTTGGCTGCGTCATTGTAAGTTTCTTTTGCACTTATTTCTGCAAAGATACCAGGACTGTGAACCTTGTTATTATCAAGTCATGGTCCTGATGGTACGGTAATACCTGGTAGTTTGGTGTGTAATGCTCAAGAAAAGTTAAGTCACCTTGATATATGTAGCCACACCCTTGTGTCCCCATGTACATTCACTGAATGTAAATGCATGTACCAGTAATGCTCTGGTAGTTTGGTGTGTAATGCTTCAAGAGAAATTAAGTCACCTTGATATATGCAGCCACGCCCTTCTGTGCCCATGTACATTCACTGAATGTAAATGCATGTACCAACTCTTGTGTCCTGCCTGACATGTTATTTTTTCACCATTCAATCTAACACGTACTGCTTTTTTAGATGTTTACGAGAGACTGGTTCAGAAGGGGAAGAAGGCTGGTTTCTATCAGTTGCTGGCTACACAGACCATTAGCGCTGTTTGGCATGTGAGTATGGTCACTTTATGTTGTCTGAAATCTTCTTTCCATTTGATCATATTGTGTGCTAGTTATTCATCATTTATTGTTCGAGTCCCATGCCAAAGTTTGGTCTTCTGGACAACTTTGTCAATTATGTAGAGTCATGTTATGAATTCACAAGAAGACTTATCAAGATTGCTGTTAATCGCATTATTTTCTGGTTATATCAGTAAGGGTTATAATATCTAAAAAAGGCATTCTGCTGACAGAGTCGGGCAGAGCTGATGTGCTGTCTTTTGTTTTTCATATTTTGTATATTTTATTTTATTTTATTTTTATACTTAGATTTTGATTTCCAAAAAGTTTGAGCAGGTAAAGTTTGATTTTAGCACTTTATGATTTGGTTGCTAGGACGACTCCACATATTTAGACTGCTGCAGATGGTAGTATAATATCTGTCTTTGATAATCAATTCCCAACATTATGTTGTTTACAGAGTTCCTTGAAGATATAGACTTGATTCTCCAAAGGAAGGCAAAATTTTGTTTTTATGATGGATTTTCTGTCCTATTTCTTCTGTGGATCGTACTGTTATGCCCCTGGGTATATTATTTTCTTTGTCCAATCAGCATTGATGATTGCAGGTTCAAGAGGTACTTTTCCAACGTTGCTATTTTGTATGTCTGCACGGAAGATTTTTTAGCATGTTGATGATTGTTTTCTTTTTTGTTTGGGCAGTTATCTACAGATGGCAGGACTCTATCCCAGTCCAATCCCTTTCCCTTATTATTTTGTATGCCTGCCAAGTCTAAAGCTCGTAAAGAAGAATGAGGCTGGACAGTAGTTTTCTTCTTTGTTTGGGTTGATGGAAAAGGGAGATGGATATTGTTGCCGCACTCTATCCCAGTCCAATCCCTTTCCCTTATTATTTTTTTTTTTTACTTAATTGTAACATTTTTCTCATAATTTAATGATAGTTTCTTCTTGTCTGGCCACATGTAAACAAAGTCTCAACACTTATAGAGGCTCTCTTGTAAGCTCTGGATGTCTTTTAATTTCCTGCTTCTTCGAATTAGCATAATTGTCCATGTATATTTTGCATACATGACGGACCTATTGGTGTAAACCACGCAAACTTGAATGTGGGTTTCACCATCTCTCTTACAAAATCAGTTAGGTTAGTCTAAATCTACTAGTCTCAGAGCCCCAAAACCCATGGATTTCTAGGCGTCTGCCTTCCTGTTAAAGTGAGTGGTCCTTCTGCAATTTATTGACGTTCTGGTGAGAGTTGAAAAGCAAATGTGTTCCTCCTTCACTTCCTGTCACTCACAAACCAATGATGCTGAAATTTGCACTTATCACCGTAAGCGCATTTTCCTAAGACCCAGAACTTACAAATCTTATCCTGAAGCTTGGGAGGGGGTCTCAACAATATTGAACAAGAGATTGCATGCATGATTGACTATCATTAACAACAAGATTTAACAATCAGAATCTTCAAGCTGACGAGAGATTTAACAAATGAGAAAGATGCTATGTTCAACAATTTCATGACATAAAGTCTTGACAACAAAAAATACATTGCCAGTGTAACAAAAAAACTGCTATGTTAAAAAAAACTGCACCAAAAATACCAAACTTGGCCCTCCTATACATTGCCATCAAAAAAACTTGGCACCAAAAAAACTGCTATGTTCAAAAAAAACTTGGCACCAATAAAACTGTCATGTTCAAAACAGCACCATATATCAAATCCCATTGTGGCGCCGAGTCAGTGAGTGAAGGTACCCTGAACTCATGCATCATCCAATCTAGTTGATCCCTTTGGCTGCTCTGCCTTTGTAGTTTGTATACTCCAGGTAAGTTAATCTGTAGAACTATTTTGTGAGTATATAAGTGCAAAGTGAATACGGCAATTTAGATTATCAGAAAAAAAATAGAATTTTTAAAGGAAAGAAAAATAAGCATGAATCATACATGTTCTTCAGGTGGATCAGCTCAGTGATGATCGGAGGAAGTGATCCTTGAAGATCATTGAAAGAGAGATCCCTGAAAAAAGTTTATAGAACAACTGCTATAAGAACTCTGTCCATTTTCATCATTGAAAATTGACTAGTTTCTAATTAAATCCAGGATACTGCAGCTCATCAAAACCCAATTACTGCAGCTGAAATAAAATCATTTACATCCCACTGCAGCTGAAATTATTCATTCAAAACCCAAATACTGCAGCTGAAATTATTAATTCAAAACCCAAATACTGCAGCAAGAAATAAAATCAGCGAGGATGGTCCCTCAAAATTCCTGAAAAGGCGATGAGCTAACAGACGTGATTACACTGCAGGTCATCAAAACCCAAATACTCACTTAATGAGTAATATTGAATGTTTCTGAAAAAAAAAAAAAAGAATAAATTGATAATTGTACAGGAAAACTCTTTATAGGTACCATGGAGCATGACATCCCACTAATTGTATTCATTGCTTCTTGCATTTATTCCATTGATTTCTTTTAATATCTACTTTGTGTTTTTATATTCTTTTTCAAAGAAGTGGGAACGGGCGAGGGAAGGGGGTTTGAGGGTCACACCCCCCTCCCTCGCCCGTTTCCTCGCTCGTTTCATCGCCATTTAGAATCACCGTCACTATAACATTCAGAGAGGCTGAAACACATTGAACAATATAACAAAAGCAGGTAAATGAAGATAAACAAGATTAACCAACCTGATCATAACGTATAGTTTGTATACTCCATCTCGTTGCTTGAACATGGCGGCTGCAACAATAAATAATAAACAAGATTAATAAGAAACAAACAAACCCTACAAAGATAAACATACAAAGTACAAAATATTTACCTGTGAGAGGATCGGGTAGAATTGACCAATTCTTCTAGGTTGTAAATCGTGAGGCATCACATTGCTTTCACGAGGCATAACATAAGGCATACACTCTAAACCCTACAAATGACAATTATAAATGAAATCACTATTCTTGACTTAAGAAAATATACATTCATAAAACACATTGCAAAACATACCAGATTTGTGTCAATGGCCTGATTCTTTTGTGTGTCATTCTTTTTTTTCCTTTGTGTCCTTTTACATATTTTTCGCCTTTGGATTTTAGCCTTGAATTAGACCGTCGTCCTTTGCTACGAACCCCTAATGGATTACGAATCTGGATGCCAGGACTAGAAGTAGTAGTGCCCACTTCCAAATAACTATGTGAATCAACATATCATCACAACCAACATTTTTAAGTTGGTCCAGCTTCAAAGTGATCCATTCTTGAACTTGGCATGTCTTATTGTCATCCTCAGCAGCGAAGTCAGCCAATTCATAGAAGGCATTGCACATCTTTTCAAAACGCACATTTTCAGGCTTCAATCCCCAATTTGAATAAACTATCTTAACCTTCGTATGAGCCCTCCTAACGTCTTTCCTCCATCTCCGAAGAACATACTTATCAGGTATGACATGAATCTCTTTTTCAAACAAGACTTTCAATACATGTCTGCATAAGATCCCCCTGAACTCAAACAATTGACAATTACACTTTATTGCGAAGTCGTCAACATTTAAAGAGACTATAAAATGGACCGATCGTTGCCTATCATTTATCACCAAGTCTTGTTTAATAGTGTGCAACTGACAGCCACCCCCATCCATAACTTCACCGACAATTCTACAACATAGATTCCCTATTATCTCTTCTTGAAACTCTTTAAATTTCTTTATAGTATAGGCATCTTGAAATTTTTTCTCTATTGCATAAGGAGTAATGCAAGGAATCGTTCGGCTAAAAGATTTAAAGTCCTGTTCAACTTCCTTTTGGACTTTACTTCGTAGTGCATTCTCATACTGTTCTACAAATTGCTTCAATGTGGTCTTCGAACTTACATAACCATCAAAAAAAGCATTCATGCTTTCACTCCTTTGAGTTGAAGACATCCCCGCCCAAAAAGTATTTCTTTGAAATGTTGGCACCCAACGCATCCTTTCAGAGTATAATCCACATAACCAGTCATTTTCATGCAGATTATATTTATCTATAAAACCATGCCAATTTTCTTCAAACTCATCATGAGACAGGGAATCATAAACTGCTCTTTGCATTCCAAACTTGATCACCTCATATTCATTGCAACCGGACAGCTTTTCAGGCAACTTCTTCATGATATGCCACAAGCACCATCTGTGTCGTGTGCTGGGAAATACAATTTCAATGGCCCTCTTCATTGCCCTATCTTGATCAGTGATTAGAGCAGACGGAGCATTGCCATTCATACAAACGAGCCAAGTTTGAAAAAGCCACACAAATTCTTCAATCGTCTCACCACATATCAATCCACATCCCAAAAGAACTGACTGACCGTGATGATTCACCCCAACAAAAGGAGCAAATGGCATCTCATACTTATTTGTCAAGTATGTAGTGTCAAAAGTAACAACATCCCCAAACTCCTTGTAAGCTGCCCTACTCCATGCGTCAGCCCAAAAAACATTTCTTAACCTACCTTCATCATCCAAATCCATCATATAAAAGAAATCAGCATTATTAGCTTGCATTTTTTGGAAGTAGTTATGAAGTGCCATCGCATCCCCCTCACCAAGTCTCAACTTCCTCATTTTGCCCAAATAATTGTAACAATCTTTTTGGGAAAATGGCAAATTATCATGCCCACCACCTTCAACTACACATGCTGAATAACTCTTAATTGGTCTAATACCTGCCCTATCATTAAAATCTAACTTCTTTTTCATATACGAGCTCATAGATCTATTCTTTAGATAAAATTTCGATTTACCAGGGCTTAAGTCATGATTGTGATCAAGGGTAACTCTTTTCACTAAAACTGTTCCATCAATCCGTATATGACCTCTAATCTTAGCCTTACAACCACATTTGGTCGACCCATGCAATCCGAATACATGTTTTCCATGACCTTGTAGCTTCCCAGCCCGACCACATGAAAACTGAATGTATATCGGTTTTCCATCACAATCTCTTTCAGTAGTCATTTTTTTCACTAGAAATCCCTTTTTATTACCATAATCATGATAGTAACGTTCGAAATCATCAAGGTTGTCGAATTCCATCCCATCATGGGGTTCCCTCATATCTTTTACAGATTCTTCCACCAACATACAATCATTATCTTCTACACTATCCATACCTGAAATATGTGTTATAATATACAACAGTTAAAACATAGATGCATAATTACCTACTTTGGTAAAGTCGGTCCAATTTATTTTTAAACTAAAGCAATAGAAACGACATACAAAACATGCAGTACAATACATAAATTCTCTAAACTATACTAGAGATCGTTACAGCCTCAAGTCAATTTCTTGGTTTACACTTGGGGATTAACTGTAAGATCAAACTAGATAGTTTATAAAATTTTCCATATAGTTTTTCTTGGTATGCAATATATATGTGCAACTATTCCATATAGTTTTTCTTCTATGTGGAGGCTATATATCATCACTGAGCAATGCATGAAGTAGGAGCAGTATTATGGCTAAACAAGAGTAAGCACAACAAGAAGTCTGGTTGAAAATTACATACGGAGATTGATGTAGTCATGAACCCATTGTTTCATATGAAGAGCTCAATCAATTAAAGAAATACCCATAAATGTTTATCAGTTGAAATATGATTATGGTTCATAATAGCCAATATTCATCTCTTCTTCTTTGATCAACAATAGATAACACAGAAAACTAGAATGAATAATTGAACAGATAATAGAATAATGTGGGAAGAGCTAATTACCTTGTTTTGTTTCTCTTAATCTGCAACACACACGGAGTCTTTCTCTCAACTCAGTTCATAGGTTGGTTTCTTTACCAATTATATCACTCTTTTGAGTGTCTGTGTGTGGTTGTGGATAGTAAAGATTATATGGATAGTAAAGATTCAACTATGTAAGTAAATCTTGAAAGACTGTAGAGATCAATGCAAAATTGAAAAGCTCAAAGACTCGATGCAAATGAACTATTTGCATTTCTCATTTAGACTAGCAGATTATCGTTGATCTGCCTCCCATAACTACAAATTACCAGTTCATTATGAGGGCAATTAAGCTAATCCTTTTCATTGACATTATATAACATTCACTTAAACAAAATCTAAATATATCATAGACTATGCAAATGAACTATTTGCAGACCATACAGCTCCAACCCACAAAGCATACAATTCATGCCTACAATTAACTAAAAATGGCACCCAGTTTTACAATTATACTATATGCTAAATACTGTCAAAGAACAGAAAGGGGTAGTTACCAACTAACTAAGAAGTCTGGCTATTCCAAAAAAGCTCGGCAATTTGTTCGCACCAAAGATACAAAACAATAGGGTCAATACCTCGCGATCTCTTCTTTCCTATGAACTAGCTCTCCATAGTCTGTAACATGGAATGAAAAACATGAGTAAGGTTTTGTACAGGTTAACCATATGAAACAAATGATGAGCATCTAAACTCATAAGTAAATAATGAGCAACAAATTATATTTTTAGAACCTTGGTGAAACCAACTTCACGGTGTTCTTCAAAACAACCCAAATTCAATGACAATACAGAAAAACTAATTAAAAGAGATGAACAAGAGTAAGGGCAAAATCTTCAAAATTCCCAAATCTGATGAAGAATAGAGCATGAGTTCTACCGGGGAAACAAAACACATGTTTGATTTGTTACAAAATTATTGACAGGATTCCATCAAAATCGAACCAAACTGAATTATGAAGCATTAAAATGAAGAAAATGAAATCAAAATCGAAATTTTTTTTGCTAAACGCAGAAATGAAGAATGCTAAAAAATCGAAAAATTTTCGAAAAATGAAGTCCCAACTCGAATTTTTTTTTTTTTTTTTGCTAATGAAGAAGGCACCCCACAAATCTAAAACCCCATTTGTTCAAAATCCAGGATTCCCATCAACAATCAGAACCTAAAAACTATAAATTTTCTGTGTTTAGCAAAAAATAAAAATAAAAAATTGGAAGCTTTACAGTTCTAAATTTTAGGTTCCCATCAACAGGGTTCACCCCATTTGCTCGATCTAGGGTTCCCATTTGTTCAAAATCCAGGATTCCCATCAACAATCATAACCAAAAAACGATAAATTTTCTGTGTTTAGCAAAAAAAAAAACAAGAAAAATTGGAAGCTTTACCAACAGGGTTCACCCCATTTGCTCGATCTAGGGTTCCCATTTGTTCAAAATCCAGGATTATCAACAATCATAACCTAAAAACTACAAATTTTCTGTGTTTAGCAAAAAAAAAAAAAAAATATGGAAGCTTTACCAACAGGGTTCACCCCATTTGCTCGATCTAGGTTCCTGTTTCAACAAAGAAACCCTAGATCTAGTAGAAACCGTAGATGTAGCAATCCCCAACAAGAAATCACACACAAAGAGGGAGAGAATGAGAGGGAAAATAAACTAAAACAAAGGTAGAAGCTTTACCTTTTGGGAGAGGGTATTCGTCTTCGAGAGGGAGGGCTTCGTCTCGGTCTCTATCGAGCGGGAGATGAAGGTGTTTCCTCGTCGGTCTTCGTTGGGGGAGAGGGAGGTTGCAAGTGCAAGCTATTCTGTCTCTGTGGAGATGGAAATGGGGAGAGGGAGAGGTTCCCTCCTTTTCTCCCCCAAATTTTCGATTCCCTCGTTTTTTTTTTTTTTTTTTTGAAACGAGCACGTGCGAGGGACCATCCTCGCTGTTTTCCTCGACGGTTAGACAAATTCCCTACCAAATACAAATCCATAATAAATCTTTCAAATTTTGTGATGGAATTACTACGACTTCTTTAACCGAGGTCCAAGAGTGAGCAACATACCAAAAACCACGTTGCATAGCTAGGGATTCAATATACATTTGTTGTCACACTAACATGTTCAATGATATATTCGCACATGCACTAAAATATTCTGAGGGCATTTGCTTTTCAATTTATTTTATTTTATCTGTGTCTCTTGTTTAAAATAATTTTGTTGTCAATTTGATAATTTTATTGTCAATTTGTTGATTTAACTTTTTTCTCATGTATGATGACAATAGTTTTATTTTGATAATTTTTATGTCAATTTGTTGATTTAACTTGTTTCTTTCATGTATGATGACAATAGTTTTATTTTGATTGTTAATACAAATACTCTTTTAAGTAGAGGGGAAGGGGACAGTGCTATTACAGGATCCTTTTACGAAAATTATAGGTAATACTCTTGCCCAATGCCCCGCAACCAACAACGACAAAGAAGTGGGTTGTGCAATCTTACTAAAGCAAGTTACAATGTACAGTGCTTTTACTTTGCTTAATACAACTGTAAGTAAATTGAACTTACTTGAAGTGATGCTCCAAATGTTAAATTCAGAGTCAACAAGGTGCCCTCTGCAACACCACTGTCTAGCTCTGCTTCACTTTTTCCAGAGTTGTTAGACCAAGTTGGATGTCTGATACGCCAAACTCTTCTTCTCTGTCTTGAAGCTCTGCAAAAAAAATTCTGCAATATGGATACAAGCAAACTAGTACAAGTATGCGCACCAAAAAGTTTAAGGCTTCATGTCTCTATAGCTCAATTAATTCCCATGAAGTAAGACAAAAGCTACAAATCTATTAAGATCAACAAATTACTAGTTCAAGAAGAATTTGAGGTCTTTTAAGATGAAGCTAGAACTGGAGAATTGGGATTACTAAAACAATTAGGCATTCCAACTCTTCATAGCAAGACTACAAAAGAGGTCTCTCGCCTCATTTATTTTCCAACCTTTACACAAGTACTAATAATAAGTAATAACTTCACAATTGCAGCATTTACTTTTATTCCGGCTCTCTGCATCATATCATATAATTTCATTGCTCCATCAAAACAACCATGAGTGCTTAATCCATGTATCAAAGCTCTATATGTGAAGACATCTGGACTCTGCCTTTGAGACTGCATATATTTGAAAAGATCTTGAGCATCCGAAACCTTCCCAACTTTGCAGTGCCCATCTATAAGTGTGTTGTAGGTAATGACATTAGGTGTCAATCCTTTCTGATACATCTCACTAAATAAGTGCATGGCCTTATCTAGTAACCTAGCCTTGCAATAGCCCTTTATCAAGATACTATAGCATATAATATCAGGTTGATGATTACTATGAACCATTAAGTCATAAAAATTTACTGGCTCTTCCATTTTTCCTCATAAACAATACCCATTAGGGGTGGGCATCCCATCCCATCCCGATCCCGTCCCGTCCCGATTTTTACGGGTTTTAATGGGATTGAATAATTTCATCCCGATCCCGTCCCGTCCCGATTTTTACGGGTTTTAATGGGATTGAATAATTTCATCCCGATCCCGTCCCGTCCCGTTCTAGAATGGGATGGGATGGGATGAAGATTTTCAATCCCGCCAATCCCGTCCCGTCCCGAACTATTTTTTAAATATTTATTATTAATATTTTCATGTGACTAGCGGGAGGTAAAGATTCCCCTTTTTTTACCACACATTAAAATAGGGAGAAAAAACTATAGAGAAAAGTCTCATTTAATGTACCAGCACAATAACAGAAGTCTTCTACTACAACTGAAAGAGCTCTCTATTCAGTGTTGTTGCTCTTGGACTAAAGTCTCTATTAGAATGCAACTCCTGTTGCTCCTTCTAACCTCAAGTTCAAGCTCTGAACAACTAGATTTTACCATGTCGAACTGAATGGACTTAGGATGGTGCATCCTGGGAGCATTGTAAATTACTATATTTGAACATATTCCTGAAGTGAATACTCCCCAAAGGTAAAAGCTCTCGTTCAGTTCTGTTCACATCAAAGTTGAGCAAATGAGAAGTCACTGAAAGTACTTTGATGATACTCAATACACATGTAATATATACAATCCTTAAATATCATAATTAGAGTGTTGTCTTCGGTAACATCTTGTTCATTCTAGACAAAGGAAGCATGTTATATTACCATACATGTAGTCTACTTCTAATCATAAGTTCTATAATCAAGTCAAATATAAATTTGCTTGATTTGTTCAACCTCAACAGATTACTACTATCGAACATAATGCTTTCCCTGGGAACTAGTTATAGATTATAACAGTACAAAATCAAGAGCACTTATTATGAGAATTAGCTAGCAGTTGCTAAGAAGAAAAGAGCAGCAGCTCCACATTTCCCATGCGACTCCGCAAGCTTAAGTCATTTGTACAAATCAAATTATGAAGGCTGCGGTACTTTTCTACAGAAGTACAAGAAAGAACACAAAACTAACATTTTGATCTAACCGTAATTGTTGAAATCAAGCCAACGGTAATTGAATAGTTGATCCCGTCCCGTCCCGAACCCGTTTGGGATGGGACGAGGTTGGGATGAGGTTTTTCCCATCCCGTCCCGTCCCGATCCCGTATGAACGGGATGGGATAGGGATGGGTATATCTCGTCCCATCGCGTCCCATGCCCACCCCTAATACCCATGCATCAATGCACTGTATGTAAAAAGACTGGCAGCTTGTTTCCTCATACCTAAATTGCATAATCCATGAATCAAAGAAGTATAAGTAACAACATCAAGTGGAACAATAATATCAATCATTCCGTGGAAGATATCAGCAGCTTGCTTTACCCGATTTCCTTTGTAAAGCTTGTCAAGTGAATTCATCACAGGGATATCCATACTCACCAATTTTGTTAAGCTAAATGATGGCTTGGTCTAATTTATCATTCATACAGATGCTCTTGAGTAGAGTATTTATTGTAACAGCATTTGGTTGAAACCCACGTTTGAATATGTCTCCAAGAATAGCAAAACCAAAATCAACTCTACCCAATCCGCAATAACAATTGATAACTATGTTAAGAGTAGAGATATCGGGTTCAATACCTAAAAAGAAGAACGTATGTTAAGAATAGAGATGTAAATACTTGAAGAAGAACCCATCATCAACTGAACAAAGACAACACAATGGGGTATCGTTTCGTCCTGACGAGGCATCCTAACAATTGATTAATAGTGTAAATACGAGTGCTTAAAGACTTCACTTAGAATGCTACTGTGAGCTGCCATGTTCATGTGAGAGAAAAGCCAAAAGCCAAAACTTTTCTCTCTTCCTCTTCTTCTTTAATGTCCTCCTCCGTTTGCAGATCTCAATCTCTATAGACAAGGAAAAAAAAAATGGGTTTTTCCTTCAGATCCATTTCATCCCAGCTCACAATTTTGCTAGTGGTTTTGCTTTCCAACACCAACTTCTTCACATCAGGTTAGTATCCAAACCCCCATTTTGCATAAAGTTTGCTCTTTTATGAATCTAGCATGCATTTGGGTATGATTGGTTTTTAAAAGCGAAGTTTTTAGTGATATTTTGGTCGATCTGAAGTATGGGCCTGATGTAAATAGGATGCAAATTTTGATTTTCATTTTCTTTTTAATTCTTGTATGACTGCCCCTTTGCTTAGAGTTGTTAGAATTAGCTCCTATTGATGTGGATTAGGAGTTAATTGATGAATACTTGATGGAGAAAAAGTTAAGATTGGAAGAAGAATTGACTGGTTGGATTAATGAAAATTTTAGAAAGTTAAGTTGTCTAATTTCTTGCAGCAGATCTCAAATTTGGATTATCTTGGCCTCCATTTCATTGATTACCAGATCAGCAGTTCAGTGCCTTATGAAACTTTTTATATGAATACTGTTTTCTGGGTTATGTTAGTGGGTTTGGTCGACAACCAGTGATTTACTCACATTGAAATTTTTTTAGTTTTGGGTTCTAGATTCGTGGAGAACAACAATTACTCTTCTTCCCATTATTTGGGGTCTCCTAATCATGTTTTATGGTGGTGCTTATGAATGAACACACCAAAAGATGTTCCAGTTGGGTGAGGTCTTTGTTCAGTTGAAGAAGTTTGGGGCTGCAAAGTGTTGTGGAGCTGCTCAGAGTAGTTTTTTTTTTTGTTTGAAAAAAACGATATTGTGTGAAACATGGACCACTAATTTGTTTGCATATAATTGAATTATAGATTTGTTTGCATATAATTGAATTATAGAGAGTGCTATTAAAAGTATAGTTCTGTTCAGATAGGCTTCCAATCACACAATTAAACTTTGTTTGCTCAATGTTTCTTGCAGAAGCCTATGACCCACTTGATCCAAATGGAAATATCACTATTAAATGGGATATCATCAATTGGATTCTCGATGGTTATGTTGTAAGTATATAGCAGAAGGGACTATCTCCCGATGGTTTGTATGTTTGTTGTCGTCAAGGATGATACTCTGGGGTCATACTATTCACAAGGTCTTGATTATTTCTATTCGCTGCTGCTGCTGCTGCTGCTGCTGGAATTTAGTTCATTAGTTCAGGTTATGGTTGATTGAAATGATGTAATTAGTTCATTAGTTCAGGTTGAAATGCTCAGGTTATGTTCATGTATTGAAATATTGTAATTTAGTGTTGTAAATGAATTCAGTAAATGAATTTTGTTCAGTAAGTGAATCAGTAAATCAGTTTTGTTCAGTGAATTAGTAACAGCAGGTTGAGTTTTGAAATGTTGACGATGAGTCCATAGTTTAGTGCTGTAATTTAATGTTGTAAATGAATGCTAAACAAACTTGAAATGCTGTTGCTGCTGGAATTTAGTTCAGGTTATGTTCATAGTTTAGTGCTGTAATTTGGTGCTGCAAAATTGTTAACAGACCAAATCGAGTCGATTGTAAACAAATCAAATGAAGGCGATTGTATCAAAGCCACAGTTTTAGTGATCTCAGAATTGGTTTTTCTTGGTAGTCAATATAACCAAAATCATGGAACAACACTGCTGGAAGAGGAGAAACCATTCAAGTGAAAAACCAAATATGGAAGAAAACTTGAAAATTTAAACACATCAGAGTATACAAAAGAACCATTGAATCATATATTGATATTGACGAGTTCCTGAATGAAAAACAAGTATACATCATAAGAGCCTCTTAGAGACTTAGACCCATCTCACTGATTCCACAATTAAGTAGGATCATTTTACAACCAATTCGTTCCTCTTTCTAACAAAATCTAGGAGAGAATAAGAGAACAAATTACTACATTCTTCTTTTTCTTCATCCTCGTTTATCCTAATAAGCCAAAGGCAGTGACCATGTTTATAAGAGGCAGAGACTATTTTCTCCCGGCGCATTAGTTATGGCCCTTCTTAAATTAACAACATATAACAAATATTAACAAATATCAATGAAAAATTGAAATGAACTTGTTAGGCTACAAATGAACATGAGAAGGTTGCGGAATTCTTCATGCCACCATATGTTCCTGCTCCATGTACAATTACTCCACCCACTAAGGTGGTATCTCCGAACCACTGCTATTAAGATGATACTGCTGGTGTGCTTCCTCTGAACTTCACCTACCAGCTTTTGCTGGATGAACATCCTTCACCAGAGATTGAACCCAAGACACATCTGGTTCTTCAGCATTAGAACCCATTGAGGCGAACGCCATATTGCCAGTGTTGTTATTGCGAAACCCAAAGGATGCCGACTTGCGAAGCTTGTTCAGCTCTTCTCCATGAACTCCCCAGTCTAACTTCCCACTAGGGGAGCCCCAGTTAGAATGGGTAGGTGACATGGCATTTCCAACTGTGGCTGAGACACCAAGATGACGGTTTAGAGCACTGCAATCAATGAAACTTTGACTTCATTTTGCAAAGGCAGCAGACCTTGAGCTCATGAGTGGAGCTGCGCTGGATGGATCAAGGCTGCAGCTGCTGTAGCTCTTCAGGCTTGTGAGCAAAGAAGCAAACCCTTCAAGTACAACCAATTTCATCCTTACAGAGCCGAGTACGATACTGAGCTAGATGTAGCCAGCACTCAAAAACACCATGGGCATACTCACAAACATCTCCTTGCCTGCAAGTATCCTTGCGGAACTCCAGGCATGGAACACAACTATAGTAATACTTCCCAGGGTCATGACACCTTGCGTTCTCACTAGGGTGAACAAAGGGGTATCGGGCATGGAACACAACTATAGTGTAGTTGTTGCGTAAACTGCGGAGTGTAGTCCGAAAGAACCGACGGGGTGATGAGCTTGTACTTGGAGTTTGGTGGATAGCAGGATTCTTACAGTTGCAGACGGGGTTAAACCAACTGAGGCACAACGAAAGACCATTGAGGAACAACGTCTGAAGAATCTAAAGGTAAAGAATTACCTTTTTCATGCTATTGACAGAACCATTATGGAAACGATCCTCAATAAGGAGACAAAGAGCATTTGGGATTCGATGAAGCAGAAGTACCAGGGAACAACAAGAGTGAAGCGTGCTCAGTTGCAAGCACTTCGAAGGGAGCTCGAAGTTCTCCAGATGAGGGAAGGAGAGAAGGTGGATGAGTATTTTGCTCGAACTTTCTCAATTTCAAACAAGATGAAAATACATGGATAAAAAATGGAAGAAGTGGTGATTGTTGAGAAGATCTTGAGGTCGATGACCAAAAGATTTCATTATGTGGTATGCTCGGTAGAAGAATCCAATAATCTAGAGGAGCTGACGATCGATGAGTTACAAAGCAGTTTACTGGTGGATGAATAGAGAATGAACGGTCATGGTGAAGAAGAACAAGCCTAGCTTGAAGATTACTTATGATGAGAGGTTTGAAGGAAGAGGACGAGGTCGAGGACCAATTCGAGGACGAGGAAGGGGCATAGGCAGACAACCTTTCAACAAAGCCATGGTGGAGTGTTTCAAATGCCATAAACTAGGGCACTTTCAATATGAATGCCCTAGTTGGGAGAAATGAGCCAATTTTGCTGAAGAGGAGGAGATGCTTCTAATGTCTTATGTGGAAGCCAACAATTCAAAATGAAAGGAAGTGTGGTTTCTTGATTCCGGGTGCAGTAATCATATGTGCGGGAATAAATAGTGGTTTTCTAATCTCGATGAGCAGTTCAGACATTCGGTGAAGCTTGAAAATAACTCAAGAATAGCAGCAATGGGAAAAGGTAACATTCAGATACAAATCAGTGGTACAACACAGGTAGTCACTGATGTTTTCTACGTTCCTGATTTAAAGAACAATTTAATGAGTGTTGGGCAGCTACAAGAGAAGGGATTGGCTATTCTGATACAACATGGAGAGTGTAAACTGTATCATGCCAAGAAGGGGCTAATCATGCAAACAAGGATGACTACAAACATAATCTTTGTACTGCTGGCTAATGTTTTACCTGAAACTCCATTTTGCCTGCAAACAATGACAGAAGAAGACTCACAGTTGTGGCACCAGAGATTTGGTCATTTGAATTATAAAGGTTTAAGAACGTTACAGTACAAAAGGATGGTGAAAGGACTGCCTCTTGTCAAGAACACAACCAAGTGTTGCACTGAATGTTTAGCAGGAAAGCAACACAGGGATGTGATTCCAAAGAAAAGTCAGTGGCGAGCTTCACAAAGACTATAGCTTGTGCATGCCGATATATGTGGCCCCATCAAACCTACTTCAAATAGTCATAAGAGGTATCTCATAAGCTTTATCCATGATTATAGTAGAAAAGTTTGGTTATACTTCCTAACTGATAAATCTGAGGCCTTTACTGTTTTTAAAAATTACAAGAGCTTGGTTGAGAAGGAGATAGGTGCATTTATCTATTGTTTACGCACTGATAGGGTAGGGGAATTTACTTTTGATGAGTTTAATGATTTCTGTAGAATAAATGGCATAAGCAGGCGGATTACAGCCGCATACACTCCTCAACAAAACGGAGTGGCTGAACGCAAAAACCGAACTATAATGAATATGGTTCGGAGTATGCTTTGTGAGAAGCAAGTGCCAAAAACCTTTTGGCCAAAGGCAACAAAATGGACCGCTCATGTACTCAATAGAAGTCTGACGTTGACAGTAAAAGACAAGACTCCTGAAGAGATGTGGAGTGGAATCAAACCTAATGTGGACTACTTTCGAGTTTTTGAGTACTTGGCTCATGTACATGTACCAGATCAGAAAAGAGTGAAGCTAGATGACAAAAGCTTCAAATGTGTATTGCTTGGGATAAGTGATGAGTCTAAAGCATATAGGCTGTTTGATCCAGTTGCTAAGAAGATTGTAGTAAGCAGAGATGTGGTTTTTGAAGAAGATAAAGGCTGAAATTGGGGAAGAAGCATTGAAGAAGAGAGGCTTGATGTGTTAGAGTGGGGTGAGAATGAAGAAGATCAAGTTAAGTCCTCTGAAAGTGAATGCAAAAGCTGAGAATGAAGTGGTTGCCGAACAAGATGAAGGGGTAACTACTTCATCTTCTAGTGATTTACTCGATGAACTTGCTTCGAGTCCAGTTGAAAGAAGAAACCGAAGAGCACCAGCATGGATGCATGATTATGTGAGCGGAGAAGGATTATATGAAGAAGAGCATGTGCATAACTTTGTCATGTTCACAGCTCTTGATGATCCAAGTTCCTTCGAAGAGGCTGCAAAAAAAAAATGATAAATGGAGAATTGCAATGGACTTAGATATTGAGGCAATAGAAAGAAACAAGACCTGGGAGCTCACTACCTTACCTATAGGAGCTAAAAGGATCGGAGTAAAGTGGGTTTTCAGAACCAAGCTGAATGAAAATGGGGCTGTTGACAAGTGCAAAGCTCGTTTGGTTGCAAAGGGTTACGCTCAGCAGCAGGGGATAGACTATACAAAGGTTTTTGCTCCTGTGGCGAGGTGGGATACTATCCGAATGGTGCTGGCTCTAGCTGCTCAAAAGGGCTAGAATGTGTATCAACTCGATGTCAAGAGTGCTTTTCTACATGGTGAGTTGAATGAAGCTGTATATGTTGAGCAACCACAGGGATATGAACGAAAGTGTGAGGAACACAAAGTTTACAGGCTTAAGAAGGCATTGTATGGTTTGAAGCAAGCGCCACGGGCATGGTATAGCAAAATAGAAGCATATTTTGTCAAGGAAGGGTTCGAAAAATGCAGTTGTGAGCACACTTTATTTGTCAAGTCTGTAGAAGGAGGTAAACTTTTAATTGTGAGCTTATATGTCGATGATTTAATCTTCACTGGGAACGACACAAGCATGTTTGAAAGTTTTAAAAGTTCCATGAAGCATGAGTTTGATATGACAAACTTAGGTAAAATGAGGTACTTCCTTGGAGTTGAAGTTTTGCAAAACTCAGAAGGAATTTACTTGAGTCTTAAGAAGTATGCTCAAGAATTGATTGAGAAGTTTGAACTTGAAAAAGGTAATCCAGTGAAGAACCCTATTGTTCTTGGTTTTAGATTGACAAAAGGAGGAGGAGTAAGGCTGATGCTATGATGTACAAGCAATTGATTGGAAACCTCATGTATATCACAGCAACAAGACCAAACTTAATGTTTGTGGTGTGCCTGTTGAGCAGGTATATGGCTAATCCCACTGATTTGCATATGCAAGCTGCAAAACGAGTACTGAGATACTTGAAAGGGACAGTGGACTTAGGTGTCTTCTATAGGAGAGGAGAAGTTGGAGAGCTGCCGTGTTACATTGACAGTGACTATGTCGGAGATTTGGATGATAGGAAAAGCATGTCCGGTTATGTGTTCTTACTAAGTGGTGGTGCAATCTCTTAGTCTTCAAGAAAACAACCAGTGGTGAGTCTATCTACCACTGAGGCGGAGTTTGTGGCAGCAGCTTCGTGCACTTGCCAATGTGTGTGGATGCGAAGGGTATTAGATAAGATTGGACACTCTCAAGGCAGTTGTACTACCATAATGTGTGACAACAGCTCAACGATCATGTTGTTAAAGAATCCAGTCTTGCATGGTCGAAGCAAACATATTGACGTAAGGTTTCATTTCTTGCGTGATCTTACCAAGGAAGAGGTAGTGAAGCTGGTTCACTGTGGCACTAGTGAACAGGTGGTTGATATCATGACCAAGCCCTTGAAACTAGATGTGTTTTTGAGGCTGCACGGTTTACTTGGGGTTCGTGAGGTGCCAAGCATAAATTGAATGCATACTGCAATCAGTTTAGGGGAGAATTTGTTGGAGTTGGGAGTTTAGTTAAGAGTTTACTTATTCAAAGTTCAGTTAATAATCCCTATTGAATAGGGACTTTCTATTAGGATTTGACTTATTCATTAATTAGCTGTTACCACATTTTTAGTAGAGATCAAACGTGGGCTGTTTTCTTTATCTTGTAAGGCTATATAAGCCAACTGCTTTGTTTCAAGAGTTAAAAGAGTTGTTATTTCAATTACTGTGAGTTATCTGCTTAGAGTTCTTGATTTCAACAATTCAGGTGCGCGCACGAGCTCGATGCGCCAACAAGTGGTATCAGAGCCGATGGTTCGGCTAGGATTTGGCAAGTGGTGCAAGCGGCACATTGTTCAAGGGATCAGGCGTGAGGTAGCGAGCCAGGGAGAGCATCGCACGTGCACGGTCCGAGGTGGAGGTGCAAGCAGCACATTGTTTAGGGGATCAGGCGCGAGGTAGCGAGCCAGGTAGAACATCGCATGTGCGCGGTCCGAAGTGGAAGTGCAGACAACACATTATTCAGGGGTTCAGGCGTGAGATAGCGAGCCAGGGAGAGCGTGCATGTGCACGATCTGTCAGATGAATGGATCCAGATTAGGTTCCAGATCCTTTCCAAAAGAATGTATCCTACAAGTCCGGTCGAGGTGGAGTTAGTGCGGTGGTTGCAACACTCTAGGATAGCAACCCGTACACCGAATGCTACCCACAAGATCGTGGTCGCACATGAGACTCGAGGAGGAGGTGTACTTCGAGATGTTGCAGATGGATGGATTGTCGGATGTGTGACGATTCACGCCAAAGGTAGAGATTGTTGGGATAAAATTGGCTTGAATAGTACCACATCAAGTAAAGATGAGTCGTCACTAAGGTTTATAAGGAAGTGGTCCACTCCCTAATAGCAACGGGGTCTTTTAAGATAAAAACCCCACACCCGTGGCCCTGATGGTAAGCCCAAGACAGCGGGTGTTTAAGTTGGGGACAATATCGTTGCTACCTATACTGAACCAGTAGACCTAGGTGCACGCACGTGCCCGACGCGCTCCAACAATTGGTATCAGAGCTGATGGTTCGGCGGGGACTTGGCAAGTGGTGCAAGGCGGCACATTATTCTGGGGATCAGGCGCGAAGTAGCGAGCTCTAGCCAGGTAGAGCGTTTCATGTGCGCAGTCCGCCAGATGATCCTTGCCAAGGGACTTGGCAAGTGGTGCAAGGAGGCACATTGTTCTGGGGATCAGGCGCGAGGTAATGATGCGGATTCAACTAACCTAAATAAATAAGTTAATTTAACCCACTTGTAATAACCGCAAGTGCACGGTGCCTAACTGGTAGACAACGGCAAGTACGGGTCGATCCCACGAAGAAGGTGGATGCAATTGAAATTTAGAAATTATCTAAACTAATTTAAATGAAAATGGGGTTACTGTGTTTTTAAAACTAAACTAAAAATAAATTAAAAATAAGAAAAATAAAATAAAATAAAAGATAGATGAGATGGGTTTTGTGGGCTTGGACTCACCAATGAGTTAGCAAAATTATTTAAATCTAAATTACTGAAAATTTAAACGAGAAGCGTTAGGGATGAGAATCCCTTGCTTACACCGAATATGTGATCGTTAAAATCCAATTCAACTTATATCATGTTTCTATCAAACATTAACAAATTATTTTAAGCAAATACGCTCTTACCAAGTATTAAGTGTCTTTTTAGGGCACACTTAATCAAAGTTTAAGCTTAATATTTTTAGCACATGCTTTGAATATTGATAAAGGGTAATTCTAACTACCAAACATATCAAATTTAATTTCTCGAACATGCAAGGTGAAAGCAATTTATCAAAATTCAGAAATAAATTGTAATTAATAATTAAACACACAATTTAGTAAAATAAATCAAAATGAATTATGCAACCCATTTAGTTTGTCACAAGCTCGATGTGGTGGTACTCAGCAGGTGGTCAGAACACGAATCCCGAGAAAAATGTTCCCAAAGCGCTCTGTGGTGGTACAGAGCAGAACCGGGGGTGTGAATAGCCAAAAATGGTTTTGACTCATTCTCCCGCCTCCGCAGAGAGTTTGAAACTCTAGATATGAAGGCTGGTGAAGGAGTCACTGAGTATTTTTCAAGAGTATTGTCTGTGGCCAACAAAATGAGAACATATGGAGAAAAGATGCAGGATGTCACAGTGGTGGAGAAGATTCTCAGATCATTGGGTGAGAAGTTCAATTACATTGTTTGCTCATTCGAGGAGTCCAAAGACATTGATCAACTTTCTATAGATGAGTTGCAGAGCTCTCTGATTGTTCATGAGCAAAAGCTCCAGAGGCATACAGGAGATGAGCAAGCTCTCAAGATAACATCAGAAGACAGGTTAGGGGCAAATGGACGAGGACGAGGTGTTTACAGAGGCAGAGGAAGAGGAAGAGGTCGTCAACCCTACAGCAAAGCGACAGTGGAGTATTATAGGTGTCACAAGCTTGGACACTTTCAATTTGAGTGTCCAAGCTGGGATAAAGAAGCTAACTACGCTGAGTTAGGAGAGGAGGAAGATATGCTGCTCATGGCTTATGTGGAGGTGAATGAAGCTCAAAGGGAAGACGTTTGGTTTCTAGACTCTGGATGTAACAACCACGTGTGGTGACAAGAGCCTATTCTATGACTTAAATGAAGATTTCAGGCACAAAGTGAAGTTGGAAAACAACACAAGGATGGATGTGTTGGGCAGAGGCAATATAAGGTGAAAGTAAGTGGCTTTGCTCATCTTGTTAGTGAAGTTTATTATGTACCAGAGCTTAAAAATAATCTTCTGAGTATCGGACAACTACAAGAACGAGGATTGGCAATCCTCATTAAGCAAGGAAAACTCAAGATCTATCATCCAGAGAAGGGGCTCATAATACAAACTGATATGACAACGAATAGGATGTTTGTATTATTAGCAAACTCTCTGTCTCAAAATCCATTCTGCCTCTACGCATCAATACATGACTTGGCACATCTATGGCATTGCCGGTACGGACACTTGAGTTACAAGGGGTTGAGGACTCTCCAATTCAGAAAGATGGTACATGGCATGCCTCAATTCAGGCCTCCATCGACAGTGTGTGAAAATTGCTTGATTGGGAAGCAACACAGGGATCCAATCCCAAAGAACGGCAATTGGAGAGCCACAGAGAAGCTTCAACTTATTCATGCAGATCTATGCGGACCAATCTCTCCCATCTCCAATAGCAAAAAGAGGTACCTCATTTGTTTCATTGATGATTTTACTAGAAAAGCTTGGACTTATTTCTTGGTAGAGAAATCAGAGGCACTGAATATGTTTAAACGTTTTAAGAGTTGTGTGGAGAAGGAGGTGGGAGGATTTATTAAATGCTTAAGAACAGATCGAGGAGGAAAATTTACATCTTCTGAGTTCAGTGAATTCTGTATTGAGCATGGAATCAAAAGGCAATTGATGGCAGCATATACTCCACAACAGAACGGAGTAGCTGAACGAAAAAATCGAACAATGATGAACATCGTTCGATGCATGCTGTCTGAAAAGAAGATCCCTAAGACTTTTTGGTCTGAAGCAGTAAATCGGACGATGCATGTTTTGAATCGGAATCCTACACTAGCGGTGAAAAATCAAACACCCGAGGAAGCTTGGAGTGGAAGCAAACCCTCAGTGGCACATTTTAGGGTGTTCGGGTGCGTAGCACATGTGCATGTCCCTGATGTGAGAAGAACAAAATTGGATGCAAAGAGTGTTCCATGTGTGTTGTTGGGAGTGAGTGATGAGTCTAAGGCATATAGGCTCTATGATCCAGTTGCAAAGAAGGTAGTTATAAGCAGAGATGTAGTTTTTGAGGAGGACAAGTCGTGGAGCTGGGATAGAAGTTATGAAGAACATGTCATAGCTGATTTGGAATGGGATAATGAGGAAGATAATGGAGAAGAAGAAGCTAATGTAGAGGAACCAGACAGCTCTTTAAATGAGGAGAATGGAGGAGAGTCATCGAGCTCAGAAGAAGGAAGAGACAGAGGACCTCCAGTGTGGATGAATGATTATGTTAGTGGAGAAGGGCTCTCGGAGGAAGAAGACATAGGTGCCAACTTTGCTTCATCTGCTTCATTGGATCCGATACATTTTAAGGAGGCAGTAAGGCATGAAAAATGGAGGATGGCTATGGATATGGAAATAAAAGCAATAGAGCGGAATAACACATGGGAACTCACTGACTTGCCTCAAGGTGCGAAGAAGATTGGAGTGAAATGGGTCTATAAGACCAAATTGAAAGAAAATGGAGAAGTGGATAAGTTCAAAACAAGATTGGTGGCAAAGGGGTATGTGCAACAACGAGGAGTGGACTACACAGAGGTATTTGCACCAGTTGCGAGGATGGACATAGTGAGAATGATTGTGGCCTTAGCAGCTCAAAAGGGTTGGATTCTTTATCAACTTGATGTCAAATCGGCTTTCTTGCATGGGGAGCTTAATGAAGAAGTGTATGTGGAGCAGCCTAAGGGTTATGAAGTGAAGAACAATTCTTAGAAAGTATATAGGCTGAAAAAGGCACTCTATGGACTGAAACAAGCTCAACGAGCTTGGTTCAGTCGTATTGAAGAACATTTCACCAGTCAAGGCTTTGAGAAGTGTTATAGTGAGCATACCCTTTTCATTAAGACGAAGGAGGGAGGTAAGATTCTCATTGTCAGTCTATATGTTGATGATTTAATATTCACTGGCAATGATGAATTTATGTTTGCTGAATTTAAAAGTTCCATGTTGAGAGAGTTTGACGTGAGTGATTTGGGGAGAATGAAATTCTTTCTTGGCATAGAAGTGCTACAAAGGTCAGATGGAATATATATTAGCCAAAGGAAGTATGATTTGGAGGTGTTGAGAAGATTTAAAATGGAGAGTTGCAATCTGGTTCATAATCCCATTGTTCCAGGTTGTAAGCTTTTTAACGATGAAAAAGGAGTCCGAGTTGATGAGACTTTGTTTAAGCATATGGTAGGTTGCCTTATGTATTTAACGGCTACAAGGCCGGACATTATGTATGCAGTGAGTTTGATCAGCAGATACATGGCCAAACCCACTGAGTTACACTTGATGGCAGCCAAAAAGATATTGAGATATTTGAAAGGAACCATTGAGCTCGGGTTTTTCTACAAGAAGGGAGGGTGTGAAGGGTTAGTTGGCTTTACAGATAGCAATTACGCAAGGGATTCGGATGACCGCAAAAGTACGTCAGGGTATGTGTTTATGTTGGGGTCTGGAGCAATTGCTTGGTCTTCAAGGAAGCAGCCTATAGTCACACTTTGGACCACTGAAGCGGAGTTTGTAGCAGCAGCAGGTTGTGCTAGCCAAGCTGTATGGATGAGGAGAATACTTGAAAAGCTGGGTCCGGAACAAAGTAAGTGCACCACTATTCTTTGTGATAATAGTTCCACGATTAAGCTTTCAAAAAATCCTATGTTGCATGGCCGAAGCAAGCATATTGATGTGCGGTTCCATTTTCTTCGTGATCTCACTCGAGAGGGAGTTGTCGAGTTGGTCTATTGTGGAACACAATATCAGCTGGCAGATGTGATGACAAAGCCACTTACCTTAGATGCATTTCAGACTTTTCGGGGTCAGTTGGGAGTTTGTCAAGTTCCTAAGTTAAACTAGTTGCAGCTGGGAACTAGTTTAAGGGAGGGAATGAAGAGAAAGTCAAGGTTCAGTTAGGATTTGAATTCTGTTTGAATAAGCCCTGGTCTTTAGGGTACTTGTTTCTTGTATTTGATTTCTCAGTCAGTTGCTTAGATCACGTTGGTTAGTTGCTAACATAAACTAGTTTTTCTCCTTTCTGTTAAAGGTTGTAAAGGCTATTTAAAGCCTAAGTTCGTTCAATAAAATGTATCATCTTTCCCAGATATAGTTGAGTATTGCTTTTGATTCTTAACATTTACTTGGTGCAGATCAGGACTATTTGCCAGGTAAACCATCTACATAAACTCCAACCTTACTATAGTTTTGCTGGTGGCAATATAAACAGAGAAGTTATCTGCAGCAACTAACTGTTGGCATCCCCAATGTTTTAAATAAAATTTGTTCAACGCTAAAATATGGTGTTTTGGACTCACTGCACTTGGTGAACTTTCTTTGTTAAATCTTCTTTTGCACAGAGGTCTAATGTCTGAATTGTGACAACAAGGTAGCAGTTAATATCCACCATATCGTGATTTAGCTTGATGACCAAGTCTGTTGAATGTGAATTTACTTGTAAAAAAGAATGCATCCTAGTATCATTTGCAGATCTAATCATCAGAACTAAAAAAAAAGTTATGTACATTCTCACCAAGGAAGAGAATGCTATATTTTGTTCATATAAATCTGGGTACGCATGGACCCAAGCCTAAGGTGGTGGGGGGAGGGAATCGCAGTTTATGGGGTCTCACTGCATATGGCCATACGTAAAAATAAATAAATAAATAACACTTTCTTTAGATTAAGAAAAACTTTCATGTCTCATTGATTAGAAAGTTTACATGGTAAGGCCTAAGGGTTACTACCAGGCACAATAGAGTCGAGATAAATGTGTCACATGTTCACAGATTACAAGAACACATAACTGATGTTTTCAATTGGAAGATTTAATTTGTTGTGTTTAATTTTGTGGTTACACAGCATGACTAATCTTCTTCCAACCTACATGATTTTAACTACATATCAATTCGTGTTGGTGATCCCTACCAGCATTCATGGTTTTTAGTGATCCCAAATCAATTGTAGTGCGTGTGTGTCAATGATGATCTCGATTTGCATCAAGGAGGTCGCAAGCCCCTAACATAATTTTAGTGTATGTAGATTTTCGTGATGTTTCGCCTGTCTGTGGTGAAATGGTTCTTACTTCTTACTGTATCATGTAACTCCTTTGGTGTGTTGAACTAAGATTCAGGATTCGATATGAGTCTCTAGATGCAACAAATGGGACCAGGACTGTGGTTGGCAGTTCTATGTGAAATGTTTACAACTATACCATGTGCATCAAGAATAATCATATAATCGATCAACTATTATCTAAACCATTACCTGGTCGAGGATCTGATAAGTAAATTAAATAAGTGTTTCATCGTATCATATTTCCAATTCATCCTTGCAATCATATCATAAATTTGTTCATATGTATAAAGTCAGTTGACAAGTTTAACAACAATTCTAGGGAGCCATGTTGGGGGTTACTTTTGTGCCACTTTGAGGTTTTTGACACTTCTACCCTTTTATAAATGATGTTTGTGATTGTGTTAAAGAAGGGATAAAAAGTGTAAAAAAAAAGTGACCCAAAAGTGATTACCAAATATGACTCCCTAAACTTACTCCAAGTTTAGAAATACAAAAAGTCTAGAGAGTCGGGACCTAGTGCGGCGAGAGCACCAAGGCGTATTCTTTAGCATGTGTTTAGGAGAGAGAGAGGAGAGTAAAAAAAAGGGGTACCCTGATCTAACGTCTATTTTCCCCTTCCCAAAAACCGAAAGTCTTCTCATCTCCAAAAGCAAGACAGATTGAAAACCTTGCTCTCGTCTCCCTGATTCACTATAACTTGAGTCGGAGAATTCTAATTGGCGAGGAAACGGGCGAGGGAGGGGGGTGGAACCCTCCATCCCCTCGAAATGCACGAGTGCACACATCTCGAGGGGGATGGAGAGTTCCACCCCCTCCCTCACCCGTTTCCTCGCCAATTAGACAAACCCAACTTGAGTCTTTGTCTACATATTAATCAACACATTATGCCAAGTATTGACCCTAGAACGAGTAGTAGCTGCTCTTCCATTCGAGCCACCAATGAAATAAAATCGTCGGGTGCCTTAGTTACTGCAAATTATCTGTTAGCTATAAATATTGTCGGAGATGGTGTCTAAGATTGGTATTTGTTGGATATTGCCACTTGCATGTGGCATTAGATTTTGATTAGGGTATTGAGGAGGTAACTCCACTGTTGATATCACCTATTATCAAAGATTGGTTTTGGAGCTTAATGATCTTTTGTTGAAAGAGGGTGTCTAAGTGATATGTGGTTGAAAGCAGCGGCGGATCTACCTTATGGCTATGGGGGCAATTGCCCCTCTTAGCTTTTTAAGAAACTCTACCAAACTAACAATATTTGCAATTTTGCCCCCCTTTAAAATTTTATACCTCCCTCTTATAGATAATGGAATACAAATATACACAAAATCGCAAACCCTTCACAAGTTCGCAAGCCTTCGCAAGTTCACCTCTCCGCCTTTTCAATTACCCAAAACGATATCGACAAAGATCAATTTTCTCCAATCCCCTCCAATTGCACAAGACGATTTCAATGGAGATCGATTTCTCCAATCACACAATGCGATTTCGATTAGACATAGATCAATTTATGGAGGTGGTCTTACTCTCTCTTGCTTGTTTGCTCCTCATCGACACTCTTCAGTCTTCACAGTATCCTGTTTCAGCTAAGCAATTTGAAGGTAACATTTTTAGTATTACCAGTTGCAACTGCCAGTGTCGAAAAATCTTTTTCTGTTATGTAGATTATCAAGAATTAATTACGTAATTAGATGGGAGATCAATGGAGGTAGATAGTTTGATTACATATGTTGAGAAAGATATATTTAACGGAATCAATGATGAGGTGATTATACAACATTACTAGAACATGAGAACTTGCAGAGAGTTTCTACTAAAATTCAATGTGCAACAACATTGACACATAAAATATGTTTCTCTCGTACTACTTTTGAAACTTTGTTTTAATCATATTTATCTATTTATTTTAAGAATTAAATTATCTGTGATTTATTTTTTTGCCCCCCTTTGTTTGTAATCCTAACTCTACTTCTGGTTGAAAAAGGGATGAGTAAGGAATTCGAGGAGAGCTAGAAGAGGAAATGGAGATGTAAGAAGCAATCAGGAAGGACAAAGAAAAGATAAGGAAATATGAGTTGAGCTTTTTTTAGAGTTAAAGAGAGAGCTCTCTATATGTTGTTGATTTGGGGTTTGGTTTTGGCAGTCTCTCTCCTAAACTCTTGGCGCTAAGGCCTGGCTCTCTAGATTGGTTGAGGGAGCTGGGACTAAGTGGAGACAAATATTTAAGAGAGTAATACTACAGTGCACTGGTAACTTGCCTGGTGCTACCAGGCACCATAGGATTGCATCGAGATAATTGTTATCACTTATCTCGATGCAATCCTACGGTGTCTGGTAGCCACCAGGCAAGTTACCAGGCACTTTACCAGTGCACTTAAGAAAAACTGTATTTAAGATGAATAAGGTAGTCAACCCCTTTATCTCTATCGAGAACTGCAATAAGGGACTTGGATCAATCAATCCTGCTGTGATAAATGAGTGATATCCTTGCCCATGATCAATAAATCGTGGTTTGCTTTGGTGTACTCTTGGTTCTTTTTGATGAAAAAATTTCCATCTAGTTTGAATTGCTAATTTTTAAATCTTTTTTCTTGCTTATTTAAAAAAAGAATAATTACAAGAATAAAAAATGATTGATAAAAAAAAATGATTTTATCAGTAGTAAAAGAAAATTCATAATAATAATGCAATCTGAAACTCCGTAAATCCTCCCTGGTTGCAAGTATGCAGTGCGAATTGATCCTAAAACACGTAAAATCGAGCCCCAAGCATTATTGTTACAAAACCCTAGGGGTGGGCATGGGATGGGACAAACCTCATCCCTATCTCATCCCGTTCGTTGGGGATCGGGATTGGACGGGATGAGCGGGTTCTAAATAGTCTTCTAATCAAGAATACAAAAAAATTTCATCACACATTGCTCACACACTAATAATGTCAAATTTATGTACATATAACTATTATTGTAACAATATTAAATGTTATGTAAATTTTATAGTCCAAATGAACTTACAATTTTTTTATGCTATGCATCCTTTGTATGATATACTAACCAATAGTTCTATATATAACTCATAGTGCAAAACTAAAACAAACCATCATTTGGCTTTAATGGCTTAAAAAATAATTGTCCTATAACTAATCTAAAATGTGAAAAGTATAAATTTTTATGGGTTCTATTTGACCTAAAATATCCTAACTTAAGTTTTTATCTAAAAAAGAGTACCAAATCAAACAAGTTTTCAAATAGTAAATGTTTTGATTTAATTTAAACACATCATAAACTTTCCTTTATAAAAGTAGTTTGATTAAAATTAATAAGACTAAATATTAAATAAATAAGTTCGGGACCTGATGGGATGGGTGGGATTAAAAATCTTCATCCCGATCTCATCCCACTCTAGATCGAGACATGATCAGATCGGGATGAGTTTGACCAATCTTAAAGGACCCAAAAAAAGGGATGGAATAGGACTAGAATGGAATCAGGATGAGATGCCCATCCCTACAAAAGACAAACTATCTTCATTAATCTCATAGACTTCTTCTACTTATGACTACTAACCGCGATGATTCAAGCACACAGACTAATCAACTCCTACCATGACTCTCTAGGTATAAGGTAGTGCAATGCTTCTTCCTTTTATTATTATTATTACTGGTCTTGAGTGCCCGCTACGTGTGCATATAGTTATTTATTTAATATTATTTATTTTCAGAATTAAGTAAATGTTAAATTTATCTATCATTCAATGATATTGCAATTAATCTATATGCATCGAATTGAAATGAAATAGTGTTTATACTTAAGTTTTGTGCATTGCCTATTGGTCTAATAGAAATATTTTGAATTTGATTTTGTGTGTGCTACTCATGATATTGACGTACCCGTAAATATTAAATTCTTTACAACATTATAAAAAATAAATACTAAAACCTTCGATTGGATGTAATTATTATAATTAAATGGCTTAAATATGTATATTAAGTTTTAAGTTTATTCAAAATGACATAAAAATAGGAAATTAAATTCAAGAATAATATAGAAAAAATAACCTAATTCTATTTTCTATTGAACCTGAGACAAAAGCCCATCTTATCTCATCCTACATTTTCTTTACATACAACAAAAAAAAAAAAAAAAAAAAAAAAAAATCCTTCAAGTTGCCAGATGACCCAAAGTAATGTATCACATCGCCCCTTGTAGTGGATATTATAGTACTCTGAGCTCCACCAATAAGGCTTGTGAGAATTAAATACACCCTTGTTCATTTTTTCCATCCCAAATCTTTGTTTTTACTACTTTAACCAACTTCTTTTGATTGTAAATAATGATGAATGTTTTAAGGCAAAATGAGCATTACAAATATCAGGTTGAAGACACCATTTATCATTCATTTGGGGGAAGTGGCATTACAGAGGTAGAGATTATTATTTTTGTTGATTGTAAGTTATTGCAATACACAAATTCAACAAATTTGGTATCGCTTGCTCAATTTTGCTATGTAGTGTGACCGAAATATAGGAATTTTCACATTTCTCAAGTTTGTATAATGTTTTTTTTTTTTTTTTTTTTTTTTTTTTTTTTGTGTTTTGTCCGGACAAAATTGTTTTTTTTGTTGCCTTGGAGATTAATTAAAAAGAGAAATTCAAAGTATAATGAACAAGATTACACAACAAATGACAGAATATCCTAATTACTCGTGTGTACTCCTTAAGGGAAAATTCTAAATGCACTGGTGTTGTACCTGGTGGCCACCGTATCATTACTCAATCCTCAATCAAGTCGTCCCCAGTTGGGTTTTTTCCAGCTCAAACGTGGAACGTACATGTAAGAATTTTCCATTGTATTGAGTATGTATTTGTACAAGAAAGATTTATAAATATACTGCTTTTTTGTCTAAATTTCCTGAAAAAATTGTTAGAAAAAATGAAAGAAATTTGCGATAAACATATATCAAGTAATTCTTCATGTACGCGACATCAAAAGTCGTCCCTAAGTGGGTTTTAATGGTCCGGCATGTAGTGGTCGCTTCCATTATTATATGGAATGTGTAATTACCGATGGCAGGATTTTCTCCATTTACTAGTTTGGCATACTTGTATTCCTACAGATACAAAAACTGGGCTCATCTGTAACGAAGTTTCACCTACTTGGAAATTGAAAAATACATGATTTTGAAGGGGGATGATCCCCGTAGATAGTTTAAATTCCACATTTTATCAATCTACAAACACATCATAATATTTCAATTTCTCATTATTGATTCGTAAACCATGATTGGCATGGCTATCAATTTAAGACGCTTGAATTCCAAAGAAGCAAGGAAATGGTGAGATATAAATGCATGCAACCTATGGATAGGCAATGGCGACGCGTTAAGATGTATCCCACACGCTTAGCCTTATAAGATTACACTCACATTTCTGCTCAATCGGCTGAAACTTGACAAATGGTATCACAACAGAATTGAACCTCGCGGAACAAATTCATTGACTTGAGCTACAAAATCCCAAACCATTTGATATGGTGTGAAGTTGTCATAATTGGAATCAAAGCTTAGCCGATTCCATTACAGATTTGCAGACCGTGACGCAAAAATTTCCATTAAGCGGAGAAAGTAATGTGCAGAAAAAGGCATCTAGTCCATTGATGGAGCCGTGATGGTAATTTACAATCCATCTTAAAGGGAAAATTTAATAAAGGGTTCCACAATTTTTATTTTTAGTTATTTTTGACAAATAAACAAACCTGAGTTCCTTTCAAATGGATTTGCCTGTGAAAGTGGCAAACAATATAAAATGAGTTATCAAGTAATCAACTATTTAAATCTTTGAAATTTTTTGAGTCCGGTCGTGAGGTCTCACTGAATAGTAGGTATAAATCATAGTTTAAATATTTCTTTTCTTGATCTATTTCATGTTGTCTCCCTAAATTACAGGGATCAAATACCACAAATTTGTAACAGTCTTTCCCAGCTCAAGAACCTCATTCTTCTAGTTCCAACACACTTCCTTCAGAGGTTGCCTATTTCTGCTAAAAGGAGGCTACATGTTTTTTTTTTCTTTTTTTCTTTTCGCTAACAGGAGGGTACATGTTAAAAAATACAGGCTAATTCTTAAATTTGCGACAACTGATTGTTCATGCATTTTAAACACCCATTTATAGGTTAGAATAATGCATGAAGAGTATAACCTACCTACACGCCGTGCATGATTTCTGAAGTAGCTTCTTGAAATTTAGTTTTTATCATTTTGAAACTTCTTCCACCCTTTTTGGTCCATCGAACTGATGTGGTACGTTTTAGCATATCTGATATAACAGCTGGACTCCCGGCTGTCTCCTTCAGTGCAGTATCTTCATACTCTGCGCAATGAACAAGCTTCAATGGGGGTATCTAATGGAAGCCGACAGAGATAAAAGAGAGAAGATATCCATTTTTCATAATGATGAATACAAAATCAGGCTGTCTTTCCAGGTACAGAGAGATTCTGAAAGCTCTAGGGATTAATAGTATATTTCGTGAGATACCCAATAGGTGAAATACGATAGCTCCCTTCTACAATGTTTTCATGAATCCTACATGATAAAGCTTTGATGCGTCACAAAAACATGTATGCCAAACCAAAAGCTTGTGGGGTTTTCTAAATTTCATTTCAGTTTATTTCATTTAATATTATGTTAGGGTTCTAGACAATGTAAAAACAAAATGCTAGTGAGGATTGAGGTAAAATGTACACCTGAGGACTTTGGTAGCTCATAATGCCTTTTCAAAAATTTTGAAGCATCTGCGTCCTTCTTATGACATAATACTCGGAGTAAGGTGTTAGCATCTTCAACACACCAGCCACCAGGATTTTCATTACCTGATTTAGATGAGACTTGTTCGCTTGCACTCATCAGCATTGCAATCACAGTTTCAGACTGCAAAGAAAATACCATATGGACAATATAATCTATTTAGTATTAGGAGCTCTGTACCAGAATAGTTAATAAATGTCACCTTACCTCGAGCGAATACAAGTCTAGAACTTGTTGAGCTAATTTTGCCTCTTCATCCACCACTAGAGGAGGAAGGCCTTCTCCATCGGCTACAAAAAATTCCTACAGAACACGAAAGCAGAGTTTGTTTGTCATTGTTTTTCATTCCTTCAACATTTTTCATTAATGATAAAGATAAAATACATCCCTTCATAGGGAGTACGGGTATACAGCTATTAGCATTTTCCATTATACTTGCTATAGTTTCCTGATTGATCACCATGAGCAAGGTCTGCCAGACGGATATGTTAGCCTGAGTCCTATGAATTGTTTTGATCACATGCAGCAAACCAACGACAAATGCCAATGCAGACAATATACAAGTACATGTGAAAATCAGTGAGGGCCTGATGACAAACTAATGACAACCAAATGCTCACTTTAAAGTAAACCAGTGGTTGATGCGTGACAGACCAATAATAGCAGGCCTGATAAATCTCTTTTAGTTTCCATTCCATAGATGTCCTTATTTCACCTACCAAGACTGATTAAGAAAAGTATGGAAAGGAAAATGAAGATTATTATGCAATGGGTGAAACATTTCAAATAAGTTCCAGAAGTTGGTTTTTGTTCAAGGAAATATGGTTGCTAAGTGTAACGACCCGATCCACATGGTACAATATTGTCTGCTTTGGGTCAAGGCCCGCACGACTTTAAAACGCAATGTACCAAAGGAATCCAACCTCGCACATATTTAGCACATCTCCTTCCCTCACCCAGGCAATGTGGGACTATAACTCCTAGGTAGCATGTCAGCCTCCGAGCCCGCCCACACAAGGTAGCCTGCAAACCTCAGAGCCCACCCATACAAGGCTATTACACCAAGGCCATTCACCATTATTCAATTGAATTCCTTGCAAGCCCTAAATATGGTGTTGGGAAATCCCCAAGGGAAAATCCATATTATGGCTCCTAATTCTCCCTCCCAAAGGTATCCCCTAATCCATAAATTGCGTTCTTCACAAAGTGCTGACACAACCTCAACTGCTTTGAAGATGATATTTAGATTACTCGCGCATTCAAGATCATGATCAAGGAAGAAGATAGTGTCATCTACAAACTGAAGGTGTGTCACAACTGGAGAACTCTGTGCCCACCTCAACCCCTGATATGAGAGAGGAATCCCAGGCTTTTGCATCATGCGACTAAGTGCCTCCAATTTCAAACGTATGCTATAAAGTACAAAGTACCATAATGCGCTACAAAGAGGTTTGTCAGTTCACGAATACAAATATATTTGAATATTCATGTACCTTCAATATACTAAGATCTTCTCGCATAAGCTGAATGTCTCCGTCAGAAAAAGCGCGGGACGGTCCCCCATCCAACAATACCCAAACGTAACCATCCTTTATCACAAAAACATCAAATCTAATTAATCAAAAGACAAAAAGGCTGACAAAAAAACCACAAAATGCGAAGCCTGAAACTGTGACTTAGAAAAGTGAGTGTACCATTGAAGTCTGGCATATGCTTAAAACAACCAATTCTCTGAGAGAATCACATACTATTGAACATATATGGTCAAGTACCTGCATCAATACAAACCAATATATAAATACACTCAAATCAACATGAAAGAGAAATTGCATAGAACTTACCAGTTCTGTACAAAAATGTTAATAGAAACGGTGAGAAAAGGAAAAGAGTATTTTAAGGTGATTAGCTTACTGAATCCAAATCTTGAAGACAACTTTCCAAGCGAGCAATTTCAACATTGCCACTATATAACTTAAACAAGAACGTGTCTCTCAGATCCCAAAAGATTACTCGTGCTCCTAAAAAAAATGAAAGTCATGTGAGATCTCAGAAAGCGTGAAAAGAGTAGCAACATAAAATATGTGCTTGCATAATTTGTAGTTCAAAAAATCTAACATGCTATTATCAAACAGATCCTTTCAAGATTTAAAGTAAATTTAAGAAAAATGGGCTTAACACACCATTAAAGTGTGAAGTGAACTGGGTTTAGAATGTCTTGTAACAATTCAGTCTGCGGCGTGAGAGAGGATGTTATTTTCACCTTTGAAAATCGTGGATTCATTTCTTTCCAATAGAACTCTAATAGTAGAAAAAACAAATAAATAAATAAAATAAAACTTTGATCCATAACCATGCACCATTGACTATGAGAGACCATTTCTGCTCCAAGAGGAAACCCACTGCAGGAGACTATTAGCTAAGGGGCAAGTGTAGGCCTCATGTCAAAGAATTATCCACAACTGCAGAGCAAAAGGACGAGCAGAAAATATGGTCTATAGCTTCCTGCTGGTCCTCTCAGAGAACACATGTATTGGTGATAAGGACTCCTCTTCTGGCAAGATTATCAAGTGTGAGGCTGACCAATTGCCCAAAGGAAAAAGTTGTCCCTGAGAGGAATTTCCTTTATCCAGCAATTCTTTTGCCCCCAAAAGTGCAGGAAGAGTATATCATTACTGGATGCTAGAGCAACTGACTAAAAGTTTCAAATAAGAGTCATCCATTGAGAAATCACCTGATTTGTCATTCAAAACCCACTAGTCTTTGTCATCCGAAAGAAAAATTAGAAAAAATTTTTGCTACAGCATCTCTAGAAGCATAAGGAGGCATGAGGGATCTGAGTCCTTGACTCCCCCTCTTATGTGTAACCTCCAGTTGTGACTTATTTACATTGAGTAACCACGTCCTAATAGCAAACCTAAACCTAAAAAAAGGGACAATAAAAATAAAAATTAAAGGAAAAAGTATAATATTCCTAATTATTAAAAAAACAACTTAAAGATTGCACGTTTGGCCCCAATTATGATATTCAAATCAATTCTGGATCTCAGGTTGGCCTAGTAACATGTAAAGCCACTACCACCTCATGGCTTATGCCTCAAAGGCGCATGCTTGGTCTACTTTGGTTAGCTAGGAGACCCTTAGGTACGCTCTGCAATGCACACGTCAACAAAACTAAGCACATGCCATACACATGATTCTTTAATTTTATTTTCCTGTTTTTTTGTTTTCTTTTTCCTTATTTCTTACACGATTAAAGGGTCAAAAGACTCAAAACCCTTTTTCTCGACAAGGAAACAGTCAAACAAGTTTGCATGAGAAGCTGGGTAGTGCACATGCTACATGGCCATGACTTAATCGAGGAGTGAGTAGCGAGTCAACCGAAGTAATTTGAAAAGGTTGGGCAATTCATCTCAAAAGAAGTTTTTATATCTACCTCTTGGAACAATTGATTTTTTTATATCCACCACTTAATTGGGTCTATAGGGCACACCGTTGAGATTTGGACTTAATTAATTTAAATAAAAACCAGATTTTGATTGTAATGGTATAAGAAACAACAAAGCATAGTTCAAAAATAATCGGCAAGTACTCATCCGAGTCACCAGTGTAATGGTGAACCATAGAGGCAGAGTAATTCAGGGCGCCCAGGTTAATATACTAAATTCAAATAGTGAGTCCTGAGTAATCGGCAAGTACTCATCGTGTAAACTACAACGGTGAGAAGGGAAGTTTTTCCATGGCTTTGACTCAAGCTTGGTCTTACAAGCTTCGATAAAATTTGAAGGTTTGATTAAGTCTGTGAAAGACAGATTTTCAGTTGATTCTTGAGCCAGCCTCCAGTTAGCTCAGCCCTAACTTCGAAGTCTTCATCCTTCTTCTCTTGAAAGTGCAGTTCCTTCTCTATCTACGTCAATCAACCTTAAATGAACAAATTAAGTCTCAAAGTTTCAATCCACTTAAATTACAGGCATCTCACTAAAGTGTTTCGAAAATTTGTTGCCTCAAGGTCACCCTGTCCTCGCCTCGCCTAACGCCCTAGATAACATAGGGCTTGACAGGCTGAGGAATAAGCCTCAAAACTGGTTGACAAGGCTTGAGCCTTGAGGTAACACTCATCTTGCTTACCTCGAGGAGCAAAACACACAGTTACAGTTGGTTGGCTCTGAAACAATAAGAGATGATTCAAAAACGTTCAAAAAACTCAATGAGAGGACTCAATGATTGCAAGATTTAAATGGGGACCTACAAATTTTTATTACCATGTCAAAAGTTGGAAAGCCTCATATTTGCAATAGGATGTTTCTGGTTGGTGTTTTAGCATAATGTAAGTTAGGAGATTATTTATTTATGTAATTCCGTTTTTTAGGAAATAGTAGTTGTTTTAGGGTGTTTCAATTACGCATTGTAACTTCGCATCACTGAACGCCAATCCATGACAAGGAATTAAATCAGCTTTCACTCAACATTCTGTGCAAAAACAATACTCATCACTCATTCATAAACTTTTACAGATAATGTGCCAACACAAGCCTGCTAATTTAGCTAACCCTAACTCTAACCTTTACTGGCATCCATTTATTTAACAACGACGAGCTAAATACACCAATTAGGAAAAATGAAGAACATAACCAAATAAAAGTAAAGCGAAAGAAAGAAATATTAGAATCCAGATTGATAGTACTAACAGATATGTAAATTTTCATTTACAAGTTATTACCTTACAAATATCTGATTAGTTGTTTATTAAGGATTCATTGGTTCAAATGTTCATTTGATAAATTCACCAAAAAGGTTCATGGCCAAACTAAACATGGAATGATAATTTGATTCAAAATGAAACTATAGAGACAACTCCTACTTACCAATAAAGTCACATATCGTCTTGATTCCACTAGATGCAAACTCCCTTATTGTGTTCATGGTGGTGAATAACTCATTGTCTGATTCACCACATTTTGATGGCCCATCCACCTGAAATGGCAAAAATTGTTCTCCTTCTGTGTAGAAAAGTAATTGGGTCGACTGTCAAGGCCAGAAAACTTTTGTGATATAAGATGCACTACACATAGTAACAACATACTCTAGACAATAATTATGATATAAGCCACCAGTAGTTTAATACACCAGTTGCTTACTAATCATAGTTGTCCTATCTGGTTGCTTGCATTACTTTATTTTCACTTTAGACGACTGCAGATATTACAAAGAATATGGACCAAACTGTGATTTTGCTCAACCCCCAAATTTTGCTTGTAGGAAATAAGATAACATTAGTAATTCTCGATTTCTATTTCTAGTACTTATTCTAGTTTCTTTGTATTTCACTTAATGAATTTTACTTAGTGAATGGTATCTATGTTTAAGTCTCACAAGCCTACACATAAATTAAGTAAATAAACACAGATAACATATAGCAATCCAAAATAAGAAATCATAAAAATAAAAACATAAAAAATAATAATAAATTAATAATAGTAAAAAAAAAAAATGTAAGAATTACTATGACGGTTCACAGCGGAAAGTCTAGAAACACAAATTGAAAACATCCTATTATTGAGACTCAAGCCATATCCCAATGCATCCATTGAACCCCTATTGAAAATTCGTATTGCGGGATAATTTAATAGGTGTAATAGCACCCTCATATACCCACATATTCTAAATGCTATAACTCCACAACACATAAGGACCAGCTTTTAAACAACCCAAGTTTCTAAAAAGGAGGTGGGGGAGGAAACTGCTAGACATTATATTAAAGGCATGTATCTTGAGCGGTTGTGGGTTCAACTTTCAAGTCTCATATCGCCTCAAACTGGGTTGTAGACATAGACGCGTAAGAACTCGATGGAACTTTGCCTCCTAGGGCTTTGCTGAGGAGTATTGCAATGTAATCTCACTTCTGATGTATTATTGACATGCCCTAGACTAAAGATTGGTAAGAAGACATTTATTTTGATCATGCGAAATATCAGGTATTGTTCTCTCCTCTATTCTCGACATTGCCCTCTTCCCTACTTATTGTTCTCCTCCTTATTCTCCCACCTTTTTGTTCTTCTTAACTAAATGGTTTGCTAAAATCTACCGATTTGGGTCGCGAACATGCTACGAACAAGTCCAAAATTTGTGGGAATGGAGAGGGGGGTTGTTGAGCAAATTGGATATCTATGGTTAGGATTTTATTGGTGGGGAAGCTATGGAGCTGGTAGTCAATTGGCAGAGAATTTTCCAAGGAGACGGAGAAAGCTTTGTTGTCTAGTTTTGAGGTTTTTCTACAGGTGAACTGTGGCTCGTTTTCAATTTTTTGAAGATACCCTTTTCTTTTTGGAAGATGTTATTTCTCAAATAGAGAATATGAAGTATTTACTGCAGACTTTTTAAACTTGTTCAGGTTAGGAAATTAACTTTGGTAAGAGTGCGGTGGATACGGAGTTGGAGTGGACTCGTGGACTTGAAGCTACTATGTTAAGGCATCATGTGCACGAGTTGTTAGCTATTTATTTAGTTCTTCCTTTGGTGCAAATAACAAAATTAAATATTTGTAGAATCTGATGGTGGAGATGATGGGAACTGGGAAGAGACTAGCTACATTGAAGGTAAAGTAATTGCCGAACGGAGATAAATTGGTTCTTATTAAAAGTATATTGGCTACCTACCTATATTATGTCTTAATTTTATTGTAAATTTTATTGTGGTGGAGAGGAGAGATTTTGTGTTTTAAATTGGATGTTGGTTTGTATGCCCAAAAGGTGGGCTAGCTCGGTATTCAGCCTCTTCAATTGGTGAATAAGGTCTTGTTGTGCAAGTTAGGGTTGTTTATGGTTCGTTCCGGACAGGTTATCATTGTAGACTGGCACCAAACCGGATTGATCAATTTTATTTTTTGCTAACTGATCGGTGATCAAAGCCAAACCGTATCGGTTTTGTTAAAACTTCACCATTGCACTTAAAAATGTGGTGAATATATCTAAACCCTAATCTTGAACCTTCTTTTTTAGATCAGAAAGATCTACAAACACAAAAATTAGCAAGAGAAGAAATTATAGAACTCGTGAATAACTACTACTATATACACTTTTGGCCGCCTTGGATCAGTTTAGATTAAAAAAAGAAGTTTTTCTATGATGCATAGACTTTGTCTCAATAATGAGTTCCCACCCCATATATATACCAAGAAGAGAGTTTTCCTCCATATACCAAAAAAAAAAAAGAGAAAAAAAAAGTGAAAAAAAAACTATATGCTATATATGTGAATTGATTTTTATGGTTTATGGAAAGTAATTGCCTTGGTTAGCATGGAAACCACTCATGTTTCTAATGTTTTTCAATATTCAAAGTAACAGTGTAATATTATTAAGACCTTTTAACAATTTTTTTGGTTGAAGTACAAAACAACCCATCACCAACTTTTATTTCATGCATTTTAGTCTTTGTCTCTTTGTCATCTTGCTTTGAAATGACATTAAATAACACCATAAATTGTTACCGAAATGTGCATCATCGGAAACCTAAATTTAAGATATGCCTCGACATAAGATATAGTGCAACATAACTAAAAATATATATTAAACTATAAGCATATAAAAGGCATGCCCTTCAAAATAAAAGCATATAAAAGACATAAATAAACTTAAGTGATAAGGTCTCAAAAACGACTCGTACAACATATATAAGCAATTATTGCCTATCACCCATCCATTCATTCACGTCATTGGTACAAGGTCCTTGAATCATCCTAAATTGGGGTATCGTAGGACATGTATGTATTAAATCAATGAGGCTTAGATGCTATACCTATATGTATCGTTTGTGCATATCATAAGTGAATATTTGAGAGAGGTATGTTGGTTCAGTTGATAACGGTTCAAATTTTTGGAAAGCTAGAACCCGAACCAATTCGAGTGGTTTTCAAATCTTACAAACTGAAACTGAACCGAGCCCTAAGAAACCCGACCAAAGTTAGTTAGTTCAGTTCGGTTGGTCTATTTAATCGTTTTGTTCAATTTCTTGAACAAAGCATAGTGCAAGTGGTTTAGGAGATATGTTGCAGAAGGGAAGGATTTCTGAAAGAAGGTTATAAAAGCCAAGTACGATCCATTGGGTTTAAGTTGGCTTTCGAGGCATTCGGTGATCTCTATGACATGGAAAACTGTATCCAATTACAAGGTAGATTTCTTACATGGTATTAAAGTCCTGGTAAGGAGAAGTGATAAGGTTAAGTTTTGGGACAACATATGGGTGGGAGATGAAGCTTTTAGAAATACGAGACGCCTTGCATTATGCTTTAAAGAAGGGAAATTCAAGGAGTTTAGAGGTCTGGTTGATGGGTCAATGCATATGGAGTTGAATAAATTTATGGAGCTATCCAGCTTTTTGGAGAACATGTTGTTGGGATATGATGGTGACAAGTTAGTTTGGAAGAACGATAAGGAAAAGTTTGTTATTTTCTTATCAAAACTAGATATATACCATTTGCCCATAGGTGTTTCTTATAATTCTCGAAAACGTTAAAACAAAAAAGGATGCCATCTAGAGCGTATTTCTTCGTATGGATTGTGGACTGTGGTATGGGAGGATTGTTACTAAGGGTAACTAAGCTCGGAGAGGCATGGATGTGGGGTGGAACTATAACATTTGTGTTCAATGGGGTCGAGTAAGGCCCATCTTCTTATTCATTGTGAGTGGGTACACATATTGTGGATTCGTTTCTTTGGATCATTTGGAGTGTTTTGTTGAAGATGTTGCCTTTTGCGTTGTGTTGGATTGTGAGAAAAGAGTGCACAGAAGTTACTGTGAAAAATGATGGATCTTCAGTTGGTAGAAGGTTCACATTACTTTCAAAGGGGCGCTCCCTTGAGTGGTTGTATTCTAATTGGGCGAGACTTATTTTGGATCCTTAGTTCTTTAACAGTTGCCTCAGTAAATAACAAAATGAAAACAGTAACCAAACTAATTAATAGTGTCAGTATCTGTGTTCTCAAGAACTTACTTCTTATTTCATTGAAATTTGATATGACAAAGGCCCAAGAATTTTTAATGCCATCTTCTAATGCTCCAATTTGATGCTGAATGTACTGCATGATAAGAAAAAAAGAAAAAGGGATACACATGAGCATACAATTCTGTTTCAGAAGTAGCATAAAAAACATAATAAACTAATTGCTCCAACATGTTCCAGTGAATTAAACACAATGACCAAAAAAGGAAACACGAAACAAGAAAGATGGTGAGTTATGAAACATTCTATTTTTACAGTAGGGCCTTATAGATAAAGCGTGAATCATTTCAGTTCCTATTTTGTATAAAGATGAATAGCTACATTGCCAAGGTTAAGCAATGAAAAATTACAAGTCTGCATGAAGAAGTTATATCGAGAAGTTAAAATCCCATCTCAAGTCTTTGCTTGATGCCCATTTGCTGCTCGACCTAAGAAAACTAATCGCAGGACTTTCGCTTCTACAATTAGAGATAGAAGAGATGCTATGGACAACTATAGCTTAATTGCTACCACACTATCAGGAGAACTGTTATTTAGTTACAGAGATGTGCAAAATATGGAGGATTTAAATATGTCAATAGGACCTTTATGGCAGTGGATGAGGGTTAAATGCATATGCTAAATGTAGATTTCTATCCACTAAACTTCAGCTAATTGTTTCGTAGGTTACATGGAGGATAGAGTGATGTAGAACAGAGAAAACGTAACACTACAGTCCATGAGCTGCACATGGTTACTCTGCCCCTTTGAAACTGTACAGGGATTACTGGTCATTTCCAAATCTCAGAGTACGTCAAATCCCAACTTCTCTACTAAATGGAATGAGAACTGCCTGACGGTAAAGGCCTTCCTACACTAGAGTAAATAATTCAATGTAGATAGGGATGAGAAAATATCGCTTCACTAATGTTGAATTAAACAATCAAACTCAAACCTAAATGCACTCACCTCAAAGGTGTTTAGTCTAACACACAGCTTGGATACTGTCAATTTCTTCAGTTTATTTAGTACTTCATCCTCCAGAAACATACTGTGGATACACTTTTTCTTGACTATGGGAATCATTGTCTCCTCATATCGTGTCAGTGCAGGAACAGCAGGAAACATATAGCTCTTTTCAACTGCAGTTTAAGCAAATATAACCAACAGTAAGTTTCACGCATTTCAAGAAAAAAAAATATTAACAAAAATTACATATATATATACACGGGTGGATTTGGGGACAAAGAAAGTTACACATGCCTACTTCACCCGCCTAGAAATTTCAAAATAAGTTAATTTTGTGTGGGGATGATAACTTTGCCTTGTAGATCATCCTCATGGAAAATTACAAGTTTTTGAAATTTCTAACTCCATCAAATGTCGTCATCAAGTTCATGGTGAAAGTAAACAATTGAAAATTCTCTACCTTGTGTAGCATGTTGTGAAACTTCAAATGAGTTCATTTTTTCTAAGAGTGATATATATGGTTAGGAGACGATCCTTGCAAAATATCAATGCATTTTGAAATTTCTAGGTAGACGAAACCAGTGGGATGAAGAAGGTATGTGTAATTTTTTTTGTTAAAAATCTTTGTCCCTGGATCCCACCCAATATAACATCTTTGTCCCTGGATCCCAGAAATGTCAGTGCAAGATGTTTTTTTTTATACGACCTATTCTGCAGCTTCTGCTGTGTTTTTTTTATATGATATGGTCTACTGCCTTTTTTTTATATGATCTATTCACCTCCTTTTTTTTTTTAATGATCTGTTCTGTTTTTTTATATGATCTGTTCTGCTCCTTTTTTATATGATCTGTTCTGCTGCGTTTTTTTTCTTCACAATAAACAATAATAAGTAATATTTCAGTGTATGGATCGTAATATTTTAGCATATGGATCAAAATTTGGTGCAAATTTCCAAAGTTAAACCAATGAGACTTGCTAGGCGATGCCTCACCAAATTGCAATTTTCCAAACACTGTTTCAAATTTCCAAAGTTAAACCAATGAGAAGTTGATGAACTAGTTTACATTATGTTTTGATGTTTTTCTTGTTTGTTTCTTTTTTAGTGATTTAGTGGATAGGCAAGTTAAGTACACTTATGTAGTGCATCTTTTTGCTATGTTGTGCAACTTTATTATGTTTCCATTTCAATTCTAAATAGTTGTATGACTTTTTGTACATACTGGCATATGCAAGTTATCAAAATGATGATGAATATTACTTATCTAAATGTATTTCAATTTATTATAATAAAAAATCTTTAAAAATGTTAAAGACCGCCTCAGTGAAGTGAGGCGTCCGCCTCGCCTCTGAGGCATTTTCAAGCTCATCCGCCTCAACGCCTTAACTACACTGGTCATACATAGTAAGGTTAAAAGACCCAGTTCAGGAGACATCGCATTTTTCGAGCTCCGTAGGTTTCAAAGATCTAGCTTTTGAGGCACATACATGCAAAGTGGCATGCATCCTAGGGGTGGTAGGCCAAGTCCAAAGTCACTTTGTACGAAGCCTATTCTCCAAAAGGGAAAACTAAGCCATTGTATTAGGCATGCATCTGGTAATACAGTAGGGAATTCCTAGGGATCAGAAATAGGGCTTAGCTCATATTCCATTGCATGCACATTAAATGAACTAATGTTAAAATTTATTAGTAGCCAGTAGGACCAGTCTTTCAAGGTTATTATACTATAAATTAAAATCCCATCTGAGATACATACTTGCACTAGATAAGCATGTAAGGTGTCGTGAATCGTGATTCAACACATTCGGCACGGGATAAGTGTGATAGCTATGCGACGAGGTACATTATATTTGTTGCAGTTATGGCATGTCATGATAGTACGTAATTTATTGATATTTATAGTATTATATAATTTGTATATTTGTGTATGAAGGGAGGTACACCAATTGACATGTTGAGTCTATATTGGGTTGTATATCATACATTGGCATATATAGACATGTATGGTGCAGTAATTTGCTTTGCAGTTTTTGCACGTGTTCTTATGTCTTTTGTTCAGTATTAGAATGTTAAATTAGAATGTTGTAATGCGTGCTTGACTGGTACATAGAACCATGACCTTTAGAATCACAACTTCATGATTGAGAACTTGGAAAAATATTTAATATCGCATCACATCCATTTGCATTTATGAGTTAGTTGTGTGCAACATGTATATATATATAGCTTATTTATGCATGACATATCTTTGTGCATTTATGGTTTGCTCATAGCAACTTTAGTTGACCACTTTGCTTTTTTTGTGGCATGTGTGTACTACTGTTGGAATGCAGGTTGTGGAGGTGATCCAGTCGCTACTGCTGAGTATTAAGAGTCAACAGTGGTATGACATTTTGGACTTTCCGTACATAGTCGATGATGTTAAAGTCTTATGAAGATGACATTCCTTATCTGTAATTGGTTAGTCTTGTATGTAGGTTTCAGGATTGACAGTTAAGCCTTGTCTTTTACGTGTATTTTGACATATAGAGCTAAGTTTTAGTGAATTCGACATTATACTGGTCGCATCTATCGTTCTTAGTAATGGTGCAGTGTTTGGTGGTGTTGTGTGCCAACTCTTCAGAATTATGTCGTAAGTGATGTGATTCTGGGGCTGTGGAGTTGGGGCATGACAGTTGGCCCATTGCACACATGAATAGTTCCATATGCATTCGGTTGGGTTTCTGATTTTAATACTAGTCATGCTACTTTACTCGATTCAAAACTGGAACTTCAATCTTGATCCCCAAGTTAAATTGGTGTTACTCGATTTAATGTTATACGGCCACAGATATTAACTGTGAGCCATTGATAATTGGTATTGTTACGATCCTAGTTAAGTAATTAGTTTTCCACTCCTTAGTATTCCATACATTTGCCATATTCATCTCTTTTTAATCAAAGCTTTGTAAATCAGTCTTACTGTAAAATTACAGCCACATGTGGAGTTTAGGCCAGTCTTAAAAATATTGTTATCAGATACTTGCCATCGATGACATAACTATTGGTTAAGTCTAAGTTTCTAAACAGGAAAAGGTAGCGTAAATCTTCAAACGTCCCAGCTAATGCTAATGTGTCCCATTATCCTTGGAAATGCACGAAAGAGTGCAATACCAAAATGGAGAAAAATAGTTACAAAGTAAATAAATAAACAGTTCGACACAGTGGTATCAAGTAAAGAAATTATTTGCACATAATAAGATGAGAGCTTCGGTTAAAATAATGTGCTAATGCATCTATGCATATCAGATAAAATGTTCATAGTTCAGACAAGTGTTTACAAGATTCAATCATAAAATATTAGTATAGTTGGATGAGAATTCAGAAGTACGTCATACCTAACTGGTTGACCATTTTTAGTAAATAAGCTTCCAAGCTTCGGCAAATCAAAGAGAGTAGATGTTGCAAATGCATTACATCCATAGGCAGTTTCAAGCTAAAGAACTGATCTATAGTCTGCAAAACATGATAAAGTTGGAGCTCTGGATCAAGGAAACAAATAACCAACCACAGAAATAAGTGTTCCCAAAATTTATTTTTCTGAAAGGAAAAAATTTTATTTTGCAATACCCGTCCAATACATCCCAAAATCACTCTATCGAGTAAAGTCCGTAGGGACAAATATCATAATATAAGAACGCAGATAGCTATAGTAAATCCAGTAGAAATCGCTTTATGACCAACTTTAATAGGAAATATTGTTACAGTAAATTACGGAAATCATTATCATGCTTTATTTTATTGCGATAATTTAGATGTAGAGCAACCTAATCATCAAAGTACACAAACTCTACCAACAGAACATGTGGAAAAATAAATGGATATCCAGGTCAGAGACATGCCTCCTCTAGGATTCGAAATACTTCAACTATTGACGCTGCATGCCTTTGATGAGATGATAAGGGCTCCCAATCCTGCAGCACCACAAAAGCCAAGCACAGTAACGTACTTAATAGTTCACACAAAGTGCGACTCCAAAAGCACCTATAAGATGTCTAATGATAGGATACAAAGAAAAAAATATACAAAAGAATCTAATTAAAAAAGTGTATGCAGGCAGAAGTTAAGATGTCCACAACCTAGTGTTGTGGTAGCTTGTAAGACCCCCGACCGCCAGGACAGTAGATGAAGATGACGATAAGGAGTGCTTTAAAGAAGATGTTCAGACTTCAGAATGAAATCAGCTGGAACATAACAAAAAGACCTGCAAAGCATCACCAGGCTACTTCACAATAAGCCTTAAAGCTTGACTTCCTTTCTACTTCACAATCAAGCTTGAGTTTGAATTCCAAGTGGTTGCCATAGTGACAATTGCCTTGAGTTTATCTGAGAATTCAGGCACTGTGGAGGTTGCTGGTGGACAAGTTTTAGTCCCATTGCCATTGGTATCATTGAATCATTTAAATTTTTAGTTAAGGGATTTGGGTGGGCCGGAAGAAGAATATTTATGGCAATGGCTTGTGACTGTGTAAGCATAAAGGGTAAGGTGATGGAGGTAAATATTTGTGGTTGACATGATATCATGTAATCCATACGGATGAATATGTCATGGAGAACATAGGACGGAAAAAGGGTTTATCTACACACACCCACACGTATATCTTCATCAAGTCTTAGGAAATGTTGACAGATTAGATATTTGGATCCTTTTCCTTTGCTTTTGAATGGTGGAGATGGGGGTAGGGGAGCAAATTGTTAACTCTAAGAGACTCTCAAAGTAATAACAAGTATTTAGATCTAGCAAGTAGAAAAGAGAAGATAGAGAGAAAGAGGGAAAAATAAGGAGAGAAGAAAAGGTGAGAACAATAAGAGCACTTATAAAGAAGCAGATCCATCCATTTAACTGAATTCCCTGCTGTGGAATATGATATAATTGTCTTTTAAACAAAGAAGCAGAAGTACTCTTTGATTAAATCCCAATGGACAAGAGAGAACTTATAAGGAAATAAACTAACCTCAAGATCGAAAGCGCGCTGAGTCCATTCCATGATATTCATAGATTGGCCATTCACCCAATCAAGAATAATTGGACCAGAAACTTCTCTAATCTATGAAAAGACGTAAATAGGTAAAACAACTTCAGCATGATTTCAATTAAAATCACTCAGCATCCAAATATACAAGAGACCATTAAATCAGGTTCACATGTAGTGTCCCAATAGAACTCAAAAGTGTGTCAAAGTCCAAAAAAAGATAAATTGTTGTCAGACACTTTCTTTTTATCATTCTTATCGTAAGATGATGATCAAGATTTATTATGTTTTCTTCTTTCTTCTATCTATAATGAAAGTTTCTTCACAAAAAAAATAATTTTTGCTTATATATATCCCTCTATTACCCATAATCCTTATCCTTGTCCATGTCAAATACCATTAAAACAACCAAGAAAAAATGAAAATCAATTTGCATTGACGAGAAATAGAAGTGAAGAAACACAATGATGCTGGTGTGCCCTCAGAAAAAAGGGTCAGAGTAATAGTCCAATACAAAGGAGAGGATAACTGAAATTGACGAACTTCTGATCTAATAAGCACATGAGTAAAGGATTTACTTTGAGCAGATCGGAACTATTTGCCAGGTAAACCATCTACATAAACTCCAACCTTATTATAGTTTTGCTGATGGCAATATAAACAGATAAGTTATCTGCAGCAACTAACTGTTGGCATCCAGTGTTTTAAATAAAATTTGTTCAACGCTAAAATATGGTGTTTTGGACTGATTGCACTTAATGAACTTTCTTTGTTAACTCTTCTGTTGCACAGAGGTCTAATGTCTGAATTGTGACAACAAGGTAGCAGTTAATATCCACCATATCATGATTTAGTTTGACAACCAAGTCTGTTGAATGTGAATTTACTTGTAAGAAAGAATGCATCCTCGTATCATTTGCAGGTCTAATCATCAGAACTGAGAATCAAGTTATGTACATTCTCAGCAAGGAAGAGAATGCTATATTTTGTTCATATAAATCTGGGTACGCATGGACCCAAGCCTAAGGGAGAAAAATCACAGTTTATGGGGTCTCGCTGCATATGGCCATACGTAAAAATAAATAAATAAAAAACACTTTCTTTAGATTAAGAAAAATTTTCATGTCTCCTAGATTAGAAAGTTTACAAGGTAATGCCTGAGGGTTACTACCAGGCACAATAGAGTCAAGATAAATGTGTCACATGTTCACAGATTACAAGAACACATAACTACTGTTTTCAATTGGAAGATTTAATTTGTTGTGTTTAATTTTGTGGTTACCCAGCATGACTAATCTTCTTCCAACCTACATGATTTAACTATATATCAATTCGTGTTGGTGATCCCTACCAGCATTCATGGTTTTTGGTGATCCCAAATCAATTGTAGTGCGTGTCAATGATGATCTCGATTTGCATCAAGGAGGTCGCAAGCCCCTAACATAATTTTAGTGTATGTAGATTTTCATGATGCTTCGCCTGTCTGTGGTGAAATGATTCTTGCTTCTTACAGTATCATATAACTCCTCTGGTGTGCTAAACTAAGATTCAGGATTCGATATGAGTCTCTAGATGCAACAAATGGGACCAGGACTGTGGTTGGCAATTCTATGTGAAATGTTTACAACTCTACCATGTGCATCAAGAATAATCATATAATTGATCAACTATTATCTAAACCATTACCTGGTCGAGGATCTGATAAGTAAATTAAATAAGTGTTTCATCGTATCATATTTCCAATTCATCCTTGCAATCATATCAAAATTTTGTTCATATGGATCAAGTCAGTCATTTTAGATCCCTATCCACTTTAATATTACAAGTCAATTGTCTGATTGAAATTCGATTTATCTTGTGAAACAATGCCGTTGGGTGCAATCTAAGATAACAAGGTTTTGAGAATGTAGATATTGAACTACTTTGCCAGAGGGCAATGTGATTGATACATCCGCAGTTTAAGTTGTATCCCTGTAAGTGGTTAAGACTATATGTTTCTATCTATTTGGGCTTTTGACAATAACTTAATACAATTGTATTCATATCTCCATTTGCAGCTAGGAAATCATCTCAAGTTGTTACATAACAAAGGCAACAAGAGCCTTTGTAACAACAACAATAATACCAACAGCAAAAGTTAATTAATAGAGAACAATTTTTCGTGCCTTAATTCCTGGGAACCTCTAAAGCATGGACAATGCGAAAATTCCATAGTGTCTGTGTCGGACATTGATACTCCTTGGACATTCCTCGGACACGTGTCAGCACTATATCCGGAATGTTTGACCGGGTCGGACACTGTTTATTTAAAAGTTTTTATTTGCACATTTAAAAAGTTGGTGTAATTGAAAAATGAAGCATTTTGAAAGATAAAGAATTTAACGCTAATGGCAATATAGTAAGATTTTAACTTATAACAGGAGTTATAAATTTGAGTTATGTTAAATATTTGAATGTTTTGGACTAAACCTTTATCTTAATATGGTTTTCAACCATTTTTCTATTTTGCTGAAGGTTTTACATGAATTTAACAAATTCTTAAGATATCATAGAATTATACTATTATTATATTTTTTTGAGATTCGTCGTGTCTGACCTCTTGTTTCCTAGCTGGGAACATATTTTATAATATGCCATTTTTTAGACTTTAGAACAAACTTTGTTTATTTAACTTTGGCACTCCCCATATGGATCACTAAATACAAATTATTGATTATCATTTAAAAAAAATCAAACATGGTTTACGAAACATATCTTAGAAATCCGTTGACTTAATTACCTCTATTGTCTATTCCCTTCTTCCGCCGTCTTGACTACTACAACTTTGGTAGCAGTGCACTCTAGGAAAAAAAGTTTAACGCGCCGATTTTGCTAGTCCTAAAAATCATTTAATATAATTTCAAGTTGAAACCGAACTTGATGAAAATTTCTACTTTGGAGACATCAATTTGGCAAAGGTGTCAATCAGGAAGATGCATGAACAGTAAATTTGGGGTTCTTTGAAATAGGGACAATTAGGTAAATATGTGAACAATATAGGGGCCTTTGATACATAGTGTAACTATGTATACAAATTGTTTGGGTTTAAAAAAAATTGTTCGGACATCAAAATAATTCATATTAGATTAGGACTATTTGTTGCAACATAATTAAAATAATTTATTAATATCTACCTCTTTAGATGTAAATGAAAAATAGATATAAAATACAACTTTTCTTTACACATTTTTTGTTTTAGAGAAAAAAAAACTTCATTACATTAGTGAAAGAATTAAAAAAAAAAATTTAAGTATAAAATGAAAAAAAAGGTACATTTATATCTTAATACACATCTCGAGAACAATCAAAAGGTCTTTGAAGACCTTTATTCTTTTTCCTCATCTCATCTCTGTACAACAACAGCTGCAACTCCACCCCATCTACACCAACGCAGTCATTGCCACCACCAATTCTCTATTTTCTTCCTCTCAGAGACCTCAAAAACACACCAACCCACAAAACCCTCGATACCTCCCCACAGATTCCCACTTGAATCCCCTTAAAATTCCATCTCATCAGGAATAAACTCCTTAGCTGGAAAATGCATAACCCTCTTTCCATCCCTAATCACTATTGTTGTCTCCGACTGAATCTCCTTCAAAGCTCCAACGCCTTCTCCACGTTATTCACCTGCCAAACCTCGACAATCGCAATCACAATCAAGATCAAGAAAAATCAGAGGTTCCACAAACGCGGTAATTCTCATTTCTCCATCCTCATCCCCATCATACCAAAGCCAAGGCGAACAAAATCACCGCCGTTGTGAGCAAAATCCTCACCAAAGTAACATTGAACTGATCTAAAACCAATTTCCAGATCGACACGCCCTCGTGCTTCTCCAATTCATTCAGTCCATACATCTCTCGCCTCCTCTCCACCTCCTCGCTCGTCAATCCGATCTCTATGTCCACCTTCATCTTCCTCAAAGACTCCGCGTAGAGAGAACACAGATCGAGGGTTTCGATCGGACCAGATCTGTGTGTAGAGAGAACACATACTCTCTCTCATTTTAGGAAGAATGTAGGGGCGGTGAGAGAAACAGTCGTGCAATGAGAGTTTTTTAATTTCCAAGTTTGACAGAGGCTTTTTGGGAATAAAAAAACGACATGACTTACACTGTTTCACTGTAGCAGAAGTGAATTGTCGTTATGAAAGAGATTGGGCCATTCATTGCAAAAGACAAACCATATGAAGTTTGATGAGGCCTAAATTTCTGACTTTAAAGAAGAAATCTTCAAGAAAAAGAAAAAAAAAAAAAAACTCATACAGCACTCGTACATAATCTCAATTGTAAAAATAACATAACATAATCTCGATTATATAAAATAACCTAACCTGGTAAGGAACAAGTCCTTTGCTGCAAGGTGAATGCAATTTCTCCCCACCCCATGTAGCATAATATAACTTCATAAGAATATGATCCAACATATAAGCTGCAGGAAGCACCGATCTCGCATCTTCTGAGAGGCTTGTTATTCCATCAAGGAATGGCTTCTACAATAATCATATAAAACAAATTAGTAAAGCATGTAATCATGTTCTGAACAATTAGACACGGACAAAAAAATATTGATTGAGATAACTGCACCAATTTTTTCCCATAAAATTTGTGCAATGTCACAGAAGAAATCATCCCAGCTTCAGGATACCAGCGGCATAGCACAGGATGGAACACGGTGGATTCTCTTTCTGCAATCAATTTCAATTCATCAGCAAGCTCTGCCAAAGGATGTCTTTTTTTCGCTTTAGGTTTGTTCAAGGCGTCCATCACCTGAACAAAGACAGTAACATCTTACCATTGAACACATCAAATGCTTGCTGATTTAACTTTTAGAAAACAGCACTCCAGAGTGAAAGTTATTAACATACATGATTCACCTGCCTACACGCAGCTAGAATTGATTTCTTGATGCACCCATTAAGGTAGCGACAAGCAAATTCAGTCCCAGCATCAGCTTTTATCAACTACCCAATATTGAAGCAGAGAAAATAGGTTAAACAAAAGAAACTAATCAAGGCACTGGAGCGTGAAGCATAGAAAAGGTGACCAGCTATGTAGTCTAGGTAAAGCATATCCAGCAGAACAATACAAGAATAGGCCTACCAGAAATAAATTTGGCAGCCACCAAATAGGTTAAACATGAAATTGGCAACTAATTATACAGAAAAAACATATATACAGAGAAAAATTGCCAGCAAACAGGACAGTGGTATTCAAGTAATTCAACTACCCATAAATATAAATTTATTGCATCGAATAATCAAAACATTTCAAAGAGGGTTCTACTTGTTAGAAAAACAAATAAATCTTCCCTTCCACTAGAAATAACAATATAAAGACGACAAATAAGTACTCTGAACAAAGTGATCATGCAACTAAGTAGCAATAACACAAACAATATTATAAACAAACTAAGTTACTAACCTTGATATCACTACTTTTATCATCAGAAGGTATTCCAACTACAAATAACAAGGTCAGAACCCTTTCAAAGTCGATAGCTTTCTGAAATGAAAAGGACACCATAGATTAGTGAAAATGATATTTTTGGCAAGAGCGAGAAAACAACATTTCTGTAAGAGGACTAATGGAGCTACAAAAAACACAAATAAAAAGTTTTACGCAGCGCAGAAAACCCATTGTGAAGTTACACTCGTTACTATAAGGAGCCTAATGGAATACAAAAATAAATAATAAGATGACAGATAAATTTAAATAAATAAATAAACCTTAATTGTTGTTTTGATGCCCGTAATGTGGATTTGGAAGCCATAAATTTAATAAAAAATCAGAAGTAACCAAATAGATCAGGACTGAAAATGTTTTTCAAAGACTTCACAATTCTCTAAAACAACAATTTAACAATCAACCCTAAAAGCCTTTTCTAAACTAACTTGAGTTGGCTAATTTGTTGAGTTTCTCTGGCTATTGAGCCTGATTAATAGCATCTGCCATTGTAGGAAGCTCAATGAATGTAAGTTCAGAATGAATCTTCTCCAACAACCATCCAATACTGGCTCAACTTGTGTTCACTTTGTGTTCTCATGATTCATTGAGTAGATATGCATGGAAGACCTCTTTAGCATACCCATGCACCAAGGAGACACCTATCTTAAACACTAAAAATTATGAAAAATATCTCAACTCTCAGGGCCATATTTGTGATTTACGGGGCCCTATACAAAGACTACAAAGGTCCTCTTTTTACACTAAGGCTCCGCTTGGTACACCGTACAACTTTGCATTCTGCAAAAATTTTGCATTTACATTAATTTGCATATGCATTAATTTGCAGTGCATTGTTTTACATCTATTTGGTAACAACTAATGAAAAAATGCATACACCCAATGTTTGCTTGGTTGGCCTGGATATTGCATTTATGAAAACACCAACTACATAAAAATAGAAAAACAATTCTAATTAACTCATTCTCCCCCCTACTATTATTCATTATTTTTATAAAAAGAGTTCTTAAATAAGAATAAATAATAATAATAATAATAATAATAATAATAATAATAATGATGATAATAATAATAATAGTAATAATAATAAAGTTGTTTCTGTATAAAGAGTTCTAATTATTTTTACTAAAAAGAATTCTAAAAAAACTTGTTTCCTTATAAAGTTAGACTGTCCAAGTAGACGTAGAAGGAAAGAGTGAGACTTGCAAAGTTTTACTGGAGATTTTAACTCGTAAAGATTTGCGGGACCACTTAACTACAAGATACGGAGGCGTGGAATTTGAATTCCATAAATTGGTTTTTGCAAATTGTACCAAGCGCCTATGTTTGTGTAACCACCCGTAATATAATGCAAAAGCATTACTTTACGCTGTACCAAGCAGAGCCTAAATATTGAATGTATTTCTTAAGTTACTTGATAAAATTTTTAAAAAATAATAGCATAATAGGTATATATATATAATCACATTTGTGTGTCAGACTTGAGCCTATGACCTTGTTAAAAGGTGGTAAGTTTCTAACCAGTGGAGCATGAAGGATTTGGGTCGATAGGGAGCTCAAATATCTTTTAAACAAAAAAAATTCAAACTCCATACTGACTATGGCAGTAAAAGGGGATGCATAGTCGCCTCCTGAAGAAAAGAAAATAATAATAATAATAATAATAATAATAATAATAATAATAATAATAATAATAATATAGTAATAATAATAATAATAACAACAATTAAGAATTTTTCTAAGGGAGGGCCAAACTTATTTATTAATTAATTAAATAAAAGTTCAAAAAAAAGGAAAGTATGCTCGTAACTTTGACAATATGGATGGGTGTAATATAATCTTTTAATGGTCAAAACATGTTATATATATATATTAAACAATTCATTAAATTTATATAAAATATATGCAAAAGAAATATTTAGTTTCAGAAAATACATACAAAATATTTAATTTCAAAAAATGTATGTATATATGTTACAGCATGATGATTTTATTTTACAGTATATTGTTAAAAGTACATCATCAATAAAATAGAAAAAGTATGACATTTTTTGTTTTAATTTAATTGTTAATTAATTGATTTTAAGACTTAACTCGTAAGACTTGTGGCGGATGGTATCATAAATTCAGGGTTCGAGTTAATGGTTCTAGGGTATAATAAAAATCCTGCTCACCCTTCAAAAAAAAAATTTGATTACTATATTTTGAAACAAATCGAAACAGATTTAAGTTACTTGGTGGAATCAAATTACTTTCACTATGTCAATAAGAAAGAGTTTATATACATAAAAGAATAAAGGTTCAAGAAGATGAGAAATCTAAACAAAGGAATGAACAAAAAGTAATGCTTGTAATCTAGGTTAGAGACAATCCGACCTACGAATATAACTTTGGGTTAGGTTGAAAAAGTCTAGTTGGAAAACAGATCAATCGCATCCCAAAGTGTCAAAAGCTGAGTTGCACATTCTATTTGGGCCTTTTTTTATTAAGTAGAATGAAATGCTTAGCCTAAAGTAAGTTTCACATAAGTGTTCTATTTTTTTATTTTATTTTTGTGTGTGTGTGTGTTTATTGGGGGTGGAGTTGTGGGGATTCAAGCACCCCTCTTCCTCATAATATGTTTCATCCAGTACCAAGTCTTTTCAAGTTGTAATTATCCCACCACTAAAAATGTATAGTAAGTTTTATGTAGACATTTCTCACGAATTCCTACATGCCACAGTTTTTCAATCCAATTCAACCAATCAACCAAAGCATTAGTATTCATGGACCCATCATACTCAAACACGGTAAGGTTAAGGTTCCCAAATTGATTGCATGCCATGACATGCAACATATGATCCACCAAATCCAAATTGACATAATGATTATGACTATGTTGATTAGGTAAATCAAATGCATCATTATTAATCTCAACCTAACCAAGGAGAGTGCCAGTCAAGCTACCCAACATAGGTTGTGGTGGTTATTGCAGACGATCTGGTACCTCTTAGAGACCTTCACAAGAAGAGATATATAATTTATGTCACTATAACAAATCTTCCCTACCAAAGTTTGGGCATTAGATAAATTCAAAAGTCCTATCTTGGTCGCAGAAATTGAAATTATTATCATCAACAAAGATGAATCCCTCTTTCTCGCCTTCTAAATAAATTTCAAACCCATCAAACTCCATTTGGAATAGCAAAACACACCAAATGGGTGTTTTCAGTAAAATGGAGAACCATTGTAATCAAGACGACCACCTAGGCGCGTCTCGAGGCGTTTTTACAGTATTCTACCTCAAAGTGAGGCAATGCGGTGTGGTGAAATGAGGCGTCTGCCTCAGCCCAACAACGGTTGCAGCCAGCTCAATTGCATCAAAAAGATATTGCAACCCATTCTATAATAGAGTTTTATGTTTCTTGGTGTATTTTTTGGAGAAAATATATCATGTTTTGATCCGTTTATGATCAGTATCAATCTTGATTTTCATAGCATAGTTCAATGATTTTTATGCGTTTGGAATACCAATAATGATCATACTTGTGGATTTTTACCAACCATTCCAACAATTTCTTCTAACAAATGTTCAATATTCTCAAGTTTCTATTTTTCAAGATTATTGATTTTTAATAATTTAGTGGATGTTTGCAAGTTACTTGACACTTATGTAGTGCATCTTTTCACTATGTTATACAACTTTATTATATTTCCATTTTGATTTTAGGTAGTTGTGTCACTTTTTGTACATATTTGCTTATGGTACTTATCAAAATGATGATGTATACTACTATGTTGATTTCTTTCAATTTATTATAAAAAAAAAATCTTAAAAAAATGTTAAGATCGCCTCACTTCACTAAGGTCCGCCTCGCTTCACGCCTCAGGTGTTTTCAGGCCCGTCTGCCTCAACGCCTTAACTACCATGGAAAGAATAGTTGATCGGTGAGGAGAACCCTTCAATAAAATCCCTTTGGCTCGCTGAGATGAGGTAAAAATGAAAAACTAGCTGGGAAGAGGATCGAATGGCTAACAAAGTTGGGAGTACCGGTGTCGGAGTCGGCCATGCCAGTAACGATCTGATTTAGCTGGGGCTTTATGGCCTAGTCGACCATGTCCACTTGGGTTGAGACACATTTTCAGAATCGACGATACACTTCTAAAAGGCTTACATCTCTTGGTCTAACTTAGCGCCTTGCGTCACGCATTCACATTAAAAACCTTGGTTGGAAATTAATGAGAAAAAAACAACACACCATGTAATGTTATCTTCGCCTAGTATATGCCCCAATTTGTTAATTAAAACATGTAATACGTTCGTTGTTTAAGCGTGTATGCTATTTTGTTTAAGCATGTCATATGTATGCTTCTGATATCTTGTGAAACTTGTCAACTTTCCATGCATACACAATCTGTTGGTCTAGCCAGCTCTAATTAAAAGTAGCTACACCATTTGGTTTGGTGCATTCTGAAGTGGAGGAACCTTCCAAATTATTTCTAAGCTTGATTTTCACTAATCTATTCTATTTGAGACTTGTCACGCACATTTTCATTTTATGATGTAGACTTTTAGATTTGAGGTTTTCCTTATTTTAATTGATGTAATGAATGTAGATGTTACTATTGATTTAGGGAAAGAATATAAGAAAAAACAAAGCATAACAGTAGCAAGATAGTCAAGTGGAGAACTAACCCGACTGAAGGTCCGATGGTACTCTTGCAGTTTAGTGTTACACCAGGCACTCATTGACAAGCAAACAGCGTCGCTGAAAGGTACACTTGCTTCTCTATCATTGAATTTAATTAAACAGATAATACTTTTCATGTATGCCCTCTCCTTGTCATCATCGCCCTCACTCGAAAGAACCTTTTGAATTTCAAGAATGACACTGTCTAATAGTGTTGTCTCACCAGTCTCAACAAACTGCACATAGAACATATTCAAAACTACCTTATCAAGTAAATAAATAACATATTCAAAACTCTGAACTTTTAAAATATCAAAGTGAAATCTCAAAAGGGAAATTGTCCTATGGAAGTACTGGTCTGTGATATCAAAACGCCCAGAAACAGTTACACTATTCAAAGACCTGAAAGATTTAGAACTTAAACATTCGAGATCTATTAAAACCCATGCAACAACAACACTATATTTCTAAAAAAAAATAGTGTGTCAATGCTCAGGGATACTCTCATCGGACACTCCATGCTTAGATCATTAACTTTTTCATATATCTTTGAAAAATTTCAATTCTATACACAACACTAATGTTACAAGTATATTATGGCAAGTTAGTAATACGCAAGTAGAATTATTGAACCACAAGTGAATGAATATGACAAAAAAATTTGTTGAAAATTAAATAATACTAAAATGTACAAGCGTGTCCCCTAGCATATCTCATGTTGTGTTTTTCTAGCTAGCGTGTCCGGCACTTCATATCCGTGTCGGATATCGATACCTGCATCCGTGTGATTGTTACACGGATTAAAACTATCAGCCCACGACTTCCAAATCCAAGTCTTTGATTAGATGATTAATCAAGGGTTGACTTTGTTGGTCCGCAATTCACAAATCGGGCTTTTAATAGTTGACAAATATCTGACTAGGTAAATTTTTCTTAATTTTAACATTCTAATCCTAAAAAGACGGGCATTGAAAGATCCAATCAAACTGACCAAAGTCAACTTGTATTTTGGAAAAAATAAAATAAAAAAAATCTAACTCAACTCATAATTAGCTGATCTTTCCTGTTCAGGTAAAAAAAAAAAAAATTTAGTTGCCACGCATGATGCCATATCAAACAGGGCCATTTTAGCTTTTAACATGCTGCATTGTCAGAAATTATGACACCACATGAGTATGGAATCAAAAAATTGAACAAACACAGTTAGTCCACCATAATTAATTTAAGTGGTTACTTTTGACATGGTGCTAGTCATGGACTAAACATCGGGATATTTCAATATTTCCTAATCAGGTAAAAGGATACATATCGCTACATATACTTGTTTGCCTATGTAAAATTGGTTTTTTGGGATCATTTTCAAAGATCAAAGAGGAAAGCATATTTATTGTTCGATATATCAGTGACAATATCTTGTTGTGGCCTACAAAAATGATACATATCGACCAAAAGTGGATTGCTTGGGTGAAACTCTCCTATCCAGAACCAATTTCTCCGTTAAAAGGTTTCTTTCGAGCATCGAAGGGTATCCTTCAAGAAGAGTCGGTCCTGCCTACATAGAGACAACTAATTTTATTTTCTTAGTTTTGCTTATTTTAGTTAATTTCTTGCAATTGTATTGTTTTCAGTATTTAATTCTACGGATCAATGAGATTGACATTTAGAAAACTATATTGGGGGACCCCACGAGTTTAAAGAACGCATTGACAAGAAGATTGAGGATGCGGTCAATAGGTTGACGCAGGGTCAAATTATGCAGCAAGCACTTTTGTCATTGGAGCAAATACGTGCCGAGGGAGTGCCCAGCCCAGCAGCAGATCGAAACCACCGGAGGAGGTGCACCCATCGCAGGTGGATAACAGGGTACCACCTTCAACAAAGTTGTCGTGGGGGCAATCCTCGATCACAAGTAACCCTCCTTCAACCCTCTCTTCCAAACTCAACCTCTCATCCTTCCATTTGACTTGATCAACCCCTTCCCCAATTAAGCTTTTCTCACTTACCAATCATTTCTTTTTTTTTGTGAAAAAATTTTTTTTAATAAAAAATTGGGTCATTGAACCTTTTTATTTATTTAATTGATGCCCGAAAGCTACGATGCAGTATTCCAAAGGGTAATTGAAACAATGCCTAAAGGTTACATCACTTTTGCCATCTAAGCAACAAACTCTATACCCCAAGGCTAATCAACGGTAGAGCACATGTGCTGCTAACAATCGAGTGAAAATTCACTAAATTCCATTAGTGAGTCATGAATTTGCAACCTCTTACAAAGAGAGTAGATATCCAACCATCTGAGATACAAAATGGTGGACCACCGGTGGGTTTCTTTTTTCCGGTGATTAGATATGCATTTTTTCCCACATATCCACCACCACGATCCCCACCCCCCCCATGTAAAGCAAGAGACCATCTCTTTGAACCCTTACATTTTACATGTACTTGCACTTACCCAACAACAGCAATCCCATGCTTTCCACACCAGTAGTCAACCCATCTTTAAACCAACCTCTAGAAGCTGGCTAATCCCCAATTTTCTACCCCCTATCAACTCCAACAATTACCCATTCCTCAACAAAGCACAAATCTCCCTCTACCACCACCAAACATCCACACCTTCAACACCCCTAAAGATTTACCTACTCATATTGATGGAAGGGTTTCCACTTACCATTCTTCCGTAGCAAAATCCATTGGAACAAGTAAAAGGGAATGAGCAAATTCAACACTGGCTAGGTGCACAGTAAGAGGATCCTCTACCCCCTCCTTGGCAAATACAGTATCAGGCATATACCACCAGTTATGGCGCCACTAGGTGTGGGGGTTAAGCCTACGATTTCATTGTCCCGATTGGGCGGTAGGAGGTGTGGGCCGGTGATTATGGCGATGCCCATCCGTTTGGAAGATTGTTGGCAGTCATGGAGAGACGAAAAGACACTGGTTTGAAATTGGATGTTCGTATTTATGACGGAAAAGAGATGGTTGTTGCCTTTGTAAATTGGTAGATGAAGATCTCAATCTTGAGTTTAAGAATATGGGTGGACTAAAGGTTCTACCAAATTGAAAGGCACTACCAGGTTGTGGTGGTAAGGGGAGTGTAATAGACGGGATGCTATGTGGTTGCGTCCCATTATTCATGAGTTGCGTTGCATGATTTGATGTATGCAGCATTTGTACCATCAGACTACAAGACAGCAGATTTTATTTGGTAGATCAGTGGAAGTAGTCAAGGGGGGCATGCTGTGAATGACTACGCCACAGAATTTCACACCCTTAATATGTGTGCTAAACCATAAGAGACAGAACATCAGATGGCATACCAATTTTACCATGGACAGGAGGTAAAAATCAAGACCTTGACAATGGAAGAATTCAACACATTGCCAGTGATAATGGACCAAAAGATAATCAGTGCACCACCTCGCCCTAACAATTTACCTCCTATGCCACCGATCCACACTTCCCTTAAATGCATTGGGTGTGGTCATCAGGCCACTTGCTGCTTTGCATGTTGATGAGTTTACAAAATACAGGTGGATACAGGTGACCCAAAACATGAGGATGAACTGATTTCTCTAGTTGCAGAAGGCACTACTGGCACTGCACTCCTGAAGGTTGTGGACAAGCTTCTTCAATTGGGAGGATGACAGAAAGTACGTTATTCAAGCTAGTACACTAAATTAGATTAGTTTCCCAGCATTTTAATTTTATTTTAATAGGTTGGTTGGGCCGTACTGAGCCCATAGATAATAATTGGAACTAGGGTTTGCATAAGTATTAGGGTTAGAAGGCTTGATTAATAAAGCTAAAAAAATCAGCCATAAATAAGGCTTAGAAGCCAAAATTGTAGCATGGTTAGAATTAAATGAAACTCCATATAGAATTAATTTTATTTTTTCAACTTTCTTTATTTGAGACTTTTGAGTTAAGCTCTTGCAATTTTATTGTTTTCAGCATTAATTTTAGAGTAGAGAACTATCTTCCCATCATATCCATCTTCTCAATTGCAAGTCCAAGGGAGCAGGCGCAAATACTAAATATTATGATGGAAATAATTTTCAGAAGCTACAAATAAGAACACCCAATAGAAGCAATATTGATAAAAAAAAACAATAAAATCTCACATTTGCACTTAAATAAACACTAAAAGGATAATTCTCAATCTTCATTCATGACATACATCATAAAAACAACTAATTTGCTCCCAGTGGCCTTATTTATACTAACCTGAGTTGACCCATCACTTATTATAAATATATATCAAAAGAAAAGCCACACACAGGCATAAACGTGGCTCGTGTGTCATGTCCACATCAAAAATCAGAGAGAGAAGGATGGCTAGTTTAGGATGAAATGTTTTTCTCAAGGTAAACATAACCTAAAAGGCATTCGATTTTAGTAGCAATTTTAATGATCCAAACAAACAAAACATTCAAAATTTTCATGTTATAGGGGGATCCCATGCACCTTGTGCTAATTTGAATGAACCACTTTCGTGACGTTTTAGTTTGACCATAGAAAACCATTATCAAGAAACAACCAGCATGCGGTCATGCTCTTTGAACGGAAATTTTAACAAAAACATCCGTTCAAGATGAATACCTGTCGGAAAAGCACCCATGCATATAGTGCGTCGTGCATCTTCTGAGTGATGCCTAAGCTAGTCCAAGTCAATTTAATAAGGCCGAGAAGTGTATCAGCTTCCTAATAGAAATCCAACAGTTAGCACTAATCATGAAAACTTGAATCACTAGTATATTTACAAAGAAACTTGACAGCGCAATATTACATTATAAAAATTAACATATACCTCGACCAGCTGGCCTTCATCAAGAATATCAAAAACACTGGAAAGTAAGGCTTCATATAGCCTAATGTTCAAGAAATAGGCACTTGTCCAGTAATATGTTTCGTGTGGAATACCAAATTTCCCAGGCGAAGATAACAACTTCAATGAAAAGTTTCTAATGTCCAGCAGAACATTAGCACATTCAGAAGGAGGCACTCCTACACCCCACTGCTTAAACACACAACACCAAGCAGATTCGTCATTCTGAGATGATAATTAATAAAGAGAGAAAACTGTATTGTGAGATTAACTGGGAGCATAATTCCTTGTCAAAATATCATTAAGGATATTTATTGAACACAAGAAAGTCCAACGCAAGCAATTACATTTTTTATTTATTTTTTAATCGATAAAACATAAGTATTTACATTGAAACACCAAATGCAAGCAAAATCAAAAGGGACTAAGAAAATACCTCCTCCATATTTCTAATCAATGCAATGGAACTTCTAATGCTCAAATGTTCAGCTGTTGTAAAGCTAGCAGAATGGAAGAGAAGCTCTTCGAGAATACTCGCCTATGGAAAAAAAAATTACTCAAGCATAAAGTCATTTCCAAATGCTGAGAGCCAGAAAACACTTACATGTGAAACAATGTACAAGGTTTGTCATCACCTGTCTCTTTCTCCAATGAATATATGACTTTTTGTTGGGAAAATCATCTTTGCAAATGGCATTTAATAGCTCTAACAAAATATAAGGCAAATCGAATTGTTCACATGATCTGCCTAAAGCAAACTGCATTATCCTTTGTCTAATAAAAGAATCCACTGCTTCAGAGACCTGGTTAAAAAAATAAAAAGTTATTTGGAAGAAAGTGTAGATGAACTAAAACTGAACAGACTAACAAAAATAACTGGTCTTATGAACTTATAGGGTTAAACAGGTAATCAATCTAGGAACCAGATGAAATTACTTAAAATCAATCCTAACCGACAAATTTTATATATTCTCTATCGACTCTATGTAATATGTATGTAATATGCATAGTACAACAAAATGATGAATATCAATCTATATTTGAAATAGTTAACCATCAAATATCAACATATAAACTAATGTGATCACATATGACAAATCATATCAAAATTTTAATAAATATCTGCAATCACATGCGAGTAACAAGCATTGTAAAGCATAACTAATAACATGAAAATATCACTTCTCTTTCTCACTAAGTCTTTGGGCAGTTGGGTTGAGACACTCTATGTGGCAAAAGCGCAAATGAATTACTTTTAACACCCTTTTTTATGTATTAGCCAATTTAAGTTGGATATTAATAAGCAATTATCTACGTCTCATCCTATTGATCACTGATTCAATCAAGCTGATTAAACTCGAGGAATTTTTTTCATAAATTAACAATCTTGGAACTCTAGTAGTGACTAATCAGAAATTAGATATAACACAGATCCCCTCCCCGACACCCCACACATACAATAAATAAATCATTTTAAGGACATGGACTCTGACAGTCCAGCACCTGATTATTAGTTTTAGTAACATTATAGTGGAAAACTAGAAACCATTTCTTTGTTGACATTGATTTGAATTAAATCTCCCTTCATAGGCTAGATTAAAATAATTTAGCATTATGTATGAGCATAGTGCTAAGTTGTTGAATACTGGTAGCTGAGAGAAGGCTCACTGGGCCAGTGTCGATAGAGTGGGCCGACGAGGACGTCGGCTTTGGAAACGTGGGGCAATGTTACGATCCTTGTTATGGACTTTCCCCTCCTGGACAGCTCGGGCTTTTGGGAGAGTTGGTTGGTTCATAACAATTGGTATCAGAGCCAAACCCCACATCCAAGGTTCGAATCCCGGCAGGGGCGACCTATAGGCTAGATTAAAATAATTTAGCATTATGTATGAGCATAGTGCTAAGTTGTTGAATACTGGTAGCTGAGAGAAGGCTCACTGGGCCAGTGTCGATAGAGTGGGCCGACGAGGACGTCGGCTTTGGAAACGTGGGGCAATGTTACGATCCTTGTTATGGACTTTCCCCTCCTGGACAGCTCGGGCTTTTGGGAGAGTTGGTTGGTTCATAACAATGGTTCGAATCCCGGCAGGGGCGACCTATAGGCTAGATTAAAATAATTTAGCATTATGTATGAGCATAGTGCTAAGTTGTTGAATACTGGTAGCTGAGAGAAGGCTCACTGGGCCAGTGTCGATAGAGTGGGCCGACGAGGACGTCGGCTTTGGAAACGTGGGGCAATGTTACGATCCTTGTTATGGACTTTCCCCTCCTGGACAGCTCGGGCTTTTGGGAGAGTTGGTTGGTTCATAACACAACCGTCCACTGAACTCTTTTTCCCAGAATAGGTTTTTCATCTATAAACTTTGGTTGATTGTCATTGTTTTTCTTAGTTTTACCAATATCGCTATATATTTATATATACTATTAATTGCCACAATTTCATTTTAGGCCGAACACACAAAAACTTTAATGAAAGAGAAACAAAGGTGAATGAGAAAGTCAGAGTACAACCAAAGAGCAAGAAAGACAATATCGCACAGTTAGAATATTATCCCATATAAACATGAATAGGTCCACAGACACATTCTAAATTGTTCTATGAGTTTATCCCATTGCCAAATGTCCTCTTTAATGGACAGAAAACACCCTTTAGCTGTGTGACTTATGCCATCAAAATCCTCCTATTCCTCTCTTTCCAAAGAGCCCAAGACACAAAATGAATGCCCTGTGTAATGTCCACTTCCCTACTCTAGAAAGACAAATATGCTTCCAACCAAAAACCCACTCATTGATAGAACCTTGGATAGGACAAGTCACCTTAAATTCATTAAGGATGTCCCTTCAAACATTGCAAAGATGCAGTTAACTAGTATAGGTCAAATGTCGGTTCGTGTTGGCTGCATAGAAGTGATTTGGGATCTGAATGCCTCTACTCCGCAAATTATCCACCGTAGGACCTTCCCTTGTACGATAGACCACAAGAAGTTTAGACTGGGGCAGTGCTTGATCCATATTTTTTCAATGATGAAAATCCTCCCAAACAAGGTTTCAGCTCTAAAATTCAAAATCTCAAACATTCTACTCATAATAAAACCTTCTCTTTTCCCTTCCCACAGATCTCATCATTTGTATCGGTAATCTCTTTGGTTTGAATAGTGGCAATGAGCAAGATAGTTGAATCGTAAATTAGTAGGCAAATCGCAAGAGTAACTTTGGAATCGTATAGTAAATGAGATCGCAAATCGTAAGATTTTTTTAACACCTTCCAGTGTAATGTAAAAAATATCAAAACAATACAAAGATGTATTTATGGTGCCTTAGCGCTTTTAAGGCCGCCTTACCCTGTAATCAAATTTGATTGGCATTAATAAATCTTACCTTTTAAAAAAAATAAAAATTAGACGTACTTATGTATTACCATGCAAATAATTAAATAATGTATTACAAAAACTAAATTAACCTCAAATTTCATTGTCAAATGAGTCGATCATTCTAAATTTTCCACAAAAAGGTCAAAATAACAAACTCCAAGAACAACTTTCATCATGGTGTTTAGACCACCTTCGGGGATATGATCCAAGCAATATAAAAAAAGATTAGACATAATGAAGTTGCCTTAGTTGTTTTGTCCTGAATTGTTTTGTGACGTGAAGAGTTTTAACTCTTTGAATATGTCTTGGAATAATGGTATAGGACTAAATGTGTTAGTTAAATAGTCTTCGTTGATGTTTGAGACATGTGACAATTAATTAAAATCCAAGTAAAAATCATAAAATCAGGTTTAAAAGCTTTGGAGTCATTTAGGACATGCAAATCAAACACGAATCAAGGTCAAATTGTGAATCACGATTTGGAATACGATTTGCAAATCAAATCGTATGATTTATTTGTGTCTGATTTTTTATTCGACTTAAATCAAGTGCTATGAGATTTAATTTGAATTGCGAGATTCAACTCATGAATCGTAGATTTGGACTGCACTAGCAAAGAATTTACCTAGTTCTTCAATCTCTCATTCAACTCATGAATCACTGAAGTTAAATTTCCATCCTGATTGATAAGAAGATGAATCCCAGAACTCTCCAATTGAGCCTTTCTTCCTCTTGCATATATCAAAGAGCCTCAGACAAGCCTCTGATCTGGTCACCATTTGTTTCCCCAAAAACTAATAGAATCCCTCTCCCCAACTCTTAAGAAGTAAAAGAGTAGAAGGTATTGGTCAGACTTAGAAACCTTTTTCCAACTTCTCATCCATAGGTAGAATACTTAGCTCTTTGAAACCACACCTTAAGATTGTCCCTCTACTTTTTTGCGATGAGAGGTCTCCATAGGGTCTCTATCTCTTTCTCATATCTCCACAGCCAAATACTAAGGAGGGGTTCATTAAAAGTTTTGATTCTTCTAATCCTAGCAATCAAATGTCTCTTGGACTGCAACCTTATCCCCAAGATAAAAGGGAGGTGCTTTCTTGCCAATGGATGACCGCAATAAGAAGCTCCTCACAACTTCCCCATTCTGCTAGGGTACCACGTCAGGGATAGTGCAATCACAAAGCGAGTAGATGGGGATGCTGGCTAAGGTGAACTGGATGAGAACTACTCTCCCAACATTTGAAAGGTATTTTGTCTTCCATGTTGAGACCCTATTCTCCATTCTTTCAATAACTTATCCTAGTTGGTCATATATTGAGCTCCAGAGGGATCCCTAAATACTTGGTAGGAAGAGGCTTACAATCACAACCAAGGATATGAATGAGACGACCCAAGTTAGGGATGTCACCTACAATAAAAATGGAGGGTTTCTGGACTAGACACTGGAAGTTATCTGCAAACTAGACACTGCTTCAAACAAAGGATGATCCTTTTGAGAGTTATAAGTTGTTCTTCCATTGCATCACAAAAGAATATGGATTCATCATAGTACTGCAAGTGGCATGAGTGCTATTTGAAGTGACTTTAAACCCACTTAAGAGACACACTCATTTTCCTTTTGAACCATAAGGGGGATAGAGGATCCCCTCCTTAATAGCACTCATGCCACTTGCAGTATATATATATATAATGGAACTTCTGAAAGATATGTGAAAAAAGTTAATAATGTAAGCATGGAGTATCCATCGAAGTGTCCAAAGAGTGTGAGAGTATCCAATATGTATCCTACAAGGGATATATTTTGCAAAATGAAGTGTCCCCGTTACATAGCTCATACCATTTACTATGCCGAAAATGCAGCTATCAAAATCCCCATCATCAAATCCTATGTAATTGAATGAAGCACAATGCATTCATCCAGTAAAATTTTCTGTGTGGTGAATAGTTCGAGAATGTGTTAAGCAAGACACCCAAATTAAAAGATCTAAAAGTTTCTAAACCTGTTAGTTTCTGAACATCATATATAAGTTGGACAGCTCAAAAGCAGCAAAATGGACTCTCAACATTCTACATGATGATCAGAAACATTCATGAAGAAAGGATCTGTTTAATAAACTAAAATTATGACCTCGTTTAATCATAACAAGAGAAATCGTTACTTAAAAAATGAAAACTAAAAAGGTTTACAAACTACTGTCATGAGGAGCTCTTAGCTAGAGTTCTCTAACTTTAGATATTCCATAAGAAGTGTCATCATTAAAATCAATTAAGTCCATAATTTCTTGCCTGCATTTGAACGCGGATAACTTCGAGAAGCTTATAAGGTCCTTCAGTAGTTTGAGAAGGTGAATCTATTTTCTCCCGCTCCCGCCTACTCTTTAGCCTGGACAACAATCCTGACTTCTTTTCAATTTTCTTCTCCTCAAAAGAATGTAACTGCCACCTAATCATTCAAACAGGGGGTATATGAAAGAGAAGAAATTATACATTGAATACAAATCCAGAATGGAAGCATAGAGAGGAAGAGATGAGGGACATAACAAAGAGAGATTACCCAGAAAATGCCATTGAAGTAAGCAATAGTTCATAGGCTGTTTCCCGCAAATCATCAATAGACAATCCTTCAAAAATCCTAAAAGTACATTTCAGATTGCTGACGAAAATTGAGAAAGACATTGAAAAACCATTACCAAGAAAAAGAGATAGTTATGACATATACAAGTTTATAGGGAAGAACTTTATTCAAACATTAGGAATATTAAATTATGAAAGATAAAATGCTAGACAAACTATTACCTGTGGCCAAAATAGGTAGTCCTAGTGAAAGAACATTTTCATCTTGTACAAACTTAGCAGGTCCATCTGCATCACACGTATATCTAAACCCATCTTCATCCACAGAACTAGTAGCCTTTTCAGAAGGTAGTGAATCAAATTGATTTGACGAGTGTAAGGAAGGGTCATTTTTTGATTCTAACTCAATTTGAGGAGGCGGACGCAACGGAGGGGATCCAGATGACTCAGGATCAGAACAAAGAAAATAGGAACTTCCAGATAAAGAATTTATCTGCACAAAGACAAATAAATAAATAGGTTAAGATTTATATTTTTTTCCCCTAAGTAACAAGGATACTTTATTTATACAAAAAAAGAAAATGTGCTTCAACACGAATTTTGTCGGATACGCATATCGGGACTCATGAATACTCTCATCAGATACTCGATGCATAGATCATTACTTTTTCATATATCTTTGAAAAATTTTCAATTCTTCATAAATGCTACAAGCATATTATAGCATTAGTGGTACACGTGTAGCAATATGGACCTACAAGTGAATGAATTTTGAAAGAGCAAATATTATGAAAATGTACGGCGCATTGGGTCTCGTGTTGTGTTTTTTTTTTGGCCGATGTGCCCCACGCCTCATATTCGTGTAAGAGACTGATACCCATGTCCATGTCATTGTTACATAGGTTTTCATGTTTAAACTAAGATCATCAAGTACAATATGTGGTCAATGGTAACAAGTATTGTTCAAGTTCCATCTGAACATAAATAAAAGTATTGATTACCAACGACTTTACTACAAAGCATGGCGACCACAAATGTAAACATATACCAAGGTAAGAAGTTTTATTCAAGTTCTATGCGAATATAAACAGAAGTGTCTTCACATTGAGAAAATGATCACATAATGCTGAATGATGACTAAAACATGCAAAAAAAGGTTGCAAGTAACTCATTTTATCCCACTATACAGTTGCTCAGACGCCACCAGCGACACCCATATGGATAGGTTAATTAAAGCACCCTGGACCAAACTCCTTTTACCTAGATCCAGTCGACAGACTCCTTCTTTGTTTGTGTCCACATCACATCTTGACTGTCAGCAACCTTGGAAAGGGGGGAAACCTTTTAAACATTTTGTCATTCAGTAAGGGCATCAAGAATCAGTTGATCATGTCCCTCTATTGCTTTACATGTCATGCTTGGTTTCCTTTATGATGACTACAAGGTGTATTGGGAGGTCTACCTACAAACAACAATCTCTCACTTGTTATCGTCATTTAAAGTCATAACACTCGTCTCTACTAAGGGCAAGAAACTCCGAAGCATCACAGAGCTTCCTTTGGTAAATTCCTTTGAATACATGGTATTTAATTGGAATAATTTAATCTATGGGGATTTAATGTAGGCATTTGTTCGACTTTATGGAATAATCTAATTTATGAGTAGCTAGTGTAGTGTCTAATCATCTAAATCTTAATCCTAATAAGTCACAAGGTAATGGATCTGGGCAGATTTAGCAAAGGTCTCCACGACCTCTGTTTCAGAGTAAGATACGAAGAGGGAAGAGTAATGTCCCTCTGGTGTGAAAGACCTTTTGTATTTATAATATAAGTCTAGGGTTTATCAATACACCTCAAACTACTATAAAAAAACCGAAAAGATAGAAATACAACAATTTAAATCCTAACACTCCCCCTCCTGGAGCATAGATGTCAAACATGGCTAGGTTGGAACTTAAATTTTGGAATGTGGAATAAGCAAATGGTTTAGTAAGAATGCTGGCTAGTTGCTCACCCGAAAGAACATGAGACTATAACCAAGTTGTGAATGAAGTGACACTCAACTTCAATGTTTTGTTCGCTCATGAACACTAGATTGTTGGCGATAAAAATACCAGCTTGATTGTCACAATACATATCATTAGGGTTGTAACAAGAATACCCATATCATCTCATAAGTTGTATGTATGTGATACTCGGCTTCAGCAGTGGAGCAAGCAACAACGTTTTGCTTTTTTAATGCACCATGTAACAAGATTTGTACCCACAAAGATACAATACCTAGAAGCAGATCGTCTATCACTAAATCCGGAGAAAAGTACCATACTAGGATCTATGTTGTCTAGGACTATAATATTTTATAAATGTTATAAAGTTTGTGAGTCATCGCGTACTAATAGTAAACCATAATTATAAGACAATATTGAGTAAAGTGTTAGACAAGTGATTAAAGTATGAACATGCTATTATTTGCATAACGAAGATGACTTGAGTTCCTCGTGGTCAATTTAAGGTGGCTTGTTCCTCAATTAGGTTCAGGTAGTTGCATTTATATATTTTTTTCAATGGTCAAATTTATTAATACCAATAGAATTTGACACAGCAAGGCAGCCTTAAAAGCGTTAAGGCCCCAAAATCAACAAAATCCATTTGGCACATAGAGACTTGAAGTACACTCCCTTGAAAAATGGATAATGAGATGCCCAACTCCATAATAAAATCAAAACCTCATTGATGATCGACTCCGTATTTGAAACCTTGTTCGAAAAAATTTGGCTTTTTTTTCAACCATATAACCCAGCAAACTGCAAATGGAAATAAACTTCATAATTTTTTTTCCTTTGGGGGTCAAATAATCCAGTCTTCCAAGACTTCAACACTTCTTCTGTGGGTCTCGGTATAACCTAATACAAACCAAAAAGACTAATGATATATCACCACATTACACTCACCCAATCACAATGAAGTAGAAGGTGTAGCGGCTTCCATGTCACCTCACAAAAAGAACAAATAATATCCAACTCCATTCCCAGATGCGCTAACTCCACCTTAGATGGAATTTTGTTCCATCCAGTTGTCCAAATAAAAAATGAAACCCTTGGTGGAACCCCTTTCCTCCAAACCAACTTCGAAGAAAAATCCACTCGAGCATAATTAGGTAATTGGTTCCTAACCAATTTGGAGAATAACAAAAACACTGAATAACCTTTGTCCCTTCCAAACCAAGTCATCCTCTTGATTCCCCACACCACATCTTCCAACATCTCTAAAAGATTCACAAACTCATCCAATTCCCTCCCTACGAAGATGTAGCTTCCATCTCAATACACCATCAACATAACTTCTGAACTCCTCCACCATTCCACATTTCTTATGACAAAGAAAATAATCTTGGGAATTTGTGTTGAAAGACTCATCCCCACACCAAATATCATACCAGAACTTCACCTTGTCACCACTCCCATCAGTCACCTCTACTTCTTGTAAAAACTCAGTCTTGTAGTCAGAAATTTTCTTCCAAGTGTTCGTACCGTATGCATTTGTTGTTGTCTCGAAACCCAATTAATGCCCAGCGGATCATATTTCAATCTAATCACCTCTGTCCACAAACTATCTTTATCCACCTTGTATCTCCATAACCACTTACTAAGAAGAGTTTTATTCATAAAAAATAATTGACGAATACCAAGACCTCCAACTCCTTTTTGGTAGGCAGACTAATTCTCAATTAAGAGCATGAAACCCCCTCTTCTCCTTACCCCACACCATAGAAAATTTCGAATCATCTTCTTTGTCCTTTTAGCAACTCAGGAAAGCATATGAAACAACGACATATAATAAATTGGTATATTAGCTAATGCACTCTGGATAAGAACAAGATTTTCTCCCTTTGATAGTAACTTTGCTTTCAACATAGCCAACCTCTTCCCTATCATCTCCAACACCGAATTCGACAAGTGCTTACATCTATTATTTGCTCAACGGAAGGCCTACATAGTAGTATGGGGAAGGGGTTTTACGGTGCAAGTGGGGGTTTTACCAGTTACCAATTGTATTTATATTAAATACATTAGTTAATATGGGCCCCTAGTTAATATTAGACTACTAAATAAACTATGAGTATGCTATTAGTTATTATAATTTTAAGTTGTTAAAAAGTTATTTACACCCCCCCCCCCCCCACTGAAGCATTGCATTGCAGTGTCGGGAAACGCTAAAAACTTTGAGACAAGAATTTTTCAAAGTGAAGCAACAAACTAAAAAAGTAAGTAGAGCTTCAGGAATCGCAACGCCATTGCAGTGGAGCTTCAGACAACATAAAATCCGATACTTCTTCAAATAGTGAAGGATATGACATAAACCACAAAATTGAGGTTTCCTAAGAGCATGCATAAAACGATTAACAAAACCAAGTGCATATGTTATATATGGTCAATCGACCGATGAGATATATCAACTTAACAGATGATGATAGCGCCCAGCATCCTCAAATAATTCCCCATGCTAATCATCAAGTTTAACAGTGGAATCCATACGTGTATCAAGGGGTCGAGAATTCAAGAAACCAATCTATGAGAAAAGATCTAAAACATATTTTTGTTTGAGAGAGTAAAGACAAGAGGGAGCAACCTCAATTTCAAGTCATCATGATAAAGTCTTTCAAAGCAGCAATCCCAAAAAAGTCATCACTAGAAATAATAATTTCATCAATATAAATAATGAGAACAATATTGCCTTGACCTGAGCATCTTACAAAAACTTAGTCACAAGAAGGGCGTTGAAACCCATATTCAATCATCACAAGTAAACTAAATCGATCAAACCATGCACGAGAAGATTACTTAAGATCATAAAGGGCCTTAAGTTGTCGGCATACTAGGGGAGAGTCACTAGCATAACCACGTTGTAGAAAGAGTGAATCTAATCACATATCAAACGGAAGCGAGAAAGAAGTTGTGGGACTACTACCATATAAAGGTAGGTACCAATAGTACCACATTGTAAACTCACTAGGGATTGTTGTGGATAAACGCATGGGAAACGCCCATGGACAATTGGAGTGGGCTATAAGAGTCCACCACTCCCCCTGCAACGCAAGGAAAATATTAAAAAAAAATATGGCAATCATTGCGCTGGAATTGAACCCGCGACCTCCAAGGACAAGCACTCCGGTAACATGTTGACTCTTAGGGTGAGACACATAGAAGATAAAAGAAGGAAAGGGGAGACTATTGTCCACTTCATCTAAGAGACCTTTTATTTAAATGGAAGATGGCAGCTTGTTACTGCATGGTGGTGGATATCCTTGCTGTTCAGTGGCACTAGAACACGGATGATCTAAAGCCTTAAACAAATGAAATTCCAAGACTTTCTTTGTAATTGTGATACATATGTATTTCAGCGTGTTAGTGATGTGTATTGTGCATCTTCCCCTTCCACTCTCGTTTTCCCATTCGACTTTTGCTTTCCTTTTGAACAAAACCCCGTTGGATGTTTCCTCGAAAATGAACTCCAAGAAAAAAGTAACTTATACTTGAATCTAACCAACTAATTATTCTTTCATCACAATCTATCTACTCCTATCCTCATTAGATAAATGTAACTTTCCACCATATCATCTACACTTGTTAACTATTGAGTACTAAAGCACATTAGATCAAAAAGGCATGCCCAGCTCATAAGCAATCGGCGACAAACCAACTCTCACACCCATGAGTGCCTTTCACCGAACAATTCAGTAGACCCAAACTTCCAAATACATTTCAAATGCAGAAAACCCCCCCAAACCCCTGATATGAAGTAAAACCCCATTTGGCTTTAACATAGAAGAAAAACTAACAATCAGAAGAAGCTGACAAACTGAGAGAGTATACAGTACTGACCATTGCAGGAAAACGAGACTCATCGGTGAACTTGTTAGACGCTTCAGAAAGGTCCAATTCTCCACCTGAATACAACTCAACCAAGAAGAAAAACGAAGGGTTTTACTTACTTGACTCAACAAGTGACTATTACAACTAATGATGTACTAAGAGAGAGTGATTGGCGTTCTTACCATTCTTGATGCAGTCGATGATGTAATCGACGCTGATGCATTCGAAATCGACTTGTTGGTGTTTGATCGAATTAGAATAAGAGAGGAGGAACTCAATCAGCTTGCGACGGTCATCGCTGTACTGCTTTAAAAGAATAAGAGAGTTTTCCATCTTCTTCGATTTCGTCAATTAGCTGCTTCAATGATCATATCGTTACTCTCTCTTGTTGTTTTATAACTATTGATTGATGCTTCTTTTTGTAATCAAGAGGTTTATTCCCACGCTACTAGTTTCAAAAGGCCAAGCCTCCGAATGCTCGAGAAAGGGCCTACATGCTACATGCGCTAAACTTTGTACAGGACAAAAATAAAAAGAGTTGATTGCCAGTTTAGGTAGGATCCAATGATCCACTGTGTTATTTTGTTCATTTAAAAGGACATTATTACACACACCCAAAAAAAACAAGCAATACTTAATTATTTCTCAACTCTAATATAACAATACTTAATTACAAGGAGTAAGATAAATGACTCCTAGCATCCTCCTGATATTCTATGTTTATCGGCTTGGTAATTATTCTTTTGAGATTTAATTAAGGGTAATCTTATTCAGTCACCAAATTTTTTGTTTTAAACCCCAACAAAATAAATCAATTTCCCACATGGGTCAACTGATATCTTGTTATATAAATCCCGTGTCATTTTTTTCTCATTTTTATTGGTCTTTTAAATAAAAGAGATCAATTGTTTAAGTGATTTGCTAACCTATTTAAGCTATTACTCTACCTTCAAACCACAATCTCCGAGTATTCTCCTAATCATTTTTAGGATCAAGGTTGCCCTTGATGAAAAAATTTTGTTCTCTATATTCGACAATTTTATGTATGATGTTGATCATCAATATCTTCATAATTTACGATACCAGTGACTTTGATCACTATGAATTACAAGTAATATTTGTTTCTTAACATATTGTACATAGTGTTATTTGATCATCAAATGAAAATATATAGTCTAATTAACATATTCAAAAGAAGTTATGGTTTAAGTACCGTAGCATATTTGTTCATGATACATACAATATATTACATCAAAAAGTATGTGAGAAAGCTAGAATCCAAGAATTTAACATCAAGTTAAGATGTAATGGTTACAAGTATTTTAATGTCGACGGATATGTCAATTATATATACATAAAATGTAGCTTGCAGAGAATCAAGTTCTTGAGATTCTCTTTTTCGACAATCAAGAATCAAGAATATGACAAGTCAATCAAGAATCGGATTTCCATGAAATTTCTTTTCATGTTTGATTTTGTTTTTTAAGAAACTTATCTATTGATCCTTGATTGAACTAGTGTTAGTTCATGAAATCACATTTTTTTAGTTGTGTTGTCTCCAAAACCGTAGCTAATTAGTTTTGATTTATTTAATTTATTTATTTGGTTTGGTTTTGTGACTAAATTGGTTGAAGGACATCACAACTTAGAAAAGGACAATCAAAGATGATGCCTTTACTTCATCCCTCCATCCGAAACATCACTTTTTCACTGAAGTATGTCTCAAGTATAAACTGACAAATATGAAGTTTTCTGAAGTTCTTAGGTCGATGAATTGTTAAAAATAATCTTATTTTGATTTGCAAATGAAACCACCTTTTTGAAAATAAAGTATATCTCAATTCTCAAGCTTAATTACTCATTGAAAAGTATTTTTAGATTTTTTGTCGTCAAAGGGAATAAAATTTTAAAAACTATCAATCCACATCCTAAAAACGTAAGGAATTTTTGTATAGTTGAAATACTAAGTAAAAGTATTATTAGTTAAAACAAACCAAAACAATAAAGAAATATCCATGAAAGTACTAATTATTTTGCCAAAATTTTTAGTTTCCTCGTACACCAATGACGACGTATCTACATGTCATACAAAATTTCTGAATTTCTTGTATTATTTAAATAAAACATATGTATATGTATGTAACTTTGTAAATAAAAATCCTTAATTAATGTTAGATGAAAAAGGACTAATATGACAATGTAAATCTAATGGTTGGTACCTACCCATATGCTTGAGCCTCATTAGCGTTTTGACAAATAGAACTTACTAATCATGATTGTTGTATATATATGGTTAGTTATGCTAGCTAGCTCTGGATTGGGAACGTGGTATGCGAAAACTTTTTTTTTTTAATTATAATATCATAGTACTGAATATCTTTCCAGAAAATTTGTAATTTTGCAAGTATTAAAATACACAAAAGAGGTGAAACTGTAATTACAAATTTAAGTTAATCTATTCACATTATTTTTTTGCTCATTTGTTTTTGGACAAATAGTCAGGAAATTTAACAACTTTTATGTTAAATGAATTAATGCAATATGGTTGTGGTGGTGAGAAGAATAAATAGTGGGTATAGTTAGAACACATAAAAATAAAAATATAAACTCGAAAGAAAAAAGACCAGACCATGTCCCTTTCACTATTTCACTCGTTCTAGGAGTTTGATTTGGTGTAGGCTTTATCTTGCCAAATCTACCTTCAAGCCCAAATCTTCGAGAATTTTTTGGAATGAGGTTGCCCTTGATGACAAAACTTTGTTCTCTTTATTCTACAATTTTCTGCACGATATTGATGTCATATTCCTTCTTTTGCATCAATGTTTTCATAATCTTCTTCATAATTCAAGTTATTTGTGACTTTGATTTTGATTTATAAATAAAATTTGTTTATTAATATAGTGTTATTTGATCATCAAATGAAGATGTCCAATTAACATATTCAAAAGAAGTTATGGTTCAAGTATCGTAGCATGTTTGTCATGTATGCATGTAATAGATTACATCAAAAGGGTGTGAGAAAGCTAGAATCCAAGAATTATAACAATAAGTTAAGATGTAATTTGGTCAAATTATTAGACATTCACTTGAAGTTAAAGCGAACACGCTTGTGCTGATAAGACCTTACAAATATTTTAATTCAGTTGTCAAAAGGTATCTCAATTATATGTATATAAAATGTCAAGTTCTTGAGATTCTCTCTTCCGACAATGAAAAATTCAAGAATCTAACGAGTCAATCAAGAATTTGATTTCTATGCAATTCTTTATATTTGATTTTTTAAGAAACTTATCTATTGATCCTTGATTGAAATAATGTTAGTCCATGAAAATTAATAGTTATTAGTTTTAAAAGAAATAAATAATTGTAAAATGATATTCCTAAGAAGACTGAAGACCATTTGTAAATATGAATATTGTCTCACATAAAGTTTCAAATACATTTTCATATATTATTTTGTATGTATTTATGAAGAGTTTTGGGTGACCCTACATAGTGATCTAATTTTATAAAGTCAATTTGCGGAACCATTTGGGATAGGTAGGATTCGGATACAAGACATGATCCCCAACCAGTGCTCGTAGCAAAAACTGAGAATATGTGTGATCGATTTCTCATATGCCTTGGCGACTACATTGTTGAAGACGTGTTGATCACCATTCATTTATGGTATGATCAATGTTCCATGTGCCTTGATGGCTACAAGATGTGTTGATTATTATCATTCCTACATGTCAACATGTTTTCCATCTCGACTATATTGAAGAATGAATCAAAACATCATTCACATACCCTGCATGTAGAGGTTATTTATTCGATGATGAAAATGTATGAGTTGGATCTTACCTATTGTATAGAACATACTTATTGGTTTGAATGATTTGATAGATGAAATCTAACAACGAATATGGTTTTCGTAGATATTTTCCATCGAAACAATCAAAGCATTGATTGATATCAAAGGAAATTACAAATTGTTGTGCGCAACGCTGCTCTGATACCAATTTGTTATGGGCGGAAGCGTTACAAATGTTGAAATGCGAAGCTACAAACAAAATACCAACTTTACTGATGAGAGAGACGGATTACAAACGGAGAGAGCTACAAAACGTCAGGGACGTTACAAATACAAGTGTCTAAATGACACCACACAAATACGCTGATTGCGTATAACACAAATAAATCAAACAAATACACTCTCTCTCCTCACCCTTACTTCTTTCTCTCTCGCAAAAAACAAACTCACAGGGGTTACACCCTAACACACAAATCAGGAAGTTGAAGGATGATAGAAGAAGGGAAGTTCATCCTTCTTTTATAGGCCATTAGAGGCGGTGATGGAGGGTTCCATCACCTTCCACCATCTTCTTCCTTTTCTTATCTGATCCAACTCAAATCCAGTTGTTCCAACTATTTCATCTTCAATCACATCTGATTTCCAACTCAAATCCAGCAATCAAGCAGGGATTCAACTTAAGCTAAGTCAATAATCTCGGCGTCAACGATTTTGGCAACCTCTATTGCCGAAAAGCTGTGATTCAGGTAAGTTCTTCAAGTCAATTTTGTTCTCTGTTTCAACAATTCTCCACCTCGGTGAAGATTTTACAAATCTGAGCCGACAACAACAACCACGAACAAAACAAGCAACTGACTTCCAACAAACATAATCAAACAAATACTGATTGAGGGTTTCACCCCTCCAAACGCGCTCATAGGCGCCATACACTTGAAGGTGCCTTATACTAAAGCATGTTCAAACTAACAAACCAACTCCACCTTGACTAGCATGGAGTTTCGAACCAGACTTTTTAGAAACACAATGTGCACAAACCTTCATACTGCACATCTTCATCTCTTCTACCAATTGTTTCTTCAACAACTCGTGCATAACTTTCTCACCTTTACTGCCTAGTGCCTGCACGCAAATGCCAAACCCTCGAGGTTTCCTTACAAACATCTTTGGAGCTATCAGTAACTCCACTAGAAGCAACATCCATAGGGCCTTCAATAACACAAGTTGCTCCACCAGATTCAACTTTTCGATTCCTTGTAACTGTACTCCCCTGCAAGAAATACAAGTTACCCTTCCGAACTGCTTTCAGAATCACCAGTGCACCAAAAACAATCTTTAGAGCTCCACCATTTACTGAAACCTTGTAACCTTTGGACTCTAAAGCACTAACGGATATGAGATTCTTCTTCAAATCGGGTACATACCGTACATCATTCAAGACCCGAATAAGTCCATTATGCAACTTCAATTTGATTTTACCTATCCCTGCAATTTTGCATTCATCATTGTTGCCCATATAGACAACACCACCATCCAACTCTCTAAAGTTAGAGAACCAGTCCCTACGGGGACACATATGATAAGTAGAACCTGAATCAAGCAGCCACTCATTAGAATGACTCACCAATGTTGAAGTTGTAGACAACGAATAAACATCATCTCATCCTCATCTTCATCCAAATTGTGCACTACATTCGCATCTGACTTTTTTTTTTTTATTGCAGTTTTCAATACTTCACGGTCAATCTTCCAATGACCCTTCTTATGACAGTAGGCACATTCATCATTCGGCAAAAACCTTCTGTCTACAGATTTTCCTCTCGACTGTGATCTTCCTCTATTACCAACATACCTCTTTTCAGATCTTCCCCTCGCTACCAATACTTCTGACGTTGCATCCCGATGGATCTTGATATCCTTCCTCATGAATTCATAATTGAGCAACACCGTAGCCACCTCATCATAATTCAATTCTTCTTTTCCCGTTAGCAAAGTCGTAACGAGATGTTCATATTCTTTTGGAAGGAAATTCAAAAGGCACAAAGCCTTGTAATTTTCTGGAACATCTTCTTCTAAATTCAATAGGTCGGCAGTAAGCCTATTGAACTCATCCAAATGCTCAGACAGAGTAATCCTGGGTCTCATATTCATTCGAAAAAGTTGCTTCGTGAGGAAGAACTTATTTTGAATGCTCTTCGTCATGTACTTATCTTCCAACTTTTTCCACAATACTTTAGCGGAGGTTTCCTTCATTACAAAGTATTTTTGCTCATTCGCTAAACACAATCTTATTGACCCGCAAGCTTGCCGATTCAACTTGTTTCATTCTTCTTCACTCATTTTCTCCAGCTTGTCTCCCAAAGCATCATCCAATTTTTCCTTTGCTAACACATCCAGAACTTCGCATTGCCACATGCCGAAGTTGTTCTTGCCATTGAACTTTTCGACATCAAATTTACCGACTGTAGCGGTAACCATCTTTGATCCAAAAGTTGATGGATCTAACATACTCTTAATCAACCACTGGTCCACACAGCTTCAAACGAACCTCAAGAACTAACCTCGGCTCTGATACCAATTTGTTGCGCGCAACGCTGCTCTGATACCAATTTGTTACGGGCGGAAGCGTTACAAATGTCGAAATGCGAAGCTACAAACAAAATACTAACAAATACTGAAGACAACCAATTTAATGTGGTTCGGCAAACACGCCTACGTCCACGACAAATACCAACTTTACTGATGAGAGAGACAGATTACAAACAGAGAGAGCTACAAAACGTCAGGGACGTTACAAATACAAGTGTCTAAATGACACCACACAAATACACTGATTGCGTATGACACAAACAAAACAAATAAAACAAACAAATACACTCTCTCTCTTCACCCTTACTTATTTCTCTCTCACAAAAAACAAACTCACAGAGGTTACACCCTAACACACAAATCAGGAGGTTGAAGGATGATCGAAGAAGGGAAGTTCATCCTGCTTTTATAGGCCATTAGAGGCGGTGAAGAGTGACGGTGATGGAGGGTTCAATCACCTTCCACCATCATCTTCCTTTTCTTATCTGATCCAACTCAGATCCAGCTGTTCCAACTATTTCATCTTCAATCACATCTGATTTCCAACTCAAATCTAGCAATCAAGCAGGGATTCAACTCAAGCTAAGTCAAGAATCTCGGCGTCAACGATTTCGGCAACCTCTATTGCCGACAAGCTGTGATTCAGGTAAGTTCTTCAAGTCGGTCTTGTTCTCTGTTTCAACACAAATTTTCTCACAATATGATCTTTTTTTTTCAAAATTTATGCATAAAAAGATGAACACACATCAATGTCAGATTTAAGCAAAGAGGTATAAACATTGTTGCTTTATGTTAAAAATACATATTTTGTAAAATCTATAAAACTAGATTATGATGAGAAACTATATTGAATGCCCCTTCACATAAGGTTCATAATTTTTCTAAGTTGTCATATATAATAGCCTTCATAGTTTATTATAAACATTTGAAAATTATCAATACTCTTCGTCGTCTTCGAAAATAATTGATAATTTTGGTTTGACAATTCAGTGAATTAAATTAACTAACATTGAAAATATAATAAAATTAATATGCTTTATAAAATAAATAATAATAAAATGATGTTGCATAGGAAGACCAATTGTGAATATGAATATTATCTCACATTAAGTTTCATATAGATTTTTGAATGTATTTATGAAGATCTTTGCTCCAAAACATTAAATAGCCAAAGTTCTTGGTGAACTTACATAATTATGTAATTTTATATTAAAAAAAAGTAAAATGTGATGTACACACCAAATAATAATAGAAAAAATCTAATTGTCGAGGGAAATGGCGAGGAAAACAGCGAGGGACCCCGCAGGGGGGAGGGAGAGCCGTCCATTCCCCCCGAGATGCGCGTTTTCAACCCTCGGAATGCGTGCATTGAAAAGTCAAACACGCATCCCGGAGGGATGGACGGCTCCCCCTCCCCCCTGTGGGGTCCCTCGTTGCTTTCCTCGACAATTAGACGGGTTCATAATAATAATATATATTTTTGAACTACTTTTGAATGGAACCTTGTAATAAGTGGCTTCTAGGCAAATGTCTAAAATGCCTTAAGGGTCGTGTGTTGTTGCCTAATATGTCACATCATGAATATTTCAAGTTAACTACGTTGTCGATTGTTGCATGTTTGGCGACACATACGAAGTCAAACTGTTGAGCCATCTCTGAAAGGTAGAATTCAGATACGAGAGAGGATCCCACCAGTGCCTGTAACGGAGATTGGGTATATGTGTGATTAGTGTCCCATATGCATGACTTGACGAATACATCCATGTGGACATATTGATTATCATTTTTACATATTAATGTTGACTACATTGAAGAATGGATCAAAACATCTTCTTTATATATCCTTTAGAGCTTGTTTATTCGACGATGAGAATGTATGAATTGTACCATACTTGTATAAATATTTATTAGTTTAACAATAAATATGGTTTGTGTAGATATTTTTTTAACAAAAATAGTCGAAGCAAACAAAGCATCCATAGAGAAGTTGCAAATTTTCTCGTAATATATATTTTTTTTTCAAACTTTATGCATAAAAGATGAAACACTAATTAGAATATCGGATTTAAATGGGAAGGTCAACATTATTGCTCTAGGTTCTCCCTTCTGCACAAATCCCTCATCTGGTTCACAACCCTAGATCTGAGTTTAACTTTATAACCTATTTGCTGAGAGAGATATATACCCTTTAACCGATAGACTTACACCAACAATTGAAGAAAGAACTAGAGAAAAGGAGGACTCAAATTTAGAGCGTGAAGAAGGGTTTTTTGGAAGTACAAGGATTTTTTTAAAGAAAACTCTAGTCTCAACTCTTTTTCTCTCTACCTATGCAAAATATGGCCTAGTGGTTAGGGCTGTGTGGGTTTGTCCTCCATGTCCTAGCTTCGAATCTCACCCGCGGCATGGTTACTTTCTAATGGGTGTTGACCTATAAGTCACCCAGTTGATAGGTTATGGGATCCTTAAAAACCCAGCTTGCCTTTAAAAACAAATGCTCTTGATGGGAAAACAAAAAATTTCATGTGAATATGGAAAATAGATTATGTAAACTATTTTCACAAAATTCATTTGTCTCAATTCTCGAGTGATCGCACCAAAAAAAAAAACTTGAGTTCCTTTTTGATCAATGACAACCGCATCATTATCATCATATTTGATAATCATACCATTGTTTCCTTTAAGTTATTTACATGTACGTACAATCATGTCACCAATATGAGCATATCCTTGATCACTATCTCCTATGATTCGAATACACAATAATTTCTAGCCCTCTGTTTTTTTTTTTTTTTTTTTTTTTTGAAAGGCGAGCTGGATTTTTAAGGATCCCATAACCTATCAATTGGGCGACCTATAGGTCAACACCCATTAGAAAGTAACCATGCCGCAGGTGGGATTCGAAACTAGGACATAGGGGACAAACCCACACAGCCCTAACCACTAGGCCATAACACCATTGGCTTTCTAGCCCTATGCTACATTTAAATGAGTTAATGAAAATAGTAACTCCCTATTGGAAATGCTCTTAGATTGAAATTAATAATAAAATATGATCATTTTTTTCAACTGGAAGTTTAACTTGAAGCGTTCTCTCTACCATAAACAAACTAGGTTTTTCTTATGTTGTTTTGTTTGCATGAAAATTTGATTCGTAAGGAAACACAACCTTCAAGTATAAAACAAGTAATTTCCGTGTTAATTCTGATTTATTAGACATAACAAGAAAATGTCTAAAGATGCATGGGAATTTTCTGCTCCTTTTCTTTGATTCATTTTCTACCGGTGGAAAAAAAACCGATCCAATTCTGAAATTGACATCCATATCCAACCTTGCTTGGATCCTAATTTGTATAATGCGGGTTGCGTCATGTCCTGAAGGGTTAATGCATACCTGATTCTAACCCAATTTGAGTAAAATAATGCCCCATGCCCTGCTCCATTTTCTAATTCAGGTCGTAGTTCGAGATCCATATCCACTAAACATGGATTTTGGCCAGTTCTGATCTAGGGTCAACCCTGACCCATTTATGCCCTATTGGCATGTAGATATTTGGACAAACATTTTTATCCTGCAAAGACAAAAACTCATGATCTATACATATTAATGTTAGATATTTTAATCCGAAGAAAATTATTGGGCCGTAAAATCTAGGGTGAAAAAAAATATTTACTTAAATCTTTTGGTAAATGTAAAGGAGAATAAAGTACATGCACTTGAAGGTGCAGAGAACAAGTGCAAAAGTTAAGAAACATCTAAAAATGTGTGATCTGGGAAGGAAGAAGCAAAATAAGAGGGAAGCTCGAGTTAGGTAGAGAAAATGACTTACCTATTTCCACTACCGAAATACAGAGAGGTGTCGGAGCCTGTTAAGGTTATGTAGTATTAGCTTTGTCAATATGGTCAGAGTCTGTTAATATAGTGTGGTCCAGAGTTTGTTATCATAGTGTGGTCCAGAGTCTGTTAGTATAGGTTGTTAAGATGAGATGAGTTGTTAAAGCTGTCTTGATAACTAGTTCTATATAAATAGACATGTAATGTATCTACATTGTAATTTTTGATCATGTAATGAATACATTTGTTTCTAACATGGTATCAGAGCAAACAATGCTTTCTTAGCTTCTCATAGAAACTCTAATGGCTTCTAATGGCTTCTCTACATCTTAGCTTCTGATAGAAGTTCTAATGGCTGCTTCCTCATCGTCCAATACTCCTCTGCCTATCAACTCTGCAATGACAGAGTCTCGGCCAATTATGTTTACTCATTCTTTGTCTGTCAAACTGACTGAACAAAATTACTTGCTATGGAAACAGCAAGTTCTAGCAACAATCAGAGGTCATAAGCTTCAACGATTCATTGAGAAAGGATCTTCTCCAGAACAGTTCCTCTCTATTGAAGATCAAACTCAAAATGTTCTCAATCCAGAGTTTGTTGTCTGGGAACAGCAAGACCAGTTACTATTTTCTTGGCTTCTTTCCTCCATGTCTGAATCTCTTCTTACAAGGTTAGTAGGTTGCTTAACATCTGCTCAAATTTGGAACACTCTTGAGTCCTTTTTCAATTCTCACACTGTAGCCAAGATTTCTCAACTTAGAATCCAATTACAAAACCTCAAGAAAGGAGACTTAACAGTTAATGCTTATCTCCTGAAACTCAAATCTATCATTGATCAGTTGGCCTCTGTTGGACATGTAATCTCTTCTCGAGATCATGTCAATGCCATATTTGATGGCTTACCTCAGGTGTACGATACCTTTGTAATCTCTGTTAGTTCAAGATCTGAGGAATACAATGTTACTGAGGTAGAATCTCTGTTACTTGCTCAAGAAGCTAGGATTGAGAGACATAACAAGGATCTTGATGTCAATAGTTCTGTCAACCTAGCTCAGTCTTCTTACAAGCCATCTCCAAGATCATTTGTGTCTAGTTCTCAAGGAGGTAGATCTTCATTTCGGGGTTCATTCAATACAAGAGGAGCCAGATCAGGCAGAGGAAGATCAGTTGCTGGATCTCAAACTAATAGACCTCAATGTCAGATTTGTGGCAAAATTGGGCATCTTGCCTTCAAATGTTTCAATCGATTTGATCAATCTGTATCAAATCCATGGAGTTCTCAGTCATCATCAGGCTTTGGTAATCCGTCTTCATCTTCAGCCTTCACTCCTAGGCAGGCATATCTTGCCTCATCAAATCCCTCTCAGTCTACTTGGAGACCTACTCCCTCTCAGTTACAGATGAACAATATTCATTCATCTCAGATGCAGTCTCATGTTGATGATAGGTGGTATCCAGATTCGGGTGCCACTGATCATTGCACACCTACTACTCAGCATTTAATGCATACTATGCCATATAATGGTAGTGAGCAATTGTTTGTGGGTGATGGTACTGCTGTGCCTATTGAAAACATAGGTCAGTCTTCAATTTCTTCTCTGAATTCTTCAAGAACATTACATCTCAAAAATGTCCTTCAGGTTCCAAAATTGACAAAGAATCTCTTAAGTGTATCTAGGTTTGTTAGAGATAACAATGTCTTCTTTGAATTCCATTCTAATTGTTGCTTTGTCAAAGATCAGGCCACACAGAAAATTCTCTTGAAAGGAACACTTAAGCATGGCTTGTATGTGTTCCCTTCTATGCCTTCCTCGTGTTCAAAGTCTGTCTCTCTTGCTACTAGATCAATTTCTTCATTCAGTAGTGATGAGTCTTCTTCAGCATTATGCAGTCCTTCTGCTTCCAGTAATTTGGATCTCAGTAGTCCTTCAGCAGTTTGTCAGCAATCAGCTTCAGCAGTCAGTAGTCAGCCTGGTTCCAGTAGTTCCTCCACTACTTGCTCAGCACTTTGCTCAGCAAGTCATTCAGCATATTGCTCAGCAGCACCTTGTTCTTGCTCAAATTACTGCTCCTCAGCATCTTGCTCAGCAAGTTGCTCAGTATGTAATTCAGCACATTGCACTTCAGCAACTTGCTTAGCATGTAATTCATCTTGTTGTACTCGTAGTCCTTCCATTTGCAATAATACTTTTATGTCAAAAGCATGCTCTTCTTTGTCTCAGTGGCATGCTAGACTAGGACATCCTTCTCTTTCTGTTGTAAAACAAGTCCTTAATAAATGCAACATTACTGCTTCTAATACTGATGTTGATATATGTACTGCCTGCTGCTTGGGCAAGATCCATTACTGCTTTGGGGTCCTGCCTCTACTCAGTCTTCTGATGGTTTTAAATACTATGTTCATTTTATTGATTCCTATAGTAGGTTCACATGGGTATACTTATTGAAAAATAAGTCCGATGCCTTTCCTACTTTCCTCAAATTCAAGGCTCTAGTTGAATTGCAATTTGGCCTTCCTATCAAATGTCTGCAATCAGACTGGGGTGGGGAGTATAGATCATTTGCTCATTTTCTTAGTAATCATGGGATAGGCCATCGACTTGCATGTCCTACTACTCATCAGCAGAATGGACTTGCTGAAAGAAAGCACCGTCATATTACTGAATCAGCATTGGCACTCCTTGCTCATGCCTCACTTCCTCTAAAATACTGGGATGATGCTGTTAGGACTTCAGTGTTTCTTATCAACCGTGTTCCTACTCAAACTCTCAATGGTCTGACTCCTTATGAAAAACTCTACAATACCCCTCCTGACTACAGTATTTTAAAAGTGTTTGGATGTTCATGTTTTCCAAATACCAGACCATACAACTCTCATAAGTTGCAATTCAGGTCTGAAGAATGCATTTTTCTGGGGTATAGTTCTCAACATAAGGGATACAAGTGTGTGTCACGTACTGGCCGCATTTTCATATCTCGGGATGTAGTGTTTAATGAGTCCCATTTTCCTTATTCAAAGTGGTACCCTGATGTTACTAGTCCTTCTTCATCTGATACTTTTTTATCTAGTTCTTCTTCCACTTCTGTTCCTGCCTCTATTGGTCTCTCTTCTTCACTCACTGACACTCCATTACCTGCTTCTTCACATACTGTCCATAATCCGTTGGTCCATGTGTTTCCTACTGCTTCACCCAGTCACTCCCCTGTGCCTAGTCCTACTGACTCTGCCTTTATTCCTCCTTCTAGTCCTATTCCTAATAACAGTCCTCTAGTCAGGTCAGTGTCTAGTCCTCCTCCTCCTATTGCTCCTAGTCATACTATGATTACTAGGTCTAAGGCAGGGATTTACAAGCCTAAAGTCTATATGGCATCCTCTGAACCTGTGAGTTTGAGTGAAGCTCTTGATACTCCTCACTGGGCATCAGCTATGCAACATGAATATGGTGCTCTTCTACGCAACAAAACTTGGACACTTGTTGATCCTCCTCCACACAGAGCTATAGTGGGTTGTAAATGGTTGTTTAAAGTTAAGCAAAATGCTGATGGATCTGTTCATCGATATAAGGCTAGATTGGTGGCTCGGGGGTTTGAACAGACTGCTGGATTCGACTATGCTGAAACTTTTAGTCCAGTGGTAAAACCAACAACTATTCGGATTGTCTTCACCATAGCCATTACTTTTGGTTGGTCAGTATTTCAACTTGATGTTAACAATGCTTTCCTTAATGGAGATTTGCAAGAGGATGTTTATATGATGCAACCACCTGGCTTTACTGATTCTTCACGGCCTCATGCTGTGTGCAAACTACACAAGGCCTTGTATGGTCTAAAGCAGGCTCCTCGAGCATGGTTTGAAAAGCTGAGACACACTCTTCTCCTCTTTGGCTTTGTTCCTTCTAAGTCAGATACTTCTCTATTCATACGTCACTCTCCTTCACCAATCTTTCTTCTGGTGTATGTTGATGATATCTTGATTACTGGATCCAACTCACAAGAGGTTTCACGGGTTATTAAGCAACTAAATAATCAGTTTGCCTTACGAGATCTTGGTCTTGCTCACTACTTCCTTGGAATTCAGGTTCAACAAACTTCAGATGGATTGTTCTTGTCTCAAACTAAGTACATCAATGATCTATTGTGTAGAGCTAAAATGCAGTTTGCTAATGGTTTATCCACTCCAATGAGTGGTGGGGAGAAACTCTATGACAGTGGCAGTGATCCAGTTGCTGATGTTCATCTCTATAGGAGTTTGGTTGGTGCTCTACAATATGTTACTATCACAAGGCCTGAATTGTCTTACTCAGTTAATAAAGTGTGTCAATTCATGCACCATCCTCTTGAATCCCACTGGAGAGTAGTCAAAAGAATTCTGAGGTATCTCAAAGCCACACCTACTGCTGGTCTTCATCTGGTTGCATCTCCTTCTTTCAAATGGACTGGATTCTGTGATGCTGATTGGGCATCTGATCCCATCGACAGGAGATCTACTTCTGGTTACTGTGTATTTCTAGGTGCAAATTTAATCTCTTGGTCTTCAAAGAAGCAGAGTACTGTCTCTAGAAGTAGCACTGAAGCAGAATACAGAAGCCTTGCTGCCATTACTGCCGAATTAACTTGGCTCCAGTCTCTCATGTCTGAGCTTCATCTTTGCTATAGACCTCCTACTATCTGGTGTGATAACAACAGTGCTGTACTGCTTAGTGCAAACCCAATACTTCATTCTAGAACCAAGCATCTTGAATTGGACCTTTATTTTGTTCGAGAGAAGGTTGCTAGGAGACTTATCCATGTTCATCACATTCCTGCTCTGGATCAAATTGCTGACATTTTCACCAAGGCTCTTGGGAAGTCTAGATTTTTGAAGCTTCGTGACAAACTAAGTGTAGTTGATATATCTACACTTAGTTTGAAGGGGGATGTTAAGGTTATGTAGTATTAGCTTTGTCAATATGGTCAGAGTCTGTTAATATAGTGTGGTCCAGAGTTTGTTATCATAGTGTGGTCCAGAGTCTGTTAGTATAGGTTGTTAAGATGAGATGAGTTGTTAAAGCTGTCTTGATAACTAGTTCTATATAAATAGACATGTAATGTATCTACATTGTAATTTTTGATCATGTAATGAATACATTTGTTTCTAACAGAGCCTAGCAAAAACATCAAAGGCATGGGAAGAAGTACATACATCAATGTTGCAGAAAGAGAACATTTCAGCCTCGATCAGTTTCAATGTTGAAGTTTACGGACACAATAAGCACAAAGGATTCCATACTTTCCAGCAAGCATATGTCTATCATTTGGGATGTGTGACATGAAAACTGAGAGAACCATATACCCTGAGCAAAACTGTAAAAAAGTTATACCTGATGACCCTGTTGTGCTACATATTTCATGTTTGGGCAATGATAAAGAGTCCAGATTTCTTGTAGGAGATATCCAGTTTGACATTATACTTCTAATTTACAAGAACCATGAGAGAGGAAAGTCCTAAAAGAAAAGACCAATCAACATATGAAGTTCTCTTTCTTACATGCTAACATTCATCTATATATAAATTCCCCCAAATTAAATAGGCTTAGGAATAAAAAATAAATTCCAAAAATAAAAAAGCAGAGTCGCAATCATGTTAGATGTGGATTGTGTCTGCTAGTTAGCATTGGCCAACAATTTTCATACAAAGCACACAAACATGCCCTTGGATGACAACGTAGCAACTATCTATCTGCATATATGAAAAGGAAAAGGTGAACAATAAGAAATTAGTAAACCAAAATTTGTAAAGTGATGCCAGCAGAGACCAAAATCGCCAAGAAAATAAGTCTCCCACTATGCAAGCAGGTAGAGAAGTCCGCCGTCAGTTAGATTGGCTGATAAACCAGGAAGTGCTTCAAAGAATAACAGCTGACATGAAGATCTTTATCTGGTTGTCATCAAAACAAAATTATTGTTCAGTGGAAAGAAGACTAAAAGAGAATAGAACCAACAAGCACAGCTTAATAGCTTATCACTATCAAAAGCATGAAAAGTAATACTACCACCTTAGTTGAACTATGAAATACTACTAAAATGAAAATAAACTAAAAGCAGAATATAGTAACTGGAACGTGTACGTATACAATACAATGTCTCAACACCTTAACCTTTTCTCAAATGGATGTAGAGTACAACTGAGTCCACTTTGTCTTCATAAGCCAGGCTTTGTTGCTACTTGTCGCTTGCCAGTGGCTACAAGCTTGAGCATCCACTGCTAAAGTAATTGAATGGTGGTTTTATATGTTTACATTTTCTTCTGATCGCTATGATGGTTTTGATTCTGAAGCTGTCTTTCTTCATTTCAGATACTAAAAGTTGCCCGAAAACTGGTTTTGATAATTTCATGGAACTCAAAGATTTCTATGACAAGTCAAATGGTTTCTTGGTAGGGGATGTATGCAAAGTTGAAGTTGAGATGTCAGTTTTTGGAATAGTTCATAATCTTTGAAAAGTTGTTGTTAACGGTATAGACTTAGTACATTGAATTAGATGATTAGATTGAGTTCAGAACATCATCCTGTTTATTAGATCTTCTAAGTACGCTAAGCATATTGATTAAAATACCACTACTTAATTTTCTGCGGATTGTTGCTGTACAAGATTAGATGCCAACAAAAGCATGAATGATCACACGTCACTATTTTAGCTTATAGGTGTTGGAGATGTGGGAAGAGCACAAAGAAAGAACGTAAACAAAATAACAATAGGAAGGGTGTTCTACATTAAAGGCACGTAGGAAATACATGTTTTAGGAAATAACAATAGGTGTTGAGGTCTTATTTCTATTTTAATAATTTTAGTTTGACAAAGCAGGCAAACCGGGATTGTTGAGAGGCAATCTTATGAGATTATTCTTAAATAACCATATTGAATTTCATGATTTATTAATCTTCTGAGGACTTTTTCTCCATGAATCTTCTCTACATAGAGAAGGAAATCATAATTAGAGTGTAATTTACTATTCTCAGGTAAAACGAGATCACAGTAGAGAGGGGACTCATCCAATGAGTACGAAAACAACCATGCATGAAAAGGGAAGAGAGATGAATATGGTGAGGAGGTTGGGAGCTCGTGCACCAACCATTCCTGGCAATGGTGCAGCGATGGATTAATCAGTGAAAAACAATCTCTTTTCTGATGTTCATTGGACATGCATGTTGGTAATGGAGACCAATGCCTCTCATTTCATAATGAAGTGACTGAGATTTTGTGGTAGCCTTTCAGTGCCATTGCTTGGAGTCGAAACGAAGTGCTGCTGGATCAATCTGGACAGTAACACATGGATTACAGTAGTAGCTGGTTCCGGGCAAGAGACCGGAATCTTGCACATTTGGGTCTTGACAGACAGACTAGTCCGGGAAGGTCATCAGGGCATACAAGCAGGAACGTTGAGGTCACTAGCCTGTTCATGGAATGCTTGTTTGAATAATAAGGCTGAATCATGGGACTGGAAGAGTAAAGGCTGATTCAGGTCCTCATGTTAACTTTGCCAAAAACATTGGTGAGATGAGGGAGTGAGGTAAAAAAGGAAGCAGAAAAGGGTTGAAATTTTGACATCCCATGCATGAGAATTTTGCTGACCGAAATGAAACCGGGGATTCTTAAGATTTTTACTAAACCTCCCATTGTTCTTACAACCTAATCCACCTTTGCATATCTATCTATCTATACTATAAAAATAAAAAATAAAAACTTCCCTGGATTGTGAGCTGTAGTTCACTCGAAAAAACGTATAACTTAGCATGCACCCTTTTATCTCATCCGTAGATATCACATTTCACGGTCGAGATTAGAATTCTAAAAATCATGATTTTTGTTTGGGCAGCGCCTATTTGGCACCACAAATTACACACACCCATAAAAACCACTATTCACCTTCTTAATATTCTTTTCTCATCCTCTCTTCTCAAGAACAAGAACAACATAAAACAACATGGAAGTGGGTAGCGAGGAAGGGGATGATTGATTGCAAGGGTCGATGAGAGACGACCGGCGACGACGAGAGATAGAAAAGATAGAGCGACAACCACTATCGCCCATTTTTCCTTCTTTTAAAAAAAAAAAAAAAAAAAATTGGGTCATTGACCCTTTTTATTTATTTATTAATCCATGCCCGAAGGCTACATGACTGACCCTATAGGGTTAACCAAACCAGGCCCAAAGGCTACAATATTGTTGCCACTTAATATCCTCGTCGCCTCCATTTCGCATAGATACTTGCTTTCGCTCCGGTCCATCGCCTCTACCTTGCATGAAGACTCGCTTTCGCTTCGCTCTGGTCTAGTCCATCTAAGAAGTTGCATTCAATACCCGAAGGCTTATCAACGGCGGAATAAATGTGCTCCTAATAATCGGGCGAAAACTCACAAAATCCTAATTGATGAGTCTCGAACCCGCGACCTCTCACAAGGAGAGTGGATGTCCGACCAACTGAGCTACAATTGGTGGACCTCCCACTATCCATCTTCTTCTTCTCCTCCTCCCCCTCTCTCAGACCTCCCACTATCTCTTCTTCTCCCACTCTCTCTCAGTTCCCTTTTCTTCTTTTCTCACTCTCCCTTCTTCTCACATAGACCATCGCTCCTCTCCCTCTCATTTTTTCTCCTTCCCCTCATACTTTGTTTTCTACGACTTCCAGTCATCCACTCGCAGGTACCTCTACAAGGGTCAATTTTTTTTGCCTCGCAGCAGCCCGTGTGAGTGGGAAACTCATCCTAGCACGGGCCGCCACGAGGGCGAAAAAAAAACAGAGTGCAAGGGGAGTGAAAGGGAGAGGGGCGACAACAGAATCAAGTACTTCTTTGACTTCGAGGGGTGCCCCAGATGGGGAGGAAAAAGAAGAAGAAAAATGAGAGAAGAAGATGCAGATAAGATTAGAGAAGAAGAAAGAGACCAGATAAGAAGAATGGTGGTGGTAAAAATAGAGGAAATTGGGAGAGGAGATGGAGCTCTTCATCGTTTTGAATTTGGGAGGGGAGAAAAATTTTAATTTTTCATTTTATAGGTGGTGTGGAAGAGAACAATGGTATGAAATAGAAAGTGCATTGTTTGGGAAAGTAAAAATTAGATGGGTGGTGTTGGTGTTGCGGTGCCAACCCTCTTTTTGTCCCTGATTACTGCATTCTGTAACTGCTGGCAGTTTTTTCTCTGCGTCGGCATTTCTTATGGGGATATCGAGAAAATTGCGTTTGGTCTTCTTCAATGTCCTCCTAAGCTCGTTACTACTACTGGTTCACTTTCTCCTTTCTCTTTTCTCTTTCTTTCGTTTAAGAACAACTCTTACACATCCATTTTCTTCTTCTTCTTCACACTTCCTAAACTCGTTGGCCAATAAATCTGGAACGCTTAACTTTGATGAGCCACTTCCATCTTCTTTTTCAACCTGTTGAGAAACTAAACAAATGAGTAAACTTTTCTATATTTTCATAGATTGTAAATGTACAGATTACATCCTTTATATAGGCACCATAGCAATGCTATGTACAAGGTAATGCCTAGCTGTCAAAGTAATAACAAACTAACAGACAGACTAACAAACTAATGTAGTGCCTAGCTGGCAAAGTAATAACAGACAAACTGATATTCTAATTACACTTAACATTCCCCCTCAAACTAAGCGTAGAGGCATCTACTACACTGAGTTTGTCTCTTAGTAATAAGAACCTGGATCTACCAAGAGCCTTAGTAAGGATATCTGCAATTTGATCAGTGGCTGAAATATGATATACATGAATGAGCTTTCGAGCAACTTTCTCACACACAAAATAAGCATCTATCTCGATATGCTTGGTCCGAGAATGCAGGACTGGATTTGCACTAAGCATGACAGTGCTTTTGTTGTCACACCAGACAATGGGAGTGTTACAACTGATTTTAAGCTCAGAAAATAGAGACTGCAACCAAATGAGTTCAGCAGTAAGTGCCGCAAGACATTTGTACTCTGCTTCAGTGCAAGATATAATGTTAGCACCTAAGTAGACACAATAGCCAGGCGTAGACCTTCTATCATTGGGATCAGATGCCCAATCGGCATCACAATACCCAGTCAGTTTGAAAGACTGAATAGGAACTACGTGTAGTCCAAAACGATTAGTTGCCTTAAGATAGCGTAGTATTCTTTTGACTACTCTCCAATGTGATTCAAGAGGGTTCTGCATGAATTGGCAGACTCTGAAATGCAATTTCTGGTCTTGTGATCGTAACATATTGTAATGCACCAACTAAGCTTCTATATAGCTGAACATTAGAAACTGGATCACTTCCAGTATTATATAGTTTCTCCCCACCACTCATAGGAGTAGGTAATCCGTTGGCAAACTGCATCTTGGCTCGACATAGGAGATCATTTATGTACTTAGACTGAGATAGGAACAAGCCTGAAGCAGTATGTTGAACTTGAATGCCAAGGAAGTAATGAGCAGGACCCAAATCTTTCAAGGAGAATTGGTTATTTAGTTGATGAATCAACTGTGATACATCATGTGGATTCGCCCCAGTGACAAGAATATCATCTACATACACCAGAGGAATCAGACTTGGTAGATGCAAAACCAAGCATGCATAGGGTATGCTTTAGTTTATCAAACCAAGCTCGAGGAGCTTGTTTTAATCCATACAAGGCCTTGTTGAGTTTGCACACTGCATTAGGACGTGAAGGATCAATGAAACTTGGAGGTTGCATTAAGTATACCTCTTCTTGGAGATCCCCATTCAGGAAAGCGTTATTGACATCTAATTGAGACACTGACCAGCCATATGAAACAGCCAATGAAAGTATGATTCTGATAGTAGTAGGTTTAACAATCGAACTGAAGGTCTCAGCATAGTCAAATCCAGCTATCTGTTGAAACCCTCTAGCTACCAGCTTGGCCTTATATCTGTGTACTGATCCATCAACATTCTCCTTGATCTTAAAGAGCCATTTGCACCCTACTATCGATCTATCCCGTGGAAGATCAACCAAGGACCATGTATTGTTTCTTATTAAGGCCAAGTATTCATCTTGCATAGCAGAAAACCAGTGTGGAGTGTCTAAGGCCTCCTTCAAACTAGCTGGTTCAGCTTGAGCTATGTACACTTTAGGCTTGTACACACCGACTTTGGATCTAGTTACCATTGGGTGTCGAGAACCAGAAAGAGTCTGAACATGAGTCTGAGCATTAGTCTGAGCACCAGTCCGAGTAGTAACTTTAGTAGTAGCACCATCAGTAGCACCATTAGTAGCACCATTAGTAGCACCATCAGTAGCATTAGCAGCACCATCAGTAGCATTAGCAGCACTATCAGTAGCAATTGCAGTGCCATTTATTTCCTTAGTCATAGCCCCATTTGTAACACCACATCTAGCATCATTAGTAGCAGCAATTGTAGGAACATGATGACATATAACATCAGTAGTAATAGCAGTGGGAGTAGTAGGACTTGTAGGAGCAACAGCAGGATGATTACTTAAATTTCTACTATGGACAGACAAGGAAGGGAAGAGTGAACAAGGATGAGCAATGGTGCTAGTAGTTATGTCATTGCATATATTGTTGCTGATATTAGAAGACAGTGATGAATTGGAACACAATTTTGAATATGGAAAAGAGGTCTCATTAAAGAGAACATCTCTTGAGATATAAATCCGACCATTTGAAGCTAAGCATTTATATCCTTTATGTTGCAAACTATAACCAAAAAACGTACACTCAACAGACTTGAATTGCAATTTGTGTGAGTTATATGGTCTAGTGTTTGGAAAGCAAGAACAACCAAATGTTTTGAGACAATGATAATCATATCAGGAAGCTTGTGATAGAGTATCTCAAAAGGAGAAGAACCATGTAAAGTAGAAGAAGGTACTCGATTAAGTAAGTAAACTGAAGTTCTGACTGCCTCATCCCAGAACTTCAGGGGAAGAGAAGCATGAGCAAGAAGGGTCAGTGCTGATTCAATAATATGTCTGTGCTTCCTCTCAGCTACCCCATTCTACTGATGAGTAGTAAGACAAGCCAATCTGTGTTTAATACCATGTTCAGCTAGAAACTGTGAAAAAGACTTATATTCCCCTCCCCAATCAGACTGAATGCACTTGGTGGGGAGTCCAAACTCTAACTCAAACTTGTGCTTTAAACTTAGTGAAAGTATGAAAAACATCAGACTTGTTCTTTAACAAATAAACCCAAGTGAACTTGCTATAAGCATCTATAAAGTGGATATAGTACCTATAGCCAGAAGAAGAAAAACAAGATGAAGGTCCCCAAAGGTTATGTATTAACTCCAATGGTTTATTGTACAAAGTAGAAGAACTATGAAAGGGAAATTTATGAATTTTCCCTAAACAACATGAGGCACACAGATCAACATTGTTTTTATTTAAAACTGAAATATCACAATTGTTAAGGATCTTGATCACAAGTGGTAATGAAGGGTGTCCTAGTCGAGCATGCCAAAGTTGCAAAGTAGAAGGGGTTTTATTTGTAGCAGTATAGACTGAAGCCAATGAAGTCAAGGCATTTCCTACTGAAACTGAATCATTATCACCAGCAGAGCTTGCAGTAGTAGAAGAAGATACTAAATTTCGTTTAGCTGGACAGTGGAGGAAACACACAGAGACCCTTGCTAAGCTTCCCTTCCGGGATGACTTGACTGGTGACCTGATCCTTCACAGAACAAAAAGAAAGAATGAAACTCAAAAAATACTCGTGCTCGTATACAAAACTAATGTATTGCCTGTGTACAAGGTAATGCTTAGCCTTGATGAGGAACAAACCAATCGTGCATGTCTTCATAGTGAATTTCTTGATTCAACACTGGGAATCTGGAACACAATCTTCTTCTTCTTCAACCAATCTTCTTCTTCTTCAACCAATCTAATCCAGTATGAATCTGAAACGCTTGACCTTGATGAGGCAGAAACGCATGACCTTGATGAGGCAGAGCGTTTGTTCAGTAAATTGCAGATCGAACCCGCACCCTCTATTTACACCATTAATCAATTGTTAGGATGCCTCGCCAGGACGAAACGATACCCCATTGTGTTGTCTTTGTTCAGTTGATGATGGGTTCTTCTTTAGGTATTTACATCTCTGTTCTTCTTTTTAGGTATTGAACCTGATATCTCTACTCTTAACATAGTTATCAATTGTTATTGCGGATTGGGTAGAGTTGATTTTGGTTTTGCTATTCTTGGAGACATATTCAAACGTGGGTTTCACCCAGATGCTGTTACAATAAATACTCTACTCAAGGGCATTGGCATCTGTATGAATGATAAATTAGACCAAGCCATCATTTTGCTTAACAAAATTGGTGAGTATGGATATCCCTGTGATGAATTCACTTGCAGTGTAATCATTGACAAGCTTTGCAAGGGAAATCGGGTGAAGGAAGCTGCTGACGTCTTCCAAGGAATGATTGGTATGGGTGTTTCACTTGATGTTGTTACTTATACTTCTTTGATTCATGGATTGTGCAATTTAGGTATGTGGAAACAAGCTTCCAGTCTTTTTTATCACATGCTGAATCATAGTATCACACCAAATGTTGTGACATTTAGCTGTATGATTGATGCTCTTTGCAAGCATAGGGAAATTGAAGAAGCACGTAGAGTTTTTGAAGTAATGTCTCAAACAGGTGTTAGCCCTGACACTATAACATACAACTCTTTGATTTATGGTCTATGCATTTTAGGTCAATGGAAAGAAGCAATAACACTATTAAATGAAATGATGGATCGAGGAATCTCACCAACATACAAACATACAATATTTTGTTAGATGGTATTTGCAAAGAAGGAATGATGGAAGAAGCCCATCAATTATTTGAGCTTATCGTTCAAAGAGGAAAAAAACTAGCATATTTACATACAGTGCATTGATGCATGGGTATTGTTTACAAGGAAAAATGGAAGTGGCAGTAAAATTTTTTGACTCTATGGTTCATTTTGGTTATCAACCTGATATTATATGCTATAGTATCTTGATAAAGGGCTATTGCAAGGCTAGGTTACTAGATAAGGCCATGCACTTGTTTAGTGAGATGTATCAGAAAGGATTGACACCTAATGTCATTACCTACAACACACTTATAGATGGGCACTGCAAAGTTGGGAGGGTTTCGGATGCTCAAGATCTTTTCAAATATATGCAGTCTCAAGGGCAGAGTCCAGATGTCTTCACATATAGAGCTTTGATACATGGATTAATCACTCGTGGTTGTTTTGATGGAGCAATGAAATTATATGATATGATGCAGAGAGCCGGAATAAAAGCAAATGCTGCAATTACAAAGTTATTACTTATTATTAGTACTTGTGTAAAGGTTGGAAAATAAATGAGGCGAGAGACCTCTTTTATAGTCTTGCTATGAAGAGTTGGAACGCCTAATTGTTTTAGTAATCCCAATTCTCCAGTTTTAGCATCATCTTAAAAGACCTCAAATTCTTCTTGAACTAGTAATTTGTTGATCTTAATAGATTTGTAGCTTTTGTCTTACTTCATGGGAATTAATTGAGCCACAAAGACATGAAGCCTTAAAATTTTTGGTGCGCATACTTGTACTAGTTTGCTTGTGTTCATATTGCAGATTTTTTTTGCAGAGCTTCAAGACAGAGAAAAAGAGTTTGGCATATCAAACATCCAACTTGGTCTAACAACTCTGGAAGAATTGAAGCAGAGCTAGACAGTGGTGTTGCAGAGGGCACCTTGTTGACTCGGAATTTAACATCTGGAGCATCACTTCAAGTAAGTTCAATTTGCTTGCAGTTGTATTAAGCAAAGTAAAAACACTGTACATTGTAACTTGCTTTAGTAAGATTGCACAACCCACCTCTTTGTTGTTGTTAGTTGTGGGGCATTGGGTAAGAGTATCACAAATCAAACAAATAATTAAAGGCTTAAAGGGATATTTTAGTTATTCAATGAAATTTCACAAAAATGTGTAATTATCATTTTAATTTGTATCGGAGGTATTAGAACATAATGAAGAAAGAAAGAGAGATAAATTGCACTAATAAAATTGCTTCTAGATTGCATAAAAGCTTATAATGACTTGCTGGGTGGAGTTCATAACACCGGGGCTGGGCTAGTGTCACAGGGATAAATTCTTGCCTATAATTTTCGTAAAGGATCCTGTAATAGCACTATCCCCTCTACTTAAAGAGTATTTGTATTAATCTATTGTCATCATACATGAGAAAAAAATTAAATCAACTATTTGACAACAAAATTATCAAATTGACAACAAAAATTATTTGTATGAACAATCAAAATAAAAAAGGTTAGGGCTACGACCTACTTATAAACCAGAGACACAGATAAAATAGCAGAAATTGGATAGTAAATCCCCTCAGAATATTTTAGTGCACGAATATATCAATGAACATGTTAGGGTGATAACAAATGTATGCTGAATCCCTAGCTATGCAATGCGGCTTTTGGTATGTTGCTCACTCTCGGGTAAAGAAGTCGTAGTAATTCCATCAATATAATTTCAATAAAATCCTAAAAATTTGAAAGATTTATTATGGATTTGCATTTGGTAGACTATGCTAGTAAAAACTACAGTGTCATTAATTTAGAAACTGAATCCTTCAAAGTTCAAACAATATCAATTATTTTGGATTTTTGAAAGTAAATAAGCAAAGTAGTCACTAATATATAAAAAAATTCTTAATTTCACTGATATATCGATCCAATAACTCAAACTACATACTAGGTTTTTTTTTGTCTGTTTAATTAATTTGTACAGACCAAAACTACCAGAAACAGAAAGATAACTAAAAAAATTGTATAATTACATAAAGAAAAGTTGATTAAAAACACATTATAGATGAAGTACCCCACAAATTAACAATCTTGCCAGGTACCGTTCGATGGATGAGTCAGTGAGGTTAATGGAGTAGTGACTTTCAGCCGGATGAGCATACTAGTTATGCATGGTTGATTTGCTTCTGCTGCTGGGTAACCATCAGGCATGCATAGTCGCGGCTTTTTCTTGGGTGGATCAAGTGGCACTCCCCTGTGTCTACTGTGGACGACTGCTGCTTCTTGTTCCTTTTCTTCCATAGAAACCAGTGGAGGAGGCCCCTGAGGCAGGCACATCATCGAAGGAGGAACCGCATGATCATGATCAGGAGGAATATTAAGATTGGGTGTTGGAATAGAAGGAGCAAGATGATGATCAGGAGCCGAACGTTTTCTCTTACTACCCCACTTGATAGTACAAATGTCTGACCACGAAATTGGATCATGATCATGAGCAATAACAGCGCAAGGAGGAGCAGGATGACGATGAGTTTCGTTACCGTATTTGAGGCTTCCACCAATATTGACAGGAACCTGAAAATACTATAGCTCATTTGGTCTGCGTTTTCATCTACCTAGAATTTGATCATGACAAGGATAAATGCCGACATATAATCATTCTAAATTCCAAGAACCAAACCATGTCACACACTCTGTCAATCTATTAAAATAAACCCTGAGAACAATGACAATAACAAAAGGAAAAGAAAACAAATCCATTCCATGAGAAAACACAGACACAGTTTACTCATCACTTATTTGCTGCTAATGCAGAGGATGAGCAACTTCCAACATACCTCATGAAGAGAGGAAACAACTAAAACACATACAAGATCATAGAAATGTCAACCTTCAGTGGTTTTCTTATTAGATTACATTACTAGGATAAGGTCAAATCTCTGTTCCATGGCAATTGTATAAATAGAAGACCTCACTTCCACCCCCTGTGAATTTTCCTCTCTTGCATATGTTAGGCATGTTTATAAGGGTGAGGTAATTAAGACACATGCTTCCTTATTGATTTTTTCCTTTCAAGATTAGTTGAAGATTAATTATTATAGTGACCGCTTTTTCTAAGTGTCGAGGAAATGGGCGAGGGAGATGGGTGTAGGAGAAGGGCTCTTTAGTGACATTTGGTTGTTAGACATGTTCTTAACTTGAGTTCTCCTTGTTTCAGAAAATTGACAATATTCCTATCACTTGCCATACTAATGTGATGATATAGGAGCTCTCACTAGATCCATTTTTGTTGTACACAAGAACAAAGAATGATCCTCAAATATTATGCTATATCATAATTTAAACTTTTATTTTTTATTTTTTATAAAGGTTTAGAATGAGAGCTTAGAAGAATGCAAACTAGCAACTGGAACATTGGTAGTGATAATTGCTGAAATCATTGCGGTTATTCTACTTTATAAAAAGCGATAATCCCGTAGGGCTCCTGCTATAAATAACAACTTAGGCCTAAAGCAAATTCATCATTGAAAAAGTTTCCGCAATCAAACTGTGGAAAATATTAGTTAAGGTTTTTTTTTATTTTCTTTTGCAAAATCAAATATTGGAAAAAAAAATTTATGTGAAACTTTTCCACAGTTTTTTCTCCATCGTAAACTTTGTTCTACATAATTTTTTTTTTTCAAAAAATCAAACACACCCTAAGTAAATTGAGTTGAGCAAGTGCTCTAGACTCTCCAAAATAAACAACTAGAAAAAATAAAGATAAACGTTAACAACTTAAGGCTAATTTGATTTGGCTAATAAAACACCCTAATGATAACTGAACCCTGTTATAAAAAACAAGTGCAAAATATCAAAGTAACTTTCTCTGTTTCTAAGGCTCGACGAGTACAAGGAATGAACTGATAGGGTTTTACATAAGAGCTTGATTTGGCAGAAGATCAGGGAAAGACAGCCATGGAAAGCCTGCATCAGGGGGTTTATTCTGAGCTTTTTTTTTTTATTCCAAGAAACTTCCAACTATTGAAATTCTTTGCCAGTAGATGATGCTGAGAAACTAAGAAAAGTTTGAAGTGTTGGTGGTCACACACACATATTCCCTTTTTTCTGGTAGGATAGAGCATTTTAAGTTATAGCCAACTGAGAATTGGAATTTAGGCCCATGTCATAAGGCATATATACTGCACAGAAATTATAGAAGCCGCAAAATGCTTTTGAATCAGTCAGATGCATAGGAGATGGGATTTGCATTTGCAATGTTTCTGCTTGGAAAAAAAAACTACTTCGTTTTCTTTTTGTGATCGAAGTCCTTCCTAATTAAGATAAACATTGCTTCAATAATTAAGAATGATACTGAATGGGCGTGGACACTTTTTAAGTTTTGGTGGATCCCTGGTTGCTTGATGATGCTCTGATCGGTTTCTGATAACTCCATTGATTGGAGTGAGGTAAAAACAAAGACCGCCGGAGTCATCAAAAGTGTTATTCTTATGCATTTAGCAACAAAGACACTATTAATTATGAATTGTATGCTACATGGGTCATGCATGAGTATGTTGATTTAAATAGTAATGAGCAAATATATCAATGAATATGTTAGTGTAATAACAAATGTATGCTGAATCCCCTAGCTATGCAATGCTGTTTTTGGTATGTTGCTCACTCTCAGTCAAAGAAGTTGTAGTAATTCCATTGAATTTGTACTACGGTGACACTAATTTGGAAAGGGAATCCTTCAAACAATATTGATGATTTTGGATTTTTGGAAAGTAAATAAGGAAAGTCACTGTCCCTTTTAGTTTTAACTTCTGTAGTTTCTTGAAGATTCACTCAAATAAAGAAAACCCTATTTGATCGAATTCAAATAATCAAATATAGACCGGAAAATGACTTCAATTTTGTATGGAAGATTGAGCAACGACAACATAACATGCATTCCAACGTTCCATTGAGAGAGTGACATGTTAATGTATACAAACCAATGTTCCATTGAGAGAGTGACATGTTAATGTATACAAAATTTCTTTGTTTTACTGATATATCAATCCAATAACTCAATTTACATATTATTTTTTTCTACCAAAAGCAGAAAGATAACAAGGATTTAGGGTTTAGGGTTTAGGGTTTAAGGAAAGGTAAAGAAAATCTTAATTAAAAACCCATTAAAGATGAAGAACCCCACAAATTAACAATCTTGCTAGGTATCGTTTGATGGATGAGTCAGTGAGGTTAATGCAGTAGTGAGTTTCGGCCGGATGAGCATACTAGGTCTGCATGGTTGATTTGCTTCTGCTGCTGGGTAACCATCAGGCATGCACAATCGCGGCTTTTTCTTCGGTGTATGCAGTGGCACTCCCCTGTGGATGACTGCTGTTTCTTGTTCCTTTTCTTCCATAGAAACCAGTGGAGGAGGCCCTTGAGGCAGGCACATCATCGAAGAAAAGGAGGACATCATTGAAGGAGGAACTGCATGATCATGATCAGGAGGAGGAATATTAAGATTGAGTGTTGGAATGGAAGGAGGGGGAAGATGATGATCATGATTGAGAGCAGAACGTTTTCTCTTACAACCCCACTCGATAGTACTGATGTCTGACCACGAAATTGGATCATGATCATCTGCAGTAACAGCACGAGGAGGAGCAGGATGACAATGAGTTTTGTTAGCGTATTTGAGATCATTAATCAAGATTTGAGCGACTATAACCTCTTCTATTGTGTATGGTGATGGTGGAGGAATCCCTCCTTTCATCTTCATCTTTTCTTTCATGAAGATGACTCTCTTGGCTGTAATTGCGACTGTTACAACTCTGTAAGAAAGTAGAGACAGAGAACCAAAGCAGCAAAGCTATTTATAAGAAGAACAGAATAAACATTAACCAATGCAAATTAGAAACCACCAAAAACTCCACTTCACTTGCTTCTTATACTAGTTTTGTAAATATTGTCTCAAAATAGAAACCAAAGAAGAGCCACCAATGCAAATTTAGAAACAGAAAGAAGAACTCATGATCACCATCCAATTTTATTCTTGTACACGGTTTGAAAATTGTATCAAAACTAAAAACCAAATCAGAAACTCCATTTACTCGCTTGGATTCTCTCTTCTTTCGATTTTGACTCTTTGAGAATAATTTTATGGACTATTAGTCCCCGGCTTTATTTGCACACTTCATGTTTCTGTTGCAGCTCCAATCTACATGCCAAGACGTGCTTTGTGGCATCGAATAGGAGACCTTCAACAAATTCAATTGAGAAGAAGCCACTCAGAGGAAAATTTTTGGAATCAAAGTTTAAAAAGCATCTATGTGAATTACAAATTGATTATTGGAGTAGTTTCACTAGCAAAAGAAGTGTTTTTCATGCGATCCATTAATTATGGTTTGAGTGTCGTTGCACCACTGATACGTACCCTATGAAGGATGACGATTTGAAGTTTGAACAGTGCAACTTATGCCTACTAGAATGTCAATAACATACGTCCTTCACCTTTTAAATCAAGCCACTCAAACTTGATTACACTAATTGTGCCAACCTGATTTCTTTTGAAGTGTATTCTGATGCCGAGTTTAAACAAGGCACCATAGAGATCACTGTAGAGCAGAATCAAGTCATGCTTCTTCCACATTTGACAATGATGGTTTTCTTATTTATTTATATGCTATAATGATTATGTTTATCATTCTTGTAACTTATCGGTGTAGGAGCACTTGAAGTTTGCAGGCTTCATTACCTGAATTGATTGGAGAAAATTGATTATCAATAGCTGCTCCATATGTTCCCATTTGCATTGTAGCTGAACAATGAGAATGAGATTGTTTGACAAAATATAGGAATAAAAAAATAAAGTGATTTAGAAGCAACAAGGAGTACACCCCTTTCGGTCCCCAAAGTTTTCATGGAATTGCCGCAAAACATCTCTTATTGTCTACTCCCCTCTCCATAGAATTCTAATAGAGTAGACCTCCATGTGTTGTCGCAAAAATTGGCAAAAAGTTGAAGTGCTTTGGTCTTTGTTTCAGTTTCCATTAAAGTTAATGGAGATGAACTTAATTGGTATCTAACTGAGGTAAATGTGAAGCAACAACAATAAACTCAGCCTCTCAATTAAAACTATGAAGTTTGGGTTTCCACCAACATTGACAGGAACCTAAAAATAAAAATACTATAACTCATTTGGTCTTCATTTTCGTCTACCTAGAATTTGATCATCACAAGAATAGATGCCCACAAATAATCATTCTAAATTCCAAGAACCAAACCATGTCACACGCTCCGTCAATCTATTGAAATAAACCCTGAGAACAATGATAATAACAAAAAGAAAAGAAAACAAATCCATTCCATGATAAAACACAGACACAGTTTACTCGTCACTTATTTTTACTAACAAACCTCATCAAGAGAGGAAATAACTCAAATACATATAAGATCATAGAAAAATCAACCATCAGTTGTTTTCTTATTAGATTACATTACTAGGATAAGGTCAAATCTCTGTTGCGTGGCAATTGGATAATTAGAAGACCTCACTTCATTTCCAACCCCCATTGAATTTTCCTCTCTTGTGGTTTCCATGCTTACCAAATTTCCCGTGCTTAAATTTTCCCTGATGTCCAGATCCGTATCCATGTCCATATCCATATCCGTGCCCCTGATAGCCCCCATGTGAACGACCATGAGCACCATAAAGACCAGCAGCCGCAGCCATACCACTAGCTAACATCCCTCCTGCTCCTATACCATGACCTGTATATATCCCACGTTAAGAGATATTGCAGCAAGCAAATTTACTGGAAAGAAAAGCATCGTTTTTTAGACAACAAATCTCAAATAATGCCAGGTTTTGTGCCATTTCGGCTATAATGGACATAAAACGTACCATGTTTAACAAAGATCAGCAAAGCAAAGCAAAGCTATCGCCTGTGTTAAAGATGATTTATAATTTGCCTTCCTCATTGCAAGGCAAATATCAATTGAACTTCAAAAATTTTGCTCATTAATGACATATGTAAAAGTGGTTACTCAGCAAAAAGAAGTAAAAAAAATAAAAATAAAAAATAACCTGGATCCTTGAAAGCATATATTTTTTCTCAAGCTCAGAATATAATCGACTATAAAAATACCTCCATGTGGACCTGGATAACCAGCTGATGGGTATCCACTTGAAGGTGGATATCCTGCTGGAGGGTAGCCTTGTGGAGGGTAGCCGTTGGATGGGTAACCTTGCGAGGGATAGCCATTTGAACCATATGAAGGATAGCCCTGAGGAGGATATCCTGCAGGAGGATAGCCTTGTGGAGGGTATGCACCACATGCTGGAGGATAAGCAGATCCAGAAAATCCATAACCAAGGTTGGAATAAAGCCCTTTATCGCCTCCCATTTTACTTCACTGTAGAGGTATAACAACAAAAGAGAAACAAGGGATTCTTGTTAGAGACAAACCATTTGATATAAAATGTAGACGAAACCTATGTTCAGCTATGATATGAGACAGGACTAAATGCTATGCATGCTAATACCAATGTTTACTCATCGTCCAATACTACGATATCAATCGAACAAACAAAAAACATATATTACAACCAGCACAAGAACCAACTTCACTGCAGTTTAATGGCGCCTACTTGCCCATAGAATGAAGATCAATTTGAATAGTTTGTAAAAACAAAATTCAGTCTCTGCTACCATCAACAACGTCCTTCCTTTTGTTAGGGAGTGTTTCTTTTTTTTTTTCGGCACTCAACACCAAACACTCAAGGCTAAACACCTCATTGGTATTTATTTAATTGTTTTTTTCTTATTATTAGAAGAAAAAACAAATGCTACTTCAGTATGGATCGGACATGTTCTCACATCCAGTGAATTGTATAAATCAATTTATAGCTTCTAAGGCCATTTCAAATGCATCCATAAGCCGCGATCCAACCCAAACCGTTATGATTTTGCTGCTTGGAAGTTTATACTTTACCATGCATGAAACTTACACCATACCATCTCCCTACTGGAGATGCTCTAATAGGCAATATTCCAAAATGTTACTATTTAACCAATCCTTTACTCAGCGAAAATCAAATCATCATGATCAATACAAAAACAACTAAAAATTCAATCTTACATACTAAGAGCTAATTTCAACACACAAAATAAAAAATGGATACAAGGGATTAGGATTACCTGCTTGCTTAAGAAAATGGTGAGTTGCCGGGCAATTCCTGTGTGGTGTAAGGAGGAAAGTTGACAAGAGTGGGTATGTTTAAATAAGGCAAAGAGAGAGCCTTGGGGTTTAAATAAGGAAAGTTGACGGTAATATCATATCGTATCTGATACGTTCAAGCGTTGCTTCGACGCGTCTGAGTGCATCAGCTATGGACTAGCATACTCCACTCTCCAAGAAGATCTGATTCGCCACGCCACCAGGAGAGTTGTTGCTCTGTAAGGTGACCTTTCTGCCCCCCTAGAAACACCAATAGGTGTGTTTGATTTTTGAAAAAAGTTTTCTAATGAAAAAAAGTTCATGGAACATTCAAAAGTTTTTTTTTTCACTGTTTGATTGAACCAAGGGAAAAAAATATCGTTAGAGAGAATATTTCTATTTTGTGGAGGAACTGTTGAGGATAAGATAGGAATTTGTTCAACGAGACTTTAAATGTTCAGATGTTGAGTCTCTTGAGGGATTTAAGTCGAGGAGAGAGTCGTCAGTGAGTAACAAATCTAAGGGTCTGTTTGTTTCCACGAAAAATAGACATGAAAATTAAAATCGTTTCCGTGAATTCAATTCCAAGGTCTCTTCCTTGGACTTGGATTCCCATGAGTAGTGGGAAATCGGTCTTATGAAAAATCAATTTTCTGTCAGTAAATAAACAGCCAAACAACGAAAATTTGCATAAAAAGGAAAATGGCTAACCAAACATACCCTAACAGGAAAAGTTTTCTGAGGCAAAGCCTAAACAAAATTTTCCTGCTTCAAGCGGTAAAACATTTCACTGGTGGAAAAAAATTTCCATGAAAAATCAAATGCCAAAAAACATATTTTTGGAGAAAACTTTTCTTTTTCCATGAAACACCGAAAATCAAACACACCATATATATACTAAGGGCGTCTCATCTAAGGTTGGCAATGGGTCGGGTTAAGTGGTTTCAGGTTGAGCCACGAGGGTTGGCGAGTCTGACAAGTCCAACCCGAACCGTGCCTGTTTAGTTGTCGAGGCAATTTATTTTATTTAAATAAGTGATTTCGCCAATGAATTTTATTTCTAATTACTTCAAAGAAAATATCAAATAAACAAACATTTGATTTAATACCTTTTATGGATTCACTTATTTCAAAATATTTTGAAAAGTATTTACTTAATTAAGTGAAATTTTAAATCAATTATTTCTTAAACTTGTAAAACTTATGTGATTTTTAATCTAATCAAGTTCAAATCATTTCTTAATTTACAAAAAGGAATGAGATATATAATATATTCTTACGAATGTATTGCTCACATCCTCATACGGGTCAAAACGGGTTAAACAAGCTCAACCCGAATCCGATCCTTTAACTTATCGTCCAAATTTATAACCCCAGAGGTTTCATGACACAAAGCTTGGAGTTGAATAATCCGAAGAAGTCACTGAAATTGCAGAGTTGAGAGTTGTTTCTTTACTCGATTGAGAGTTTCAAAAGTAGTGTCTGATCTAGATTTATTTAATCCAACGATCGAGAAGTGCACCCTCACCGGGTGGATGTCAGATTAACTTCATTGAATCACCACTCTTTTAATTTCTATAGTGTTTTGTACGTATGATATGGACTCATCACTTATATCACCTAAATAATTTCCCTCCACCTTTCCAGGAGCATGAACTCCACTTGCAATGCCAATAGTAAGCCCATTGGATCTAAAAATCGTCAGGGATGACAACCCAATTCCATAAACATGACATTGCATTAAAGACTTTTTTTTAACATATAAAACATTGGCCCTAATAAATTTGTATTCGGTTGTTCGACTAATTTGCACATTAACTATACTTTTCCTTATCTGTTTGGCCAACGACATGAGGAGCAAGTGTTATATAGATTCGATAAGTGTTCCTCGAGATATATCATAAAACGTCATTTCAAGGACCTCTTTGCACCTTCTAACGATATGGTTTATAAGCTAATGACTTTTCAACTTTGATTTCCACCATTGTTTTTCAAAACACATTTAACGGAGCTCATTTTTTATAATTATATTTCAATGCTCTAAGGTTTCTCAAGTGTAAACAATTTTATAACGACACTGGTGATAGGTTTAGCTATGTGATTGTAGATAATGGGAGCTCACATGCATCACAGTGTGCATGAAGTCTTCACTCTATTCAATCAGAGACCTACATGGGCAGAGTAAGTATAAGTTTTCTCAGTGACCATATCTACCTATATAATCTTGCTCCCATACTTATTTGCATTTGATGCAGGTGTTGCAGTCTATATATCATTATGTCAAGGCCTATGTGGAAGCATACTTTAGGGGCATTGTCAGCATAAGAAATATGCGTGAATGAAATGAAGTATCATCTTGATTGCTTATGTGTACTACAATCTTGTGGTTGTTTGCATAAATGATAATGGTTTTGATGTGGCAGCCAACATACTTGGTGTTGCCACCTTTAGTGAAAAGAGCTCCAGGGAGACCAAGGATAGAGAGGAGAAGAGATGAGGATTGAGTTGTTCAGAAGTAAGCCATGAGTTGCAAAAGGTGTGGAATGAAGGGTCACAACAATAGAACCTGTAAAAACCTCCTAGGGAACAGACTGCCGACAATGGAAAGACATCTAAGAAGTCCAAGGGACCTATATTTAGGAGGGTTACGAACAACAAGCCAAGTGGTGCAAAGATTGGAATGGTGTGTTAATGATACACTTGTTGCAAGTTATGTTAATGATACACTGGTATTGTAACTTATTGGTGTAGGAGCACTTGACGAAGTTTGAAGGCTTCATTACCTGAATTGATTGGAGAAATTTGATTATCAATCGCTGCTCCATATGTTCCCAGTTGCACTGAACAATGAAAATGAGATTGTTTGAAAAAATTTAGGAATCACATTTTCTCTCAAAAAACAAAGTGATTTAGAAGCAACAAGGAGTATAGATATGGTGGCAATTAAAAACTACATCTTAAACCTCGCTCATTCCTCTCTTCCATTTCTATTTCTCTTATCCACACCCCTTCGGTCCCCTAACTTTTCATGGAACTGCAGCAAAACATCTCTTCTCATCTCCATAGAATTCTACTAGAGTTGACCTCCCTGTGTTGTAGCAAAATTTGGCAAAAAAGTTGAAGTGCTTTGGTCATGGTTTCAGTTTCCATTAAAATTAATGGAGAAGAACTTAATTGGTATCTAACTGAAAATACTATAGCTCATTTGGTCTGTGTTTCAGTTTCCATTAAAGTTAATGGAGATGAACTTAATTGGTATCCAACTGAAAATACTATAGCTCATTCGGTCTGCATTTTCGTTTACCTAGAATTTTATCATCATAAGGATAGATGCCACAAATAATCATTCGAAAAGAAAACAAATCCCTTCCATGAGAAAACGCAGACACAGTTTACTCGGCACTTATTTGTTATTGCAGAGGATGAGCAACTTCCAACAAACCTCATCAAGAGAGGAAACAACTCAAATAGATCATAGAAAAGTAAACCCCATCAGTGGTTTTCTTATTAGATTACATTACTAGGATAAGATCAAATCTCTGTTGCATGCAATTGTATAAATAGATGACCTCACTTCCACCCCCCGAATTTTCCTCTCTTGTGTTTTCCAAACATTCCATGCTTACCAAATTTCCCATGCTTAAATTTTCCATGATGTCCATATCCGTACCCGTGATAGCCCCCGTGTGAAAGATGATGAGCACCATAGAGAGCAGCAGCAGCAGCAGTAGCAGTAGCCATACCACCAGCTACCATCCCTCCTGCTCCTACACCATGACCTGCATATATCCCATGTTAAGAGATTTTGCAGCGAGCAAATTTACTGGAAATAAAAGCAGTCATTTTTTATGGCAATAAATCTCAACTAATGCCAGGGTTTGGTGCCATTTCAGCTATAATGGCCATAAAACAGACCATATTTAACAAAGGTGATCAAAGGAATATGTATCACCTGTGTTAAAGATGATTTATAATTTGCCTTCCTCATTGCAAGACAAATATCAATTGAACTTGGAAATTTTGCTCATTAATGTAATATGTAAAAGTGGTTACTCAGCAAAAGAAGTAAAAAAAATAGTAATCTGGATCCTTGATAGCATGTATTTTTCTCAAGCTCAGAATATAATCGACTATAAACAAACCTGCATATGAACCTGGATAGCCAGCTGATGGGTATCCAGCTGGAGGGTAGCCTTGTGGAGGGCAGCCGTGTGATGGGTAACCATATGGAGGATAGCCCTGTGAACCATATGGAGGATAGCCCTGAGGAGGATATCCTGCTGGAGGATAGCCTTGTGGAGGGTATGCACCAGGTGGTGGAGGACAATGGCCCTGTGAATGATAAGCATGTCCATAAGCAAAGTTGGAATAAAGCCCTTTATCACTTGACTCTGAATTGTTTCCGCCTCCCATTTTACTTCACTGTAAAGGTATTACAACAAAAGATGAACAAAGGATTCTTGTTAGAGACAAACCATTGCATATAAAACGTAGACGAAGCTAGGTTCAGCTATGATATGAGACAGGATTAAATGCTATGCTAATTCCAATGTTTACTCATTGTCCAATACTACATGATCAATCGAACAAACAAAAAGCATATATTATGACCAGCACAAGACCACTCAACCAAGTTTACTGCAGATTAATAGCCTACTTGCCATCAGAAAGAAGATCAATTAGAATAGTTTGTAAAAACAAAATTCGGTTTCTACTACCATCAACAACGTCGGTCCTTTTGAGCATCAACTTGGTATCTATGATATATTACTGGTTGAATTTACTCTCTCATAATTTAAAATCAACACATTTGATAAATAGTGATGTAAAGAATATATTCTAACAATAATGTATTTCACTAAGAAATATTGCGACCGACAATAGAGTAGTAGGTCATATACTCGGAATTTATTCTCCAGTATGCCATATATATGCCTCAAATTGCAAAAGATGAAGTGTTAGACTTAGAAGTATCTAAAGATTCTAAACAGCCCATTTTGACTCAATAATGAAGACAACGACCCACAATCACAATTGGGTCAATGAAGTTTAGATGATTTGATCCACATGAAAAACGGTAATCTAGCTAATACATGGTACATAAAATTACGACATAGAGTTTCTAATGTGACTTCTTATTAGTAAAAAAATAAAAATGTGACTATCCAACTTTTGTCTAATAGATTTTCAGTAAATCATAATATCACTAACTAAATCTAAGTATGGACATGTTCTCACTTCCAGTGAATTGTATAAATGGCTTCTAAGTCCATCTCATAAGCCGCGGTCCGACCAAAACTGTTATGCTTTGGCCGTTTTACTGCTTGGGAGTTTAAATTTTCACCATGCATGAAACTTACACCACACCATCTCATTATTCCAATTGTTTGTATTTAACCAATCCTATTCTCAATGAAAAACAAATCATCATGATCAATACAAAACCCAAATCATCATGATCAATACAAAAACACGTTTAAAGGAGAAAAATTTTAAATTAAAAAAAAAAAAAATTGATACAAGGGATTAGGATTCACCTGCTTGCTTAAGAAGATGGTGGGTTGCCCGCCAATTCCTGTGTGGTGAGTTTGTTTAAATAAGGCAAAGAGAGAGCGGTGTATTAAAATAACGACGCTAGCATATCGTATCTGATACATCAAGCGTTGATTCGACGCGACTGAGTGCATCAGCTATGGACCAGCAGAGTCCACTTTCGAAGAAGATCTGATTCACCACACCACACCACACCACCAGGAGAGTTGTTGCTATGTAAGATGACCGTACTGCCCACCATGGAAGTGCAAAAAACCCTTAAAAAACCAAATTTAGGGTTTTTTTTAGTTTGGCCTTCATTAATTCATGTCTAATAAAGTTAATTGAGTCCAAACTTAATTGAGTCCAACCCTCAAACTGACTTAAAGTTAACATATTAAATTTAGACTCAATTAATTTTTAAAATGAGTATCAAACTTTATTAGACATAAACTAACAAGGTCCAAACTAAAAAAAAAATCCAAAAATTTAAGAGTTTAGTTGGGGATTCTCATCTAGGGCTGGCAATGGGCAAGGTCGGGCGGTTTCAGGTTGAGTCATGAGGGTTGGCGAGTCTGATAAGTCATACCCAACCAAGCCTGTTTAGTTGTCAGACCACTTTAGAAAACCCTAACCCGTCTCGGTTATAAACGAGCTAGCCCGGCTTGACCCGCCATAACCCATTTATTTGAAACAAAATTTTATTTTATTTGAATAAATTAATGATATTACCAATTAATTTTATTTCTAATAATTTCAAAGAAAATATGTTAAATAAAGAAATACTTGATTTAACACCTATTATGGATTCATATATTTCAAAAACATTTTGAACACATCAAAACAAAGTGGCAGAGAGAGAATCTACATCTTGGCAAAACCGCATGATGAATGTGCAGTCGGGCCGAATGCATGATGACTGAAGCCCATGTATCATGGAAGTCTCTTAGTAACTATCATAACTCTTGGGGGGGGAGGGAGCCTAACTAAGGAATATTCGTCGCGAGTTATACACAACATGAGTAAAAGTATTTACTCGAGTGAAGTTTTAAATCAATTATTTCTTAAACTTATAAAGCTTATGTGATTTTTAATCTGGTCAAGTTCAAATCATTTTTCAAAAATGCTAGGAAACCATGCTTTTGCAACTAGGTTTTGTAACCATGGTGATGTGGCGTGATCTTGAAAGAATGATGAAATTCCCAAAATGTTTTTGTGTATCTCGAGGTTGTAAAAAACCTCCTCTAACAATGCCACATCATCATGGTTGCAAAACCTGGTTCCCTAGCCTCACTCATCATTTTTTAATTTACAAAAAAGGAAGGGCATATATGATATGTTCTTACCAATATTATTGCTCACATGCCCATACGGGTCAAAACGGTTGACAGGCTCCACCCGAACCTGACCCTTTAACTTAATGGGCTGGCCCGAAATGATCCAAAACCCATGAAGCTTCAACTCAAGAACGTTTATAACAGCAGGCTTCGAGTCGGATTGGTGGGCTCGAGCCAAATTGCCAGCCCTCCAATGCACAGAGCATGTGGGCTCTCAACAACTCATCAACCACAACCCAACTATGTTTAATTTTATTAAATGAAACCCAATTTTGTTGGGGGTGGAGGGGGGAGCAAGTCGGATCTATGCTTTGGCTGGGGGGAGGGAGGCAATTGTCCCCTTAGCTTTAAAAAAATCCACTTACTCATATTTTCGATATTGCCCCCTTTAAAAAAATTTAGGTTGCCTCCTCTAATATCCTATGTCTCTCAACTCTCGTTACCGAATTCTCAACTCTTGCTACCGAATACAGAAAGACTGAAAGACGCTTCACAAAATCACAGAGAGCAGCTTTGCCTCCAAACCTCCAGCTTCCAGGCTCTAGACCTTCCACTGTTCTATGTGAGTCGCGACCATATCACGCCTCCTCCAGGCTCCAGTCCTCCATTGGATCTACTCCTCTCAACCTCTCATTCGACTTCGAGACTCATTTTTATGGCATGTCCAGCGTCCTCCGACATGGTGGCATCACAGTTCTCGCCGTGACTCACTAACTCTGACTCCTTGAGTTAACTTAGTTACAAATTTTAGATTTATAGTCTTAAGTTACAAATTTTAGATTCATTTAATTTTATCATTTACTGATTTACATTACATATTTGAGAATTTGTGAGTCTAGTTCTATTGCTACTACTCAGTCTGACACTGATAGTTCTAATAAGGAGCTTCCTAGTTCTAAAATGAGTTGTATTGAGTTTCAATTTGACCAAGAAAACTCTTCTAATAGGTCATGGATTACGTAAGTCAATCAAGGAGTATCATCCCAGCATAAGGGATGAAATTCGAAGAACATACTTGCAAAAAGGTCCTTGCTAACCTCGGGCACATAATTTTAAGTAAACTTTGCAACAAAAAGTCTTACGGCATTTCAGTCCTTCTTGGTATGACGAATTTCCTACATGGTTAGAGTATAGAAAAGAGAAGTAGGCTGCGTACTGCTTGTGTTGCTACCTTTTCATATTTGAGAGTAAAGAACATGTGGGTAGTTGTGATGCTTTTGTCATTGAAAGATTTACCAATTGGAAGAAAATTGATAAGTACAAACACATGTTGGAGGGCCTAACAGTATTCACAATCAAGTTTGGAGTAATTGTGAAACTTTAATGAATCATTAACATCTCTGAACCATTGTGAATAAGCAAACAAATGAAATTCGAAGTGATTATAAAGTTCATCTAAATGCTTCTATTGCTTGGGTTCGATTCTTACTCCGACAAGGATTAGCTTTTCGTAGTCATGATGAATCTTGTGATTCAAATAATCGAGGAAATTTATTGGAAATGGTATATTTTCTTGGTGACACAATAAAGACATCAAGTGAGTAACTTTGGATAAATGTCATGAGAATCTCAAATTAATATCACCGGAGATTCAAAAAGATATTGCGAATGTTTGTACAACCGAAACCCCAAATGTTGTCATTCAAGACCTTGGAGTTTCTTTGTTTTCCATATTAGATTATGAAGCTCATGATATATCAATTAAATAGCAAATGGCTTTCGTGATCCGTTATGTGGACAAACATGGACATGTGATTGAGATACTTTTAGGTATTGAACATGTTTTTGACACTTCTGCTCTATCACTAAAAGCATCAATTGACGCTTTATTTTCCAAACACAAGTTAAGCATTTCAAGACTACGTGGCAAGGGTACGATGGGGCAAACAATATGCAAGTGGTCAAAATCAGCAATCAACTCTTAAACATGTCGGCGATACACATTGGGCTCACATTACAATTCTTTGATAAGCTTGATTAAGTTGTTCAATTCTATTATTGATGTGTTTGAGTGCATTAAGGAGACTCTAAAATTTGAGCAAAGAGTTGAAACATGGACTTTATTAAATTCACTACAATCCTTTTAATATTGCATTTGGTCTTCATTTGATGAAAAACACATTATGAATCACTTATGAATTGTCATGAGCATTGCATAGAAAGAATCAAGATATTGTAAATGCCATGAGTTTAGTCAAAGTAGCTAAAAAAATGCCTACAGTTGATGCGAGATGATGGATGAAACAATTTGCTAGATGAAGTTTCCTTATTTTGTAGCAAGCATGATATATAAATGCCTAACTTGGATGAATTTTATGTTGCTCGGGGACGATCACCACGTAATGTTGAAAATGTGACAAACATGCATCGTTATCAAGTTCAATTATTTAATATTGTTATTTATTTACAACTTCAAGAGCTCAACAACCATTTCAGTGAAGAGAATATTGAGTTGCTTTTATGTCTTTTGTGTTTGAGTCCAAATGATTCCTTATCAGATTTTGATAAGGGAAGATTGATTCGTTTTGCTTAGTTTTATCTTAATGATTTCTCAAAAATACAACTCAATGTTCTTGATAATCAGTTGGAGACATTTGTCATTGATGTGAGATCAAATAATGAGTTCTTGAAGTTGACAGGAATTAGCAATCTTGTTGAGAAGATGGTAAGGACTAGGGGTGGGCATCCCATCCCGCGATTCCGATCTTGTCCCAATTTTTCGAGTCTTTTTGGGATTGATCAAACCCATCATGATCCCATCCCGTCCCGATCTAGAGTGAGATGGAAATTTTCAATGGAAAAATGACTTGTAAGTCCTACATTTTATAATTATAGACCACAACATATCTAACAATTGAAAATGTCTCAAAATGTCTATTTTTGTAATTAATGACTCTTAAAAGGCACAAACCCAGCCCATGATTTAAAATAGTAACAAAGACGTTTTTGCCCTTTAACTTAAATGATCAATTTTCAAAAACAAAATCAGAAGATCATATCTTGAGGCTTGACTCAATTCAGTACAACTCCCCCACCACCATTAGTCTTCTTTATCCATCTCTAACCTAAAACCCTGTTCAACCTTGAGTCACTTTCAATCTCTTAGATACCACCACCACCACTGTGTACTCCTTTGATTCTTCTCAACTACAAGTAATATGGTGTTTTATATATAAATAGCTTTAACACCCAACATTGATAATGCATTAGAATTTGATTTTATTCTCTTGAAGCAAATCATTTAGTAGAACATATATATTTCCGTATTGCCTTCCTCTATTTGAATCGGGTTATTATTAATCGAAATTCATTCACCTTCTTAAAACCAATCATAAGTTTACTTTCAAAATTTTATTTTTTTACTTCCAGATTACCCAGCAAGAATTGATCAATTGTGTTTCAGGGACATGAAACAAATTTGAAAAAACTATCAAATTGCATTAAAAGATTATATATTTCATTTGTTTCAATTTAACTGAAATTTAAATACATAAATAACAACAGCATGTCAATATGTATAGGAATACGGGTATATTTATCTTTTTACATATCTTTTAGGCATGGTTTGTGGGTTTTAATAGTCTTGAATTACAAAAAGTAGGCATTTTGATGCATTTTCAATTGTTAGGGTCTTGTGTGCTCTACAATTATAAAAAGTAGTCCTTATAAGTCATTTTTTCCATTTTCAATTTCGCCCATCCTGTCTTGTCCTGAATTTATTTATTTAATATTTATTGTTGTTAATTTTAAATATTTATTAACTCAAAATTGTGTTTGTCAAATTAAGTGTGGTATATGAAGTTTTGAAGAGTTGTTTGAACTTAAAGTCACAAATAATGAAAAAGTACGTCTTATTCATTGACATCCCGAAAATATTCCGCCATAGTTAGGGCAAGCAAACCAACTCTCATACGAGCTCTCGGCGATTCATTCATCAAAATAACACTTTCATAGATAACTCCTTAATATGTATAATGATAAAAATAAATAAATAAATAAATAAATAGAGTATTGTATTCCTCAATTGATGACATAAATAAAAACATAAATAGAAACCTATAAAACAAAACCTAGCATATTCTGGAACAAAAACATTGTAATGTGCTTAAAGTGAGAATGGACTAGTCTAGTGTGCTTCGAAGAGTCGTCTCATTCTTATTAGTCTTGGACCTTGTATAGCTGCCTAGACTATACTTGAGTCTTGCCCCTACTATTTCAGAGTTTGTAAAAAGTAAACTTAATGGGAAGGGTTGATAATATAGTAATTATACGATTATATGTTTAAATGTGCATGTAGTAATAAGTTTAGACTCCACAAAAATCCAATCATGTTCATCCCGTCTCGTTCCGTTCCTAACCCGTTTGGGACGGGAGGAGGTTGGAATGATGTATATCATGTCCCAAAGATAAAGCAACGGGATGAGGTCTATCATACGTTGCTTTATCTTTGGGACGAGATAGATCTCATCCCGACCTCGTCCCATCCTAAATAGGTTCGGGACGGGATAGGATGAACATGATTGGATTTTTGTGCAATCTGAACTTATTATTTAACCATATAATCCTATAATTACTATATTATCAACCCTTTCCCATTCGGTCTAGTTATTTCAGACTCTAAAAAAGTAGGGTCAAGGCTCAAGTATAGTCTAAGCAGGTATACGAGGTTCAAGTCCAATGAAAGTGGGGCAACTCTTCGAAGCTACACTAGACAAGCCCATTCTCACTTTAAGCACATAGCATAGTGTTTTTGTTCCAGAATATACAAGGTCTTTTTTTGTAGGTTTTTATATATGTTCTTATTTATGTCATCAATTCAAGAATACTATAATTTATTTTCCATCATTATACATATTAAGGAGTTATTATGAAAGTGTTATTGTTTTAAACTTTAAGAAAGTTATTTATGATGTTAATTTCACACAACTCTTGAAAACTTCATGTACAGACTTAATTTGACACAAACAATTTTGAATTAATAAATATTAAAACTAATAATAATAAATGCCAAAGGTGTACCAGCTGAGTTGGTAGAGGTGTGTCGGATGGTATCACACGTTACGGATTCGAACCCGGCCGGCGGCATGGGGTGGGGAGGGTTAAGGGTCAAAAAAAAAGTCAAATAAATAATTTGGGATGAGAGGGGATGGGTGAGATTGAAATTCTCCATCCTGAGGGTTAAGGGTAAAAATAAATAAATAAATAAATAAAGTCAAATAAATAAGTTCGGGATGGGTGAGATTGAATTTCTCCATCACAATCCCATCCTGCTCTAGATCAAGGCGGGATGGGAGAGGAATGAGTTTGATCAATCTAAAAAAAACCCGAAAAAATCGAGATGGGAAGGGTTTGGGATCGCGAGATGAGATGTCCACCCTTAGATATTTTGTATCATTTGATCTATAAGCTTATTACTTTAACCTTAATATTACCAGCTGCAACTGTCAGTGTTAAGAATCGATTACATAATCGAATGGGAGATCAATGGATGGCAAATAATTTGATTGCATATGTTGGAAAAACATATTTAATGGCATCGATGATGAGGTGATTATGCTGCATTACCAAAACATGAGAACCCACAGAGAGCCTTTGCCAAAATCCAATTTATATCAGCATCGACTCATTATGTTTCACTTATACTACTTAAGAATCAAATCATATTTATCTATTTATTTTAATATTTAAATCATCTATAATCTTTATTTTGCTCCCCTTTGTCCGCAATCCTGGCTCCGCCCCCTGAATGAGACTAGGAGTTTATCCAAATATACAATTACTTCTCCACTTTAAAAGCTCCACTTTGAAATCGCTTTCAATGGAGCACGTGCCTTAACAAAATTGCACCCTCATGTGGGCCTCATGAGATTAAGCTTTGAGAATAAAATTGTATTGTGCTTAAAGTGAGAATGGACTGGTCTAGTGTGCTTCAAAGAGCAGTCTCATTCTTATTAGTCTTGGACCTTGTATAGTTGCCTAGATTATACTTGAGCCTTGCCCCTACTATTTCAGAGTTTGAAAAAAGTAGACCTAATGGGAAGAGTTGATAATATAGTAAATATAGGACATATGTTTAAACATGCACGTAGTATTAAGTTCAGACTGCATAAAAATCCAATCATGCTCATCCCGTTCCTAACTCGTTTGGGACGGGAGGAGGTTGGGATGAGGTATATCCTGTCCCAAAGATGAAGCAACGGGATGAGGTCTATCATGTCCCGTGCCCACCCCTAGTAAGGATAAAGAATGATATTTTTAGGGGTGGGCACGGGATGGGATGGACCACATACGTTACTTTATCTTCGGGGCGAGATAGACCTCATCCTGACCTTGTCCCATCTCAAATAGGTTCGGGACGGGATGAGCATGATTGGATTTTTGTACAATCTGAACTTATTATTTAACCATATAATCCTGTAATTACTATATTATCAACCCTTCCCATTAGGTCTAGTTATTTCAAACTCTAAAAAAGTAGGGACAAGGCTCAAGTATAGTCTAGGCAGGTATACAAGGTTCAAGTCCAGTGAAAGTCGGGCGACTCTTTGAAGCACACTAGACAAGCCCATTCTCACTTTAAGCACATAGCATAGTATTTTTGTTCCGGAATATACAAGGTCTTTTTTTGTAGGTTTTTATTTATGTTCTTATTTATGTCATCAATTCAAGAATACTATAGTTTATTTTCCATTATTATACATATTAAGGAGTTATCATGAAAGTGTTATTGTTTTAAACTTTAATAAAGTTATTTATGATTTTAAGTTCACACAACTCTTGAAAACTTCATGTACACACTTAATTTGACACAAACAATTTTGAATTAATAAATATTAAAACTAATAATAATAAATGCCAAAGGTGTACCAGCTGAGTTGGTAAAGGTGTGTCGGATGGTATCACACATCACGGGTTTGAACCCGTCCGGCGGCATGGGGTGGGAAGGGCCAAGGGTAAAAGAAAAAAAAAAAAAAAAAAAAAAAAAAAAGTCAAATAAATAAGTTTGAGATGGGTGAGAATTGAAATTCTCCATCCTGAGGGTTGAGGGTTAAGGGTAAGAAAAAAAAAAAGCCAAATAAATAAATTTGGCTCCATCCCGATCCCATCCTGATCTAGATTGAGGCAGGATGGGATATGGATGAGTTTGATCAATCCCAAAAAACTCGAAAAAATCGATATGGGAACGGGTTGGGATCCCGGGATGGGAAGGGGTTGGGATCGCGGGATGGGATGCCCACCCCTTAGATATTTTGTATCATTTGATCTATAAACTTATTACTTTAGCCTTAATATTACCAGCTGCAACTGCTAGTGTCAAGAATCGATTACATAATCGATTGGAAGATCAATGGATGGTAGATAGTTTGATTACATATGTTGAGAAAACATATTTAATGACATTGATGATGAGATGATTATGCTGCATTACCAAAACATGAGAAACCCCGCAAAGAGCTTTTGCCAAAATCCAATTTATATCAACATTGACTCATTATGTTTCTCTTGTACTACTTAAGACTTAAATCATATTTATCTATTTATTTTAAGAATTAAATCATCTATAATCTTTATTTTGCTCCCCTTTGTCCGCAATCCTGGCTCCGCCCCCTGCATGAGACTAGTTGTTTATCCAAATATACGATTACTTCTCCACTTTGAAAATGCTTTCAATGGAGCACTTGCCTGATAAAAATTGCACCCTCATGAGATTGAGCTTTACATATAGCAGTCCGCCCTAAACTCATTCACTGGATTTCCGCTTGATTTTCCATTTTTCACCGTAGCACACCATCAATGGCAAGAAATTTCAAGTTCTTTTGTAGAATGTGATGGAAGATTTTCTCCATAAAATTTATTCATTTGCAGAATGAACACTTGTGAAAAATTGCAGTCTACAGACCAAGTAAGTCTCACTAGTTTTGATCTTTTGCTAAATAAAAGTAATTTCATTCTTTTTTCAGATTGCATTTGATAAAACGCATGCCATGTTTGCATCAAGCAATAATTGTAAAATTTCAATGTTGAAGAAACTGATAGATTTCAGAAGATGGAGGAGACCCTTATCAAGGATAACTTGACAAAATTTAGTTATCTCATCCATTCTGATGAAAACTGCAATCAACAGAACTTCCAAGTTTTTATATTTTCTTTTATTTACAAGAAAAACTGATCAGAAACAGACAATTGAGTTCAACTATGTCATTCAAGACAGCAGAACCAAAACAGTGTACAGAATAGAATTTACAGTTCAAAATGGGAAACTACAGATGGTTTACATCACAGTGCATTTATCTTTGTTCTTTGCTTCCTGTTGCCTAGGAGAATTACCTGTGCTGCTCCTCTGTACCTCCAAATGAAGAACAAAATTTGTCAAGATTCACATCTAAACAACTTCATTTTTTGAAGTAGGAAATTACATATAAAAAAAAAAATCTATTTATAAAGTTTAGCACTTATCATGGTCCATTTGATTGCGTATGCAAAACCTCTAACGATTACAGGTCTCATGATTCTCTTTAGATGTTTAGGTTGCATTTGGAAATATCATAAGCAGGAAGCAAGCTTTTTAGGTTTTCTATATGCTATTGATTAAAGAAGTGTCTATTTGCTGTATGTAAAAGATGACAACTTCGAACATCTCCACCCAAGAGTGCAAACTCAAACTCATATGGTTCTTAGTAGGTAAACCCATTTGAGGTTGAACCACAGGTACGCTCTAGTGGTAAAATCAGCATAAAGCCAAAAATACACCTCATAACAGTTAAAAGTAAAACAGTCAATGCTGCTTTCCATGAAATAAATTCTTTTTATAGCTTTTGAAAGCTAACCAGTAGCCAGTAGCCACGCAAGACTATTTTGTGTAAAGTGGGTAACTCGTCTAAATGATAAGACCCAAACTCTTTTCTGGCAATAGTTTGGGCATGAAGCTCAAACATGATGGGATTTGGGCCATCCATTGGAGCAAGAGTGCACCATTCAAAGCTCAACTAAAACTCATATTTAGTTTTTGAGCTTTGTCCATTGGAGAATGGAAATGCTATTTTGCCTAGAAATTTGCTAAATTGAACTAGTGGAATGCTTTCCCAAGGCTACCAAAACATGATATACCATTGGAGCCTTGAAACCAGTTCAAGGGTACCAACTGGATATTGCTTGAAAATTTACTTTCTCAATATTTAATAAAGATGCGAAAATCATGAAAGAACGGAGCCTTGTATAAAAGAGAAGGTTACATCATTATGTGAGTTGCATCAAATTTGAAAGACAATCTTCCTTGGTAAATTTACACTGAAAGGTAGATCAAGGAAGATGTATTTCTATGTAGGATGCAATAGGTATACAAAGAAGTTAACTTTCAGTGGGATCTCATGTTCTTGCTAGTTACAAAAATTATTTTAGCGTGTACAGATTAGGTTAGAGGGGAGATAATTTTGTTAAGTACTATCGATTTTCTTAAAGTTATGACCCACTGTTTATTTAACAGTATCAACTTAATTGGGATATGGGAGTAAAGATATTACATTCTAGACTTGCTTTGTATGATCTTTGTTTGTTTTAAATCTGATAGATAAACATAGAAAATAGCACCAGTAGTGACACAAGTTTCAGCAGAGAACAGTTAACAATGATGCTGCATTCAATGAAAGAAACTATGAATATTACGAAATACCAACTTACCTGAGGACCTGTGACAAGCCTTGACTGGCCACCAGATGGTGCCTGTTGTGAATTATGTTGTCGTTGTGGCTGGCTCTGTGGCTGGTTCTCGAACTCCTGTTGCTGCAAAGCTATTGCTAGCTGCAGGTCAGAGCTGTCAAAATACCACAAAACAAGAAAAATGATTATCACAAAAAATAAGCTAGAACAATTAGTCAGTGAGATCACTTCTTAAAAAAATGCCATTAAATGGCTACAAAAGTGAATATTACTAACTATGAACACTGTCTCTGCTCAAGTAGATTACGTAGGCATTAAACAGAACTATTTAGGGTAGTAACAATTCCACACATTCCTTAAAATGAATTACAACTCGCAACATTCCCATTATCTCCGAAGCACAAAAGTTCAAATCATTAGGAGAAAACTTTAGGCAATATTGCAGCTGCAACAAGGGATAATACATCGCTAAAGTCAGTTATGATCAGAAATTATGGAAAATTTGCTATTATTGAGGATAAATAATGATGATGTGCATAATGCATACAATGAAAAATAAAGATCTAATGAAGAAAATTACTTCATTTCGGAGCCCTCTGGTGCTGAACTATCAAAGTTAGCAAGGTAGTCCTGAAAAAAGAAATTGTACACCATTAACAGCATGATCATAATAACCTTCAACGACTTTCTAAATGTAAGAGATATGCACCGCAGTATTGGCCATGGCATTTTGCTCATTCCATCTATCATTGACATGACTATCCACCTTGAATTCCGTAAAGTTTCCTGTCATAAACACTGTATCTCCATTGACCTGAGTATTATGCATTGAAGTTAATAATAACAATAAGAAAATATAAACGAAATTAAATAAACGTAGACATTTTCTATTTCATAGGTACACTAAGAACTTGAGAGAAGACAATATTTAACCAGTATAAGTTCCTCGAGATACAGTACTAGGTAAAAATCTTACCTCATTTAACTTTTCCCATACCAGATCAGGCTGGTTAATGTAACCTTGGTCAGTAGCCAAGAGATAAAGTTCCCCATTGAACTGCAAATTAATAATGCCAAGTAGCTTTTAATATCATGCTGGGAAAGGGAGTAATATATTCAACCAAGTAAGAATCATTCTGAGACCATGATAGACTCCAATAACCTTAAACATGGTGCTGAAGTGATTGTTGCGGAAAAAAACACAAAGTTCACGTTCTTTTAGACCATCTTGTAGGCAAAATAAGCTGCAAAAGAAGTCGAGGATGATTAAGACACATGACAACATGTAATAGTCATAGCAGAAACAGAAGGTCCAGTAATAAATAGATACTAAAACAGGAAGTAACTACCCATATACGGTCAGCTGGCTTGCAGTGTTTTTCAAAAAGTTTCTAACCAGGTCTCCTGTTACAAATTAAGATAGAAAAAGGTAAATAAAGACAGGATAATCGAAAAAGAATGTGCATACTTCAAAAATCAAAGTACAACTTAATGTATCGTTCCATATAATGATGGCGAGCCCCTCACCATCTTGTTGGGTAATGTCACACTTGGATTGCTCATTACAAGGACTTTCTGTGTCCTTTTCAGCCTGTTCAGCCAAAATCATCTCACCTTCATACATAGGCTCTCGGTTTTCATAGGATGTGAGTTCTGTATCAAGTATGTGATCTTCTCCTTCATACATGGGCTCACTGCCATCAACACTTGAGGTCTCACCTTTGGGAACAGCAATCTTCTGTGTCAATTCGCCAGTTAAATCAGAGTCTGCATTTGTTGCAGGTGTACCAGAAACTGGCATTGCATCACCACTTAGATGATCTTCTTGAATCTGAACTGAAGATGTTGTTTGTTGAACTTCTTGATCATCACCAGGCACATGTTCTTTGGATGAAATTGATGAAACTCCTTCAGGCAAAGGTAAGGGTTCAGTTTGATTTGACACGACTTCATCCTTTTTCATTTGCGCTTGCAAATCACTAAAAACAAAATTCTCTTCAGATTCTTTAGAACTATCAAGATGACTTCCAGCAGAACATTTCGAAATTGACTGACTAGTTCCCATCGAACTTGACACCGTGCCATTTTGGCCACTGCTGGAAGCATCATTACCATGTGATATATCCACTTCTGGCAGACCTAAATTCTGCTGACCAGCAAGATGGCCCTCCAAATTGTCTGTAAGAATGTTTTTTTCAGAACATGCAAGAACTGTGCTTTCATCTAAAGAAATATTATTAATTGGTGGGATCGACGCAGATGCGTGTGATGGAGTTGGATCTCCACTATTAGACAACTGTAGGACTCTTAACAGTTCTGCTTCTTCCTCTAGGTCCCCCTTTCTTGCCATCTGATCAGACATGGAATGAGAAGACTCATTAAACGACATTGCTCTTGAAAGAGATGGAGATGGAACTCCTAAAGTCGCAGTTGTTGCAGCAGCAAAATCGATGCAATCTTCTTCAGAGTTACACTTTCGTTCTGACTCAGTATTTCTGGTTTCAAGAGCAACAAGCTCCCCCATGAGAGTGTTGTACGATTTAGATCCAACTGCATTCGCAGTTAGCGTGTCCTATTTATGTATGTATAGAAAAAATCAGTAATATAAGTGGGCAATTAGGCAGAAGAGAATGTACTCAGTAAAGACAATTTTTCAATAAAATATGTCACATCATACATATCCTACACTATAAAACCATCATTTAAGGTCCACCAAATCAAACATTTTGTTTTTACAATCTCCTTGATCTTCTCGATAAAAAAAAATAATAATAATAATAAAATAATAAAAATCTTCTTGATAACTAATAATTGACCCTTTTTAATGAGATGGAGCCCAGAATTTTGAGGCAACCCAGCATTACATAGGTAAACTAATTGCAAAATGTTTTATAGGCACATGGCGAAAGAGAAACTAAGAATCGAAAAGATACAGAAAATGCTTATCCCATTCATCAATTAAGAACAAAGTTAAAATGGCTGCCTGATCCGTTGCTTACATCAAAGCAAATATAGAAACAGAAACAGGATGATGGTCCTATTACTTTGGCTATAGTCGCATTGCTTATATATACAACTCTTTGGCAGAGCACACCAAACAAATGCCAAAATATGGAGTAACATTAAGTCAGATTGAAAAAAAAAGATACAAGTGTATGGAAAGGAAAATCAAAGAAAGAAAAACATGACCGAAGACCAAGGAAGTACGGACTCTTCGAAAAACTTGTCATATCAATGTCTGAAACGTATTCGACACCAACACTCGCTTGACACGCCTCTCACATGCGTCGGACATGTGATCACTGTGTCGGCAATTGTCAAACACATGGTTAATGTGGTCAACATGTTAGACACGCCTCTGATACCCACAAAACTTGATCAGGACACTCTCAAGACTCGGCAACCAACTTCGTTTTATTTTTACTTTTAGATGTAATTAATCACCTAATTTAATTGTTGTTGATCCATCTGAAGTGAATGACTCTTTCAATTGAGATTCAAGATAAATAGGGCAAGAACCACTAAAGTGAGTTAGTCTATGCTTCTTCTTAATCTTTGCTTTTTTTCTCATTTGTTTCTTCTCTCCTCTACTTCTCTACTTTGTCTTTTTTCTTACAACAGACTGTCATCTTCTTCTCCGCCTTGCACCTCTTCTTCTTTGTATTTTTTTCTACTTTTTTCTACTTGCAACAAAGATGAAGACACTTTAGGGAGGCACTTTATTAGATTATTGTTTATGTTTATATTACTTATTTTAAAAAAAAAAAGGTTGAAGTGTCGGCATATCATCGAGTCCTAGATTTTGGAAAATTGTCGAGTCGGCATGCCGTGTCTATGTCCGACACAACACACGTGTCCATGTCCATGGTCCTTGCTGAAGACTCACCTCAAATACACTTTGGACCAAACCAAAACGACATTCAAGGATTCATGACATCTGGAAAATTAAAGAGGCATAAAGTCTATACCTCTTTCAATCAATGCCAATCTTTTTTTTAAAGGGCAAATGGATTTTGATTGGATCCTTGAACCATAAAATGCCTTGGCAGGGTTCAAATCCTAGACTTGTGATACGATCCACCATAAATGTTAGTATCTTACCAGCTAAGCTACAACCATTGGTGTAATTTGAAGCATATCATCTATATTTGAAGCATATCATCTATCAAGACTTCATTTACATAATGAAATTGCAAAGCTAAATCAAAAGATTGACTGGTTAGTTAGAAGCAATTTTTTTTTCTTTTTTCTCATTAACAAAGCCAAATCCTACTAAATGTGGCCAGAACATTATGGCAGCAAAACACCAGCAAGTAGCAAGGTAACACTCTTTACTTAATTATATTTTGAGTGAAGGTTAAAAGTTTATTCAGGAAATAAAGAGATAACATCTTACACGACAAGGCATCAGATATCTTCCATGTAAGAATCTTTAAGTTACAATCAACTCCCCAAACCAGACATCCCTATTAAGTAATGATGCCTCGTGCTCAGATACCTTAAAAATGTCATAACCTCCATGAAAACCCGATCAGGCCAGTTGATTTTTGTTTGAATCTGTGAATTCCTTTCAAGCCGCAAATTTAAAAGGATAGCACAAGGAGCAAGTCAAAAGATTGAGAATTCCACCAATCTAAGTATCAATTTACACACTTTCTCTGACTTTTTATGCATGTTGTTTTCAGTAAATAAAATAAAATAAAAAAAAAAAAGGTTTGCTACTATGTAACAAGGGCAATACATTTGAATAAAAAATTATCTCATGTAATACACATGGCAACTCAGACACCAAACACATTAGGGACACTACATAAATACTTCCACATATATATTCGGCTATTCGCAAGATTCAAATCTTCATAATATTATATGAGCGTGTCATGGAAAGTTTGTGATACATTAGTACATATCTAGCATGATTGATCCACCACAAATAAAGCATATAAACAACAAATAACTGAAAACCCTATAGTTCAGTGTTACATAGGTTCCTTAATTTAGGGGGGGAACCTTCAATCTTTATGATATAGCACCCCCTTTCTTCCTATAGTAATGTATTTACTTCTAATATTGAACTTTTATTATTGTACATATTTAACAGAAGCTGAATTTATTACTTCCATATATATTTTAGTAGAACACGATTTAGTTTAATGATTTAATTCTATAAGTGTCTAGCCAAACCATACATTCAATATTTGTTAATTAGTAGTAGTAGATCAAAGTCTCAACTCCCGAGTAAGAAGGATTTGCCTCACTAGAAAATAAAGGAAAATAATAGAGATCAAGTCAAGATATCTTGAGCCCCACTCCTCCTGTCATCTTTTTCTTTTATCTCCTCTTATTATTAGCGACAACCCTAGAATATCCACATTATAATCAAGCATGGTGATTGAGGAGTTGTTACATTGTTCTTAGGACAACTGTCAGAAGCCATAGCATGTCAGTGGTGGCTGTCCTCATATTAGCTTTTTGGCGCTGCTGCAATTGTTTTGAACCCACAGTGAATAATAAAGTTCACTATGCATGCATTGCGTGCAAAGTGAAGAGCCAGCTATGCACTTAATATGTAGTTTGTACACATTAATTTTGGCGGGATCCAAGTATTCGAACAAAAAAGAGAGGATTTTTGTATTTATTTTTGCTGTGGATTTTCGGACATCTGACTTGGAAATTTGGTCACTAACCCAATTAATATATACATGACAAAAGTATTTCAGTTTAGTTAGAATTTTTTGCTTATGTTTTTTATAAAGCGACAAACTACAGAAAGGATATTTTCTAGAAATATTCCATTTCTCTCTAAGCTCCTATTAAGTGCGATTTCATCACTCTTCCACCATTGTCTTTTGACATTCCACCTTTTTCTACACATTCCTATTCAGAAATATCAATTCCTAAGCTCACTTACCGCTCCGCATGCACTATGAGTTAATGTATCTATGAACTCTGTTTTTTGGGTCTTGCCATGAGGAGATGATTTCACACTCATGATTCTTGACCGGTGTTCAAATTATACAATTCATTCCTTGTAAGAAGAGATTCGATGAGATTGTCATTGCTGCTCTTTACTTTGGGAGATTGATCATCTTCAATTCCATCATACCAGAGACACTGCCGCACTTCTCACCCTCCTCACCTCAAAACTAAACCGAGATTGTCAACAAGAGTATAAGACTTTGGGTAGCTTGAGAGTCTGCACTTTTTGCTAGCTAAGTCCACTATTTATCTTGCTCAAACAGTTTTTTTTTTTTCTTTTTTTTCTTTTAGTTGTGAAAAAGTTCCGTTGAATTAAAAAAATAAAAATAAAATCCAAGCACACGTGAGATGCCCTAAAGAGACATAACAGTTTTTAACAACCCCTTCCGAGCTTAATTTCAAAACCAAACCCCTTGAGCTTAGGCTTCAGTGAAGCCCAATGCCACATACAAACAATAACATCATCCATTAATCTTCTTAGTATCACTTCCTTTCCTTACTTTTGACGAACCATCTGTTCTTTGCTCGTCATGCTGCCCCAGAAATTCTATATGAAGTTAACCTCCAAATAATCTTGGGAAACCCTTTCAATAAAGATCATATAATCTTGCTCAAGTGGAGTTCATTTTATAACACTACCAAGAAAATATCTTCAGATTTTTTTTCATTCCAAATGTCTCCTATAAATTGCCTAGTTACTTTTGAATCTTGATTCGATTTCTTTACCTCAAGTTTCAAGTGCTAGTTAGTGGTGATGGTTGTAATGATATGGTTGATAACATTGTTCCATTGTAGGATGAAGTGAGGCAAAAACTGAATTCACAAGATCAATGACAACGCTTATGTGGTTGATCTTCCCAATGGTGCGACTTGTTGAATCCCTAAGACATTTTGAGAACATTGCACATAAAAAAGAGAGAGAGGGAGAGAGAGAAGTCCCCAATGCTGAATAAATAATAACCAAGATCCATTTGGGGTTTTATTGTATCTTAGAAAACCCGAGAGTCAACTATGTTGATCAGTGCAATACCTAGCGAGATTTGAGGGGGAGTATTCAATTTTTTCCAATTGGGAACCTTACGTGATTTGTTGTAATTCTGATTATCTCTAGAAAGTTTTATTTCAAGAATCAAATTGTTTTAGAAATTTCTAATTCAAATGCTTTCAATTCCACAATGTATTTTTTTAATTTTTTGTTAATTTACTTGAATCTTCTTGTGGTTTCATGATTCTACTGTTTTCTATCTCATGGATTTGAGTTTTAGTCTCTTCTACTATGCAACTTCACCACCTTCCTCATAAATAACCCACAAACTATCACTAATATAATTACATGCATTCTCGAATCAATTTCAAATGTCATCTCAGACCGGTTTTCTTTCCGTTTGGACTCAATGTCATCATCAGTTAAAATCTCATAACTAATATTGCATTGTCCACAAATTCACTGTGGTATTCAAAGTAACTTAATGGATAATATTGTAAATCCTAGTTTACCCACTATCAAACAAATAGAGAAGTGAATGTCAATGTTATCGGCTTATCACCGTCACAAATCCATTTTGACCGTTTGTTTTTACTGCATGGACCTAACCCAGGACTCAGATTTTTCAATGAGCAATAATAAGACAGACAACACTATTCAAACAATTCCAAGTATAACTATATCCAAACCAGATAAACAAATTTATGCCAGATAAATACAAGGGTTTAACACAATTAAGACCAACTGCGATAAGTACATGCATTAACGAATCAAACTCGAAATTGAGGGTTTGGGGTGAGAAAACATACCTGTGGATCAACTATCCAACCATGATAGAGTGGAATGTCAAGAAGATCAAATATAGCGCATTCCCTTGTGAATTCAAAATCGTCAATTCTGCAACATTCATCACCATGGGTTAGAACCCAAAAAAAAAAAAAAAGGAATTGAACAAACTGGTCAACGAATTCACCTCCTAAACTGAATGTTAACATCAATCCCCGTCATAAGGCGAGGCAGAAGATCAATAGCATCGGCTATATTCTGCTGTTGATTCTCCACATAGCCAACATCCTTATTCTCAATGTTGCTATTTGAATCAATCAATCGCTCAGCCACAAGCGAAAGCAGTTTCTGCGGCGAAATCTCTGATATGTCCACACTCAGATTCAAGTTGTTCCTCAATAGAAGAACATTACCTGTTGTTTTATTTCCCCCAAATCAAACAAATATTTCCACGTTAACGAACGAACGAACATCAGCTAAACACAAAAGAAGATAGAAATGAGAGAGAGAGAGAGATTGTTTACATACAGATGGCGAGAAGAGGGCAGGGGCCATTGTCGTTCTGAAGAACGATTGGAGTTGTTCGACCTAAGAACTGGACCACTTTCGTCTTGTAAACCAGTTCTTTCTCCTCCTCCTCCGCTTCTCCGCCACTACGTTGCTCTTCACTCGCCATGTGTTTGATGAATTGTTTCGCTCACTTGAAACAAAGATGGAAAGAAGAAGATTAGATAGAGTGAGAGAGAAATGAATCTTTACTCGAATGGGGCGAGGGAGAGTATTTAGAGGAAGAGAGAGGGAGGGCAGGCAAAGGAGCAAATTGATGTGAAAATCCCTTTGTTTTTGTGTTTGTTATTGCCAACAAAACCAGCAACTGTTGGATTTATTTTTCGTTTTCCTTACTTAGCAAGGAACAACTCTGTGGGGGAAAAAAGAAATACTACCTGACCAAATTTTTCAATACATGGGAAGGAAAAGGATATAATGATGAATTATGATGTACATATTATAACTTTAGGGTTTGGTTTTCATTGACTTTCTTGTGTTTTAAAATGGAGTTTATTGAGTAAAAATGGAATTTGAGCAATTTCCTAGCCGGCACATATGTGATCACTTGTGAAGACTACCCATTGGTATATTGAAAATCGCATTTTTAGTGTGCATTTGTTGCCATCTTTTTTCTAACTTTTTGTATACGTTGTTTTTGACAACAAATAAAACAAGGGTGCGATAATAGAAGGGGTAGGGATGTGCTATGAGCTAGAAATGGTGATGCAAAAGATAGACATTTGTGAAAATCGTAACATTTAGTGTAATTTATAGAGGATGGTGATAAGGGCATTGCTAAGGCGGAGGAAGAAGAGAAAATATAACTACTGTAAAATTGAGATGAAATAAGTAGAACACGAAAAAGAGAGAGCCATACATTATTTCCTTGATCAATGTCATTCATTGTCGTTATCTAACAATATAGGAATTAGTATACAAAGATGGTGGTCATTATGCATTTTTGTCAATTTTAGCGAATGTAAATATTGTCTAACTTTGTATGATGAGAGATTATCATCAAATGTTTCCCTATAGTATATAAAGATGGTGGTCATTATGCATTTTTGTCAATTTTGTTGAATGTACATATTGTCTTTGTACGCTGAGGAAGATCATCAAATGTTTATCTTAACTATCTCTATGTAATGTATAGCAAACTGGGGCAAAGAATATTATGTAAATCATATGAAACAAGGCCTTGAGTAGGAAAAAAAAAAGACATTTGTGTGATTTGATATAATAGATAGCTGTGTGATTTGACATTTATAAGATCTTTTGAGTTTTAAGCATTATTTGACAAAGTTTTTTCAAAGAATAAAAAGTTTTCCAAAAGAGACTATTCGAACATTGCTAATCTAGTTATTGGGTCATAACACTATTGATGATATATCATTTGTGTTTCCCTGTGATAACATAAGAAACTTGGAAAGAGACCATAATAATTTATAGTCTATCTAGTAAGGGTATCTAGATGAAGAAGTGGCTCGTTATGACAATGGAGCACTAGCAACTCGACTATGTTATGTTTCAATATTAATATCCATGTGATTTGGTGTTGGGTCATACGGATGTGGTTAATTATATATCTTTTTAGTTTTTTAATCATATCTGAAATTTTTGTTATTGTTGTTGTTTAAAAGTGTTTGATGTCCATTATCCTGTAAAAGTTAAAAATTTGCTCCATAAAAGATAACCCACCCTACATCAGTTAATTCTTTTGTCCAAAAACTTAGGGTGTGTTTAGTTGCATGAAATCTTATGCTATGAGAATCTATGATGAGACCGTCTAAATTTAAGTTTATTTGAGGTTAAATTACTAATCCATCATTTGATTTGTGATTAATGGTGAGAATGGACGTCTCGTGGACATAAGAATTTCATGCTTTGAGGGGACCAAAGAGTGTGATTCTCATGCTCTAAGGTATTCCCCGTGTCGTTGGCACAATAAATGATCACCCTTAAGTTTTCATCTTTTATACTTACATGCATAATCACCACCATCAACATTTGAAGAAAAATAAATAAATATCAAAATGTTGGGTATGCGAATCGAACTCATGCACTCTTATCGAGGATTGATTGAAGATAAAACATAAATGTTAACTTTAAGTCTCAACCAATAGATGAAACGAATTTCAACCATTATATGAAACTTATCTCTTAGTGTTTTAAGTTCTATGTGATCTGTTAGATTCATATATTTAGGTAAATCTCACTCGTTTTTTTATCTCCAACCTCAAACACCTTTCTGATTTGTAAGATAGATTAGGGTATTTCATGTCGTTGGCACGATAAACATGATCACCCTTACATGACTAATCACTACCATCAACAATTGAAGAAAAATAAATAAATATCAAAATGTTGGGTATGGGAATCGAACCCATGCACTCTCGGTGCTTTAAGTTCTATGTGATCCGTTATATTCTTATATTTGGATAAATTCCAACTGCCTTTTATCTCTCACCTCATACACCGTCTTGTTCTGTAATATAGATATAGATATCAGTTATATCAATAAAACCTTGCCCTTTGCCAAGTTCCTGATGAAGCTGAAGTTCTCGCAACTTTGAAGAACATGAGATCCTATAAGGCACTCGGCCTGGATGGTATGATGACACTCTATTTTAAACATTATTGGAACATAGCAAAAGAAGATGTTTCGTCTGTTCGGTCCTTTTTTCTTTTTCCTCAAAGGTTTTATGCTCAAGAGGCTCAACCATACATCGCTTTGATATCGAATAAGGAGAACCCTTACATGGTGAACCAATTTTGCTTAATAAGTCTTTGCAATGTGATGTATAAGATAATATCCAAGATTCTTACGACGAGATTAAAGCCCATTTTGCATAAACTCATATACCCGTTGCAAGTAGCCTTTGTTCCCAATCGTACCATCTAGGAAAATTATATCCTTGTGCATGAAAATTTTCGTATCATGAAAAAAAAAAAAAAAAAAAAAAAAAAAACAAGGCAGGGTGAAGTCTTCGACCAAATGAGTATTTTACAGAGAGCCAACAAGGAATTCCGTTAATCACCATTTGATTCTTTGGCACAACTCGATGAATTTAGTAGATCTTTTTGTGGGTTTTTGAACAAAAAATCATTTCCAGTTAAAAATAAAATAAAAATTAAGACTATTTTTGTGTTACTCGTCAACTTCTAAACTATTATGACGGGAAGTAATTTATATACTATTATGCTTAACTTTTATAATTATTGATTATAATTAAAAAAAATCGCCTAAGGCCCCAACTAGGCCTCTGGGCGCTAGTCTCGTGCTTGCCGCCTAGCGATTTTTAAAACCTTGATAATATGTAAGAATTTTCAATTTATCATATATACACTAATAAAAATCTATGCAATATTCTTAAGGATTGTGTGTCCTTTGTGAACTAAGGACCTTCGTGGTGTGTAGGCGAAGGTGGTTGAAACCTATTTTTTTGAGGATTTAGTTTGTGTGGCATGTCGGTTGTTAATTGCTAATAAACTCACATTTGCCAAATCTTTACCGAGGCAGAAAACATTTAAAATAGAAAGGCTTCTACACAATCCGGTTTCTAGATGGGTTAACCACCTACCCTTTTGTTGTCCATTGCCCTCAGCCTTTTAAGCTATATCTATGACTTTTAGGGTGTTTCAGATCATGTTAATTGATGATACACCGAACTGTCCAACAATTTGCACCGTACACGTGTCATGATGATCTTGCTAACAGAGTAGAACGAGCCTAGATGAGCGCCCAATCTGGCAAAGCCCAGATTACTCCAAGCCCACTATAGCAAGTCCTAGAAGGTTTGACCCAATCGACAGTTCCCTATTAAGCCCATACGTTATATGGTCAAGCTCAGTATCTGTAAGACCTAATAAGGTAGGTATCTAGGAGTTTGACCTAGGACAGGCATGCTAGCACCACATTGACTCATACCAGGAAACAAATGTCAGAGTATAAGTCGTGCATGAAAACTCTTCTGCATGGACAACACTCCACAAGGGAAGAATCTCCAACAGATATCAGAGTACAAATCGTGTGAAGAAATTCCCTTGCATAGACAACTCTTAACAAGGAAATGATCTCGAGCAATATATTTTTTCCTAAACTATACCACCAAAGGCGTAGCCGAACAATTACTCGCATGATAAAAATGACACAAGGTCGATGAATAAAAGTACGCTACATAACCCAATTAAACAAAATTAAACACTCAAGCATGTATCTAGGAGTTTGACCTAATAAGGCAGATATCTAGGAGTTTGACCTAGGACAGGCATGCCAGCACCACATTGACTCATACTAGAAAACAAATGTCAGAGTATAAGTCGTGCATGAAAACTCTTCTGCATGGACAACACTCCACAAGGGAAGAATCTCCAACAGATATCAGAGTACAAATCGTGTGACGAAATTCCCTTGCATAGACAACTCTTAACAAAGAAATGATCTCGAGCAATATATTTTTTCCTAAACTATACCACCAAAGGCATAGCCGAACAATGACTCGCATGATAAAAATGACACAAGGTCGATGAATAAAAGTACACTACATAACCCAATTAACAAAATTAAACAATCAAGCCTTGTCTGACTTAAGTATCGGAGTGTCATCGACCGTTACAACGTTAATCTTTGACTCACGTGTATTCTTGCAAGTCAAAATCAAGTTTAAAGAGAAGAAGAATTAACACCATCACTAATAAATAATTTGAGTTAGAGAGTTAAGAGATCTTCCTGAGCCACTTTACATGTGTCTTAAATTTCTCTTTTTATCATTATGTTTTTCCTTTCTCCACCATAAACTTATAATGAAAGTCCTGTCTTATTAGCCTCATGGATTTAGGCAATTTTTCAAACCACATTATATGTTACTTAATGCCTTGTCCTATTTTCCATTCCATATGTGACTGACCCTCGCCCTTAATACCCATGCCTTGTTTGATGTATTTGAAAAAAAAAATGAATTCGCAACTTTTGCATGCCCATTCAATTGTAATTTAACATTGCCTTCTTATTTTATTTTTTCAAAATTATTTTTAAATGAATAAAATTTGTGAAGCTTTTGGGAAGTTTAGGGTAGTTATTTTTGTAGAAAATTTTGAGAATAGAACCAAAAATAGGAAAACCTTTAATGTGCCTAGTTATCTTTTATATTGAATTTCGCAACACTACTAAATACATCTTTATTGAGTTACAAGGAATAAACAAGATGAGCACTTCTACATGGCGAGGAAACGAGCGAGGGGAGGGAGGTGGAGGGGGGGACCGTTCATCCCCCTTGGGATGTGTGCCGTCATTTTTTGCGCGTGCATCCCGAGGGGGGTGAACGCCCCCCCCCCCCCCCCCCTCGCTCGTTTCCTCGCCATTTAGAATTTCTGAATCAAGATTGTTTGGACCATGAATCTAACCCTTGGTAGGGAGTTATAGATGTAGATTTGTGTGATGTGTTATTGTTTAAATTTTTTTTTTTTCATCTTTCTTACCAGTCCTTATGTAGCATTCAACGTGTTTTCCAACAAGCAAACTAATATTTGCCAATTAGAGTCAGTCAGTTCAAGAGAACAGTAAGAACAAATGCTTAGAAAATGAATAAAGCTTACATCGTTTTTTAAATAAAATAGTTGTAGAATTGTATTTTTATTATCAGAAATTCTATTTGTCGAGGAAACCAGCGAGGGAGGGAGGACCTTCCATCTCCCTCGTGATGCGTGTAAGTGATGGGAGGCACGCATCGTGAGGGAGATGGAAGGTCCTCCCTCCCTCGCTGGTTAGAATCACTCTTTTATTATTGTTCATTTACTGAACACAAACTTATATAGAGCTAACTTTGACATAATTTAATAGAAATAGAAAATTTAAAACTTCATATATAAGATATTCTCTGTGTCCTATTTTGACTTTCCTATTCTAACTATTTTGACTTTCCTATTTATGACTTTCATATTCTTCTACTTTCATTCTTGTAGAGGTGGATCAATCTTAGACTTGGGCTTGACTATGTTGAGTGCAAACCTTACATATTCTAACAGTACACGCAGACGAAATGTGCAGCTTGAAGAAAACTTTGAAGTCCAATTTGGTGAAGAAATCATGATTATCGAGTAAAGCTGCTAATGGTTCGACTCTAAGCATCATGATTATCGAATTTTGGAAAATTCTGGATGATTTTTGTATGAAGAAGTCATGACTCAATTTGAGTCTTGGTATTGCTCAATTCGAGACAACACAGATTTTGGTATTGCTCAGAGTCAATACAAATTTTGGTATTGTCAATTCGAGACAGCACAGGTTTTGGTATTGCTCAATTTGAGTCAACACATTTTTTTTTTGATCTCTCATCGGGCTTGCTGATTGGCGTCAAGGTCGAGGATCTGGCTGCGTGAAGTTGCTGTTGTTTGAATATCAGAAACACCACTAAGTTGTTATTGTTGATTGATTGAGGCATGCTATTGTTGTTGTCATCCCCTTCTTGTTTGAGTTGCAGGTTGGCAGCGTGTGGCTGTTTTGCATGAAGTTGTTGTAGAGTGCAATTTCCTTTCAATTTGGCTGAACTTGCTGTTGAGAATGTTCCTGCTGCTTTCATCTCTTCCCCGCCTCTTTAACTAGTGCAGTCGTTGGAGGCAGGGAAGAACTTGAATCCCCGGAGTCTTAGGTCACCAAAGAAAGTTGTTTTGATACCATGTAAAGAATTGTATTGAAATATTATTGTTATTGTTGTATCGTAATATCATTGATGAATACAAGCTTATAAAGCTAACTCTGACTTAATCTTGTAGAAATAGGAAACCTAAGACTTATATTTTATTTCGACTTTTCTAACATATTTTGTAACACTTTTCTATTTTGTAACATAGATAGACTTCTATTCTTTAACAGTTTTTGAATACTTTGATGCCTTGATTCAAATACAATTGAAACTTGAAAGTGGATTAGGTTGCGAGCAAAATAGAACTGATATCATTTATTGTTTTAGGAATGAGTGATTTTACATGGCGAGGAAACGAGCGAGGAAAATAGTGAGGGAGGGGACCGTTTATCCCCCTCAGGATGTGCACAAGAAAAGTCAATGCACGCATCCCGAAGGAAATGAACGGTCCCTCCCTCCCTCTCTTCCTCCCTCGTTGTTTTCCTCGCCCACTTCTTCCGACATTTAGAATTTTCGTTTAGAAATAGTAAGAAGACCAAGCATTGTATAATAGAAAATTGAAAAATTCTAACTGTCGAGAGAATTGGCGAGGGAGGGGGACCGTCCATCGCCCCGGGATGCGCACTCCCTCGCCCATTCCCTCGACAGTTAGACAAGGGAAAAACTAAGTCGCTGGGCTCAAATCCTGCTTTTGGTCTTAGCTTGTCCCCACGATCTTTAAATACCCGACCCAGCATCCGCAACACCCATTGACGCGTCAAAATCAACCAACGTGCTGTGTGAGTGACGCACATTTCCCCAGTACCAATAAAATCTCATTTAAGCGAGGAGGGGCGTTTCTACTTACCCGTGCGTGAACGTTTGGGTCCCATCCACTTCAACAATAATATAATCATTTTCATACAAAAAAGTTACAAATGAAGAGATCCATAAAACAGAGCCCCAAAAACAGATGAGATAGATTAAAATTCAAAAGAGCGAAAAACCAAAAAAAAAAAAAAAAAACAAAAAAAAGATAAAGCAGGCCAGCCCAGGCCCACTGAAACCGAGAAACATTAATCGCATCGCATTGCATGCACCCTCCCTTCTAAACAGGTCCCGCTTCTCCACTGTCACCCATTTAGACACGTGTCCATCCACCACACAGCTTTTACAAACAGGTCGTGGGTGTGGGGGACTGGGACCACCATAAGGCCGGCCCGCTTCTTCCCATGGTTGAAGAGTGGTACATTGGGCCCACAAAATAGTTCTGGAGTGTCGCGCCAGCCAGCCAGCCAGCCAGCCCTTGCATCATATGAACGACATGTGGTGGTCCCACAATCCAACCACTCAGCACGGTCGACGGATCACCTTTACTTTTCACATCTCCCTAGTTTTGACCCACCATCAACTCCGCCACCCTCCATACACCGTCAATGCTGGCCCACCCCACCCCTCCCAACTCAACCTCATCTCATCCGCCTAACAAACACTAGGCCCACCTTCGCACGCGTCAGTCTCTGCCTGCACGTGCCATCTGGTTTAGCAGCAGCTCCGCTAGCTAAACTCTCTTCGTCGATGGCTCTTTCTTCTTCTTCTTCACTGTTCTTGTTGGCGTTGTTGCTTGGAAGAACGGAGTTCTTGCTTCTCATAAATCTCCAAAGAGAAGTCTCTAAGCAGCTGCGTAGTAGTGGTGGAGCTAAACCCTGGTGTTGATGAAGCTTTCACTGGAGCCGGTGGAGGAGGAGGAGGAGCTTGAACAACTTCAACAGGTGTTGTAGCTATACCGAACGGAACAGGACCACCACTACTTTGCAAGGCAGAGAAATTAACCATTGGTGTTGAAAACGCCCATAAATGCTGTTGATTCGAAGGTCCAGCTATCCCTGTAGCTACAGAAGGTGAAGGAATCATCCAGAAAGCACCAGCAGGAACAGCAGCAGAAGGCAACATTCTTCCATCATTGCTCACACCCCACATAGGAACAAACCCTTGAGGAAGTGCTACTGGTACTGCCACTGCTGATGCTGTAATTGGAGATGCTTGATCTACATACGAAGAAGAAACTGCAACCGAAACAGTACCATTGTTAATGTTGGTATTAGTAGCACTAGACTCTGTTGTTCTTGCTCGTTTCTTCTTCTTTGCGGCAGGTTCTTCTTGAACATGAAGAGGAACATTGGAGTTAGTAATTGATCCTTCAACCCCCATAGAGGAAGCCGGAATGGTTCCAGTTCCAGTAGCTGCGACGATGGAGGACTCCGCGTTTTCGAGAAGCCAACGGACAGTTTCACCATCAGATTTGTGACCGAGCTCTCGAGTTAGTTGAAAGATTCGAGCAGCACAAATTGCCGGAATTCTAATTCTTCGGCCTCTTCCTTCCACCTTTGCGTGCCTGTCTCTTGACGCTCTTTGGCTCGCCGTTGTTACTGCAGTTGCTCTTCTGATCTGTAACGGCATAGCTGCGGCTGGTAAGACTCCCATCGGTGGTGGTGGCCTCACCGCCTCTGGATCCATCCCGGCCGGCTCTTCTTTCATGTTGCTTACGAACGGTGCACCTGTTTCGATCTCTTGCTTTTCGATGGAAGCCATTAAAGTTAAAAATTTGGGAAAAGAAAAATGATTGAATTGAAATAAGAAAGAAAGAAACCCTGGTGAGTGAGAGAAGAGAAGTACAAGCAGAAGGTTTATCCCTTTCAAAGGCGAGGGGAGGAGGGTTTGCCAAGAAATGAAAGAGACACCAAGTTTATTCCAGTCCACGTCGCCAAATGTGTTGAATGGGGATATATTATGGGCTTTTGTTTTTTCGACCAATAAATCTAGAGAGCCCGGCCCCCGGTGCCAGGACAGAGTCAGGGAGGCTTTACGTGATTGTGATTGTGATTGGTTGGGGGCATTACGAGCATCTCTAGAAAAACGAAGGGTATTGAGCTTGCCTGGCGCGAGCATGACGCAAGTCTGACGCTAAAGGCCTGGCTCTTGTCAATGGTTTTTATTTTATTGCGACTGTTACGGTCTTTCTTCTGTTTTTTGTCACACATATATCCATCAACTGTATTGCGACATGTGGGCAATGGTTGTTACGCTATTAGACACTAGTAATTTTAGAGTAAGTCAATTTAGCCGTGTTTGCTAATTTGTTTGTTTTTTTGTTTTTTTTTTTTTTACACTTTTTATCCAAATGCTTTAAAACACAACTATAAATACTTAACAACAATTCTAGGGTGCCTGGTAGGATGCCTGGTCCTGTGCCTGAATGGTGCTGGCACGTGCACCGCATCCTACCAGACACGTGCCTTGTCTTGAAAACAGAAAAATGAGATAATCACCTCATTCTCTCGATCTGCTCCTACCAGACCTAAAAAATTGAAAACAGAAAAATGAGAAAATCACCTTATTCTCTTGATCTGATCCTACCAGACTTAAAAAAAAAGTTGAAGAAAAGCTCATAGAAAGGAGGCGGATCTGAGGGATAGGAAGAAGAAGAGGGGAAGAGGAAGAGGAGGCGGATCTGAGGGAGAGGGAGAGGGAGAGGAGGCAGATCTGAGGGAGAGGAGGCTCAAATTGACAAAGTCCCTCACTTTAGCTTCTACAAAAGCATGGAGAAGATCCATGAGGAAGATGGTATTGAACCTGATCAGCTAATGGGATATGTTTTGTACTATGGGGACAATCACTCTGCTGTTGTGCAATTGCATTCAAGAGAGGATGTAGAGAAGTTGATACAAGAACATAAAGTTGATGACAAGTTGATTGTTCTTGATGTGGGGTTGAAGCATTGTGGACCTTGTGTGAAGGTTTATCCAACAGTATTGAAGCTTTCGAAGCAAATGACAAATACAGTGGTGTTTGCGAGGATGAATGGAGATGAGAATGATAGTTGTATGCAGTTCTGGAAAGACATGGATGTTATTGAAGTGCCAACATTTTTGTTCATTAGAGATGGTGAGATTTGTGGGAGGTATGTTGGTTCTGGTAAGGGAGAGTTGATTGGTGAGATACTTAGATACCAAGGTGTTAGAGTCACCTATTAGTCGATTGGGTTGAAATGTCAAATAGAAAATGAGAATGTATTGGTAATTATCATTACCTATATATATTACTTGTAATGGGACATCAATGTCAATGATTGGGGGGATTGAGATTATGTTGTGCTAATATCATACAAATTCATGATAATGTATTGCAAGTTACTACAATGGTAATGGTAATCGCAATGCAGAAGTTTGGAAATGATACCTTTGTATATCTTCTCTGATAAACACCTTATTGCCCAGTGAAATATATGCGTGAATAGTTAGTTGTTTATCTGAACTATAATGCAAAAGTAAATGGATATCATAGAACATCTTCAATAGGAAACTTCAGCTTCTCTTTTATTTTAAAAAAGGTTTAGGGTCAAGTTAACTCGATCAGAAGATAGTTGCTCAACAATTTTAATGTCAAAAGTTTTGAGTTTTAAGGGGCAAACCACATTTTCTTTGCCTTTTGGAGGATTGTTTTTTAAACTGAATTTTTTTGATATGGAGTCTTGGGCTGGAGCATTTGCTCCCTTAAACCACTAAACAAAAATGAGGTGCTCTCTGAGCTGCACCAGGACCACTCTCTTTCTTCACAAGAGTCATACACAAGACTTCAAGCACCATACTATTAATAAGCTTATGTTTCTTCATCTGCTCTGATTTGATTGTGGGATATAAAATGAAAGCCAGAAAAACCGAATTAAAAATCCCTCAAAATTAAGGAAATCTACAAAATATGAGACTGAATGTAGTTGGGCTATGAAGAAATTGAAAAATGAGTCGATTTTGACACAGCTATTTCGCTGTGACATAGATATTATCGGTCACTGACTCTGTTAGTGTTGGTCATAAGCAGAGTCTCCTGGTTGGTTTTCTTTGTGCTATGTAGAAGTCTTTTTTCAAATGCAAGGGAGATACCGCTCTAAGGAAGATGTTGACAATGATTATCAGCGTCTTTTATCTTTTCCTGAGTTATATGTCGATGATTCTCCATGGTTTTACCCAATCCAACTGAAGTCCCAAATGATCTGTAAGTATTGTATCTTCACCAACTCCAATCAATCATGCAAAAGTAAGGGTGGCATCCTAGAGGTGGAGGAGGCGCAGTTTGGAGCCCTAATCGCGCGGGTTTGAGTAAGAAACTGTTTTCGAATTTTTTTTTTTTGGCCTTTTGATCCCCAACCTCATTAAATGGCACATGCCTAGCACAGGACCAGGCATAGTAGTCTTGCTCCCTATAGAATAGGTAGAAGCGGAAAAATACCCAAAAAGACAAAAACAAATGCTAGCAAACATGGTTGGCTAGAATAGTTGGTAATTTACAATGCCTCTTTTGTGTTTGTTTGTGTTTTTTTACACTTTTTATCCATTTTATTTAAAACACAATCACAAATATTATCCACATAAGAGGTAGAAGTGTCAAAAAAACCAAAGAAACGCCGTAAAATTACTTGATTAAACACTAGTTATTATTGATTCCGTTTGGTAGCTCAGTAGTTTCGTGGGCTTAGGCTAGGCTAGGATTGTGGTTTCGTTTTTGAGAGTTAATTCTGGTCCACTGATTTTAAGAAATATTTCGAGAAAAATTATGTGTGAAAGAAAACTTAAAAATTTCGAGGATACATAAAATATATATAATGAATTTTGAGGGTATATATAAAATATGTGAAAAAATAAGATGCAAGTAAATAAATCTATTAAACATGAAGTTTAAATAAACAAAAATGAAATTAATATATAATAAAAAATCAGGGGATGGTTTTGAAAATCAATATATAAGTAGAAGAAATGATAATTAGGAAAATTCAAAATTTCATGAAAAAGCTCCAAAGGTTTTTGAAAAACCTCTCATTTTTTATACCTGCTTTTTGTACTTTTATGAAACAATAAAATTTACAAAAAAAAAAAAAACCGAACTTTTTTTTAAAAACCTTTAAAAAAAATGTAACTTTTTCTATCCCCTTTTTCTTTTCGCAATTTCAAAAAAATGAAAATTTGCAAAATTTCGCGAAAACACATTAGTAATTAAACCAATTTAGGTTTGGGTTTTCATTTTCTAACCCCAAACCCAACTCCATTTTGAATTGGTTAAAAAGGTCGTTCAATCTTTGATTGTGGATTTCCAAGCCCAATCCCAATTGAAACCGAAGCAAAAGAGTCGACAGATCAATGGTGTAATTATGACTGGAACGAATGATACAATTGATTTTCTGGATCAAGTCCAGGTTTGGATGAAATGGTAACTTTCAAATTAATGAATATTTGAATATGGTGTGCATAAACTTCAGTGATCCCTATGCAACCTTCCTTAACCACCCTTTCTCCTAGATGAAGTCATGAATACCTGCTTCTATACTAGACTTGACATAGAGATGCTCAAAATATTACATGATACAAAAGAATAAATAATGTAATAGAAGAATCGGTCTAGAAAACCAGGCCAGCGTCAGGGAGCCTCAATACCCTCCATCATCCTAGAGATCCTCATAATTTACCAATCGAACACAAACACACAACCAGAGAGCCTCCCTGGCGCTGTCCTGGCGCTAGGGGCCTGACTCTCTAGAATTTTCGGTAATGAATCGGTCTAGAGAGCCAGGTCAGCCCCAGGGAGCCTCAATACCCTCCATCATCGTAGAGATCATAATAATCCACAATCGAACACAAACACAGACTCTCTAGAATTTTCGGTAATAGGAACATAAATGCCTCGCATCTTGACGTGAATACTACCGTTGTGGTGCCCTGTTTGATCAACAAGCTTAAACTAGTATAGTTAGAATGGATGAACCAAATGAAAAACTCTGTTATTGCTATTCAATCTTAATCAATACAGAGAGCTTTACATGTATTTATAGCTATAACAGATTACATCTAGGAATCAAGAACTTATACTAACAAACTACAGCTCATACTAACAGGTTGTCATAATTCACTAACTAATTACAGGTCATGCTAACAAACTATCCTAGACTCTAACAAACTATCCTGAACTCTGTCTATTATCCTGGACTCTGTCTATCATCCCCCCTCAAGTGCAAGGGATAGGGAACAAGACCAAGATGGGACTTGAGATAGGTAAACCGTGCACTTGGAAGATGCTTTGTGAGAAGATCCACATGTTGCTCACTAGTAGGAACAAAGGAAAGAAGCAAATCACCACGGAGAACATAATCACCGATGAAATGTAAATCAATCTCAATATGTTTGGTCTGTGCATGAAAAACTGGATTCTTGGCAAGGTGGTAAGCACTGATATTGTCATACCATAGAAGATGAGAACTAGGAAGAGGAACACAAAGCTCCTTTAACAAAGCCTGGATCCAGATAACTTCAGAAGAGGCAAGAGCAAGACCACGATACTCAGATTCAGCACTGCTTCTGGAGACAACACGTTGTTTGGTAGCAGACCAAGATATCAAATTACCACCCAAATAGACCAAATACCCACTGGAACTACGTCGGTCATCAGGATTAGAACCCCAGTCAGCATCATAGAAGGCTTCTATAGCAAGATCATGAGCAGGTTGTAAGAGCAATCCATCATGAGAAGAGCCTTTCAAATAACGTAGAATACGCTTGACAGCCAGCCAGTGGGATGTCGTAGGTGCTTGCATAAACTGACAAGCCTTATTGACCGCAAAGGCAATGTCTGGCCTGGTCATGGTGACGTATTGGAAAGCACCAACTATGCTGCGATAGGTAGTAGCATTCATAAGGGGAGCACCATCAGACTGAGACAAGGGTTTTCCAACGGCTCCTGGAGTTGGAGCAGGTTTGCAATCCATCATATTAGCACGGGTAAGGAGATCAGCAACATATTTTGCTTGACTGAGATGCAGTGCACCATTACAATTATGAACTTCAATACCCAAGAAGTATGACAAAGGACCCAAGTCACGAAGGGCAAAGACTGAATTCAATTGAGCAATAAGCGAAGAAATATGCCTTGAAGAACTGCCAGTAACAATGATATCATCCACATAAACTAGCATGAGAAGAACAAAATGTTTATCAAACCTGATAAACATGGAACTATCTGTCCGAGAAGCAGTGAAACCCCAACTTAGAAGAGCACAACTCAGTTTAGAAAACCAAGCACGAGCTGACTGTTTTAGAACATACAGTGACTTCCGTAGTTGACAAACTTTAGATGGAAATCTGATGTCTACAAAACCAGGAGGTTGAGCCATGAATACATGTTCTTCAAGATCTCCATTCAAGAAAGCATTATGAACATCAAGCTGTCTAACATCCCAATGAAAACTGACCGCAAGAGTAAGAACAATACGAATAGTGGCAGACTTTACTACAGGACTAAACGTCTCAAAGTAATCCAAGCCATAAGTTTGATTGAATCCTTTAGCAACAAGGCGAGCTTTGTATCTGTCAATACTCCCATCAGGCTTGTATTTAAGTCTATAGACCCACTTACAACCTATAATGTTCACATTACTAGGTGGATCAACCAAAGTCCAAGTGCCATTTGTATGTAAAGCAGAAATTTCCTGTTCCATGGCATGAACCCAGTGTGGATCTTGAAGTGCCTGTCTCAATGTAGTGGGTTCTGAGTGTTTAACAACAGAGAGATCAAGGATTGGTTTCCTTTTTGAAATACCAGCCATAGAACGAGTAAACATGCGAGATGGAAGAGAAGTTGTAGGAGGAACATCAGTGGGAAGTGATGGAACTGAACTAGCAGACGTAAGAGACGGAGATGGAGCATCAGCTGGTACAGCAGATGGAGCATTAGAAGGATTAGTAGAAGGAGTATTAGAAGGAGCATTATCTGGAGCAGTAGATGAAGATAAAGAGACTGAACTAGTGGAGGACTTAGGAACAAAAGAAGTGAGTACAGGAGTTATCAACCCTACTTTTATTGCTTGGAGAAGGCAAGATCGTACAATCCTAAGTTGGATTTATGCATCTCTTACACCAGCCATAATGGCTCAAATCATCGGTCATACTACTTCTTTTTCAGCCTGGAAGGCTTTAGAGCAAATCTTTTCTTCTTCTTCAAGAGCTAGGATCATGCAACTACGATTAGACTTACAATATACTAAGAAAGGATCACTGTCCATGATTGATTACATCATGAAGATCAAGAGTGCAGCAGACAATTTAGTAGCCATTGGTGAGTTAGTCTCATATCAAGATCATATCATGAATCTTCTAAATGGTTTAGGCACTGAATATAACTCAGCAGTCACAACAATCAATGTCAGAGATGATCAGATCTCACTTGAGTCTGTCCATAGTATGCTATTGTCCTTTGAAAATAGGCTTGAGCAACAAGGCTCTGTGGATAGTATTCCACCCATTTCAGCAAATTTGGCCAATTCCAGTTATAACCAGCAATTTGGTAAGCACTATGGTCAGTCATTTAGTCGAGGCAGAGGAAGAACTTATGGTGGCCAGTCTAATAGGGGACGAGGTCGTGCAAGACAGTTCAATAGTCAGTTCAATGGACAACAATATGGTCAGGTCAATGGACAACAATATGGCCTCCAATATGGACAACAATATGGCTCTAATCACAGTCCACAAGGTGGTCATTCCAATAATCACAGTAATAAGCAGTCCAATGATCGGCCACAATGTCAGTTATGTGGCAAATATGGACATATAGCTCTTGCTTGCTATCATCGATTTGATGTTAACTTTCAACATTCTGGTTCTTTGCAATCTGGTTCTTCAACTGATTTCAAACCAAGCATGCTTGCCTTAGCCGCAGCTTCAAATTCTTTCCACAATGAAGGCTGGTACTTGGATTCAGGAGCAAGTCATCACTTAACAAATGATCATGTTGTTCTTGCTAATTCCTTTCCCTACACGGGCTCAGACAAGGTCACGGTTGATAATGGTACTTCTCTTCCCATTTCTAGTGTTGGCTCTCTAACCTTTTCTTCTTCTTCTCATAGTCCATCTTCATTTTTCCTTCTTAAACAAATTTTTCATGTCCCTTCTCTGTCAACCAATCTGATTAGTGTTGCTAAACTTTGCTCTGATACCAAGTTAGAATGGATGAACCAAATGAAAAACTCTGTTATTGCTATTCAATCTTAATCAATACAAAGAGCTTTACATGTATTTATAGCTATTACAGATTACATCTAGGAATCAAGAACTTATACTAACAAACTACAGCTCATACTAACAGGTTGTCATAATTCACTAACTAATTACAGGTCATGCTAACAAACTATCCTAGACTCTGACAAACTATCCTGAACTCTGTCTATTATCCTGGACTCTGTCTATCAAGTATCACACCACACAAAGACAACCTATACTCACAAAGATTGCAGTACCATAATGTACTAGTAGATGCAATTTTCTTTGCATCCAGGGAGATAGACCCCAAAACAGAAATGAAGGTGCTAGTAAAAAACATGAATAATAAATGATAAATATGGATTTTGAACTTCAACGCAATCAGGCCTTTTTAAAATGAAGGAGATCACCTGCACCAGAGCACTTGAATTTTAACTCCCACCTATGTACTTTGGGTTTTATCAAGTCACCCTACAAAAACCTGACCTGTACAGGTCGAATTTTGATAGCCCAGTCAGGAGGTTCAGATTCCTTTAAAACATAGCTTGAAATCATTGAAACCATTTTTACAAATTATTAAAAAGACTGTCAGATTTATGACTGAAAAGATGTTGCATATTTATAAGTAACACCTTAACAAATTGTGTTTAGGTGCAATCCAGATCCAGAGTCGCTCTTTACTGGTCTGCGGTATTGCACCAAGAACCATACAAAATTAGCTATAAAATCATGCCCTGGAACATGATGCAGTCACTTCCATCAGTTTGTACAAAAAGGAGGAAGGTCTATACTTTCCCACGAATGGTTTTAGTTCAAAAACTGCAAATATATGAATACCGGGATGCAGAAGTAGCAAAGCAAACCATGCCAGCTTTGATCTAACTTCCTAACTTTAGCTTTCTTTATATATAGTTTGCTCCTAGGCTAAGAAAGCTTAGCTTAACAAGAAAGGTTCTGGGTGGTGATCGCGAAAACAAAATGCATGTTTGTCATGCCTCTGTTGAGCTGTCGTTCAGTCTCTTTTTTTTCTAGTTGGATCAATTAAGAATACCTTCCCTTGAGTATCTCTGTCGGCTATAGCTATTTCTATCATGTCTAGCTATTTTATTAAGAAAGGAAAGTTAACCAACATAGAAGGCTATAACAGTGTGGCATAAGACGGAGGTGAATGAACAGCTTGAAGGATTCCTTCCTCTCCGTGGATGAGGGGTTTATTACGAATACAGGAAGAGAAAGGTTTGGAACCCCGGTATGCTGAAAGAATACATAGGCCAGGCTTTAGGGAAGTATGTGTAGAGGGAAAGTATCATCTAACACAGCAACCAATGAAGCAATGAACTTGGCATATCCTCTTTTCCATTTCCACATTGTAAGTTTAATTTGTTTTGCAAAACAATGAAGAATCTCAGGCTTTCATGATTTAAATCATAAAAACTACAACTTCTAAATGAAAAAGAAACATTCTTCTATCATGCTTCTCTCTTGTTTTTGATGGTCGAAACTTCCCAAAGTTAATATGATTGAGTATGCGTATGCAACTAGTATGTAATTATAAATTGGTCATATTCACTTTGGCTTCAATTTTCCACACGACAAATAAATGCAGGTATCTCAGCCTTGAACATCATAAATTGCTCAGAGTCCCACCATAAACTAATTATTTCACGGCAGAATATTTTTTTACAACAGAATCATACATTAAGAATAAGTGTAAGATTTCGAATATAACTTAGAAGCCTTTTAAATAACATTTCCTTTCATTATTTTATGGCATATGGATCCAGAGATTGGATTACACTTATGCATATCAGTCAGCACAACTATGGAGCTGTGGCTGCCTGGGATATAGCTTCCAAGGAAAAGAATAACTTACCACAAAACAATAGCAGAACATTATTTTTCATGAACAAGAGGGCTGTAAACAGGGTACCACATGTTGCTCGCTACATACTCCATTCTCGTCCCCTGTACCAAACAAATGATCAAAGTCGACTTCTTATTTATTTGATAACACAAAGTAAACATTTGAATGCCTTTTATAAGATGAGAACATGTCGCATTTTTGCACTGTGGCTTGGTGTATTTTGCGACAGTAAAAATAGCTCAAGAAACATTACAAAAGGCAACGTGTGGGAAGCTTTGATCATGTTCTCACCCCTAAACTCAATGTTGGCATTATACAAAAGCAAAACTTATGAGTCGTGTAGAAACAAACTCTGTCTATACCTCAGACATTTTCATTATCTCCATGGCTCCTACATCACGATATCCTTCAGCAAGTCCTTCAATACTAGCAACTCTAATAACAGCTGCTGCAACCTTTGTTGTAATTTCTCGAATTCTGCACAGTACACACCATATTCAAAGTGAAAATTTAGCACCTAGCATGAGTCAACTTGCTCAGATTCGATGTGGAGATGTGAACTACAGAGACTAAAGAAGTGGGCTGTTTCCACCTCCACTTCTATTAAATATCAAATGCTCGGATACCGGGGTTCATCAACTATCCCATTAGCAAACTGATAACCTATTTGCTAACTAAGTGATCCTTGGTACTAATTTAATCTCTCAACAAACAACTACATCAGATTTCTCTATAATATTCCATTTAGTACTCTATACATGCGAGATGTATTGGCAATTGTACAAAATTTCATTCCCGCACAAAATGAAAATTATATTGTGGATTTTAGTTGGATAAAATTTGGGAGAACAATATATATCATTGAATTTATGCTTTTTATCATATGTAAATCAGAATATACCTTGAAACAGAAGGGTACAAGATGCCTCTCTGGATTTCATCATCTGTTATGGTTGATGCAAGGCTGTTGAGCAAGAAGAGTGTCAATAGACTGGGATCAGATTAAAGTTTCAGATAAATCAATCGACTAATGCTTGATACTGGTATCCATTCTACCAGAAAGTAACTATCAGCTTCTATGTTGTCAGAGGTGAGGCACCACTCCAAGGTCTGCTACTAGAGCCTTAGTAAGGCAAAATGCTTCCACGACGGAACCTTTTTTAAAGGGTAAAGATTTTAGTGTGATATCTCTCACCTTGACTAATTTATAGCCTTGTAATGCTCTATGGATGGGGAGAAGCGCTTTAAAGAAAAATAGAGACTTGGCAGAGCCCCAAACAACATAGATTAAAACTTCCAATATTGATGATAACTTCCAAATGAATAGAACTTATTAAGAGCAGAAAGAATTTTAAGGGATACCAACCCCTTAATTACAGCAACTACTAATGAAGAAACCTACAAGAGCAGAAGTGGTTCAGTAATGCAGGTCAAGTGGCTGGAACTCAACTACAGAAAGTTCGATGCATAATTTTAATAGTATAGAAGCAATTCCTTTGGTAAAGATCTCAACCAGCTCATCTTAAAACGACCCTAGGGATTCCTTAGTTAATCAGTCTTGGTCAGTCTAAAGGTGCAAACCTTTTTGTGTAAAAAAGTAGATCGTCAATTTTTCATATGCGTAACGTCAAGATATCCTACAATGTTTGTACTTAGCAATCGCAATAATGAACACAATCCCTACATCTACAAATGGTTGTAGAAATTAACTCGATTCAACATCTCAAGTTACAGCCTTGATTTCCATGCCATTTTTAGTGCTGACAAAAAAATTTACAAGGTTAGAAATGTGAGAATTGGATTGCAAATATATAGGTATTTATAAATCAATTTGAAAATAAGCCCCATCTAGTTTCTTTAGCTTCAAGATAAGACGAGGTAAAGGCCACCAAATGGTGTTGGTTAATTTTCAATTAGTCATCAATATTGAAGTAACATTTGGTTCGGGATTGTGGCCATTGATGCCTGTAATCTTAGTTTCCTGGGTGCCTATAAATTGCAGGAACCTATATATAATTATGAAACCCTCTTATTATAAACACACGAGGTGAACCATGAATTCGTTCATTTTCAACCGATTTCATTTTTTTCCAGACAGGGTTTGAAAAAGAGTCCTGGTGACTTGGAGTGAAGAAGTAAATATCAAGTTATGGAGTTCTAACCATTCTGCAGCTGCTAGCAACATCCCATCCGAAATCAGACGAGCACCAGCAAGAAGTGTTCCTAAAGCAATCCTGAAGCACAAGTAATGTTTCATTAGTGAACTACTATTGCTCGATTTTTCTGATAGCTAAATAAACATGTAGAGCTTGTACACACCCAGGAAACATGTGCATATTATATGCTTGGTTAGCACGGCCTACTTTTCCTTTTCCTGTATAGTTGCCAAATCATGGTAAATTAGACATTTGCAGTTATGAGCTAAAACATTGTCTGAACTTCAAGCGCTGGACAACCAATCTGTTCTTTCCAATACATGCTGCAGTATGGCAAAGGCAAATTGCAAAATACTGCAACTAACGAATTCAGTGCAAGGAAAACTTAAGAATTTCTAACCAAGATCGACGTTTTCAAAAGGGCTCCCACTAGCAAAAACTATGTTTTCACCGGCATGTTTAAAGGCATCAGCAGCTGTGCATTCAGCTATTCAACACCAAAACAAAAAACTAGACTGATCAATAACAGGGTAGGATGTGTAAGACTGTCACTTTAGAAACACAAATGATGAGAAAAACTAACCCTTCGTTGTAGGATTTGACAGAGCAAATATCGCAGGTCTGGAGGACTCTGACTCACGCATAGCCTTCAGTACCTGGTTTGTATTTCAACAATGAAGTCACGTAATGCAAAGATAAGATGTATGTTGCTTAGCATGGGCAGTTCATTCAAGCATTTTGAATATCACATAGGTTAGACAATGAAAAATATAAACACGCACACATACATGTTAGGAAAGTTGTCAAAAGCCACCTTTAAAAATAAACAGAACAATAGTTTGATTAAAAGTTGAAGATTGATGTCAAATGATAAGTCAGTTGTTGAAATTATTTTATAATATCAATTTAATGGTAATTATGGTACCACGCGAGGTTAGAAGTCAAACGGAGTCCATTTGGTCACTCAAATCCTTGTATAATCGGATTGCACCCAAATTGCCCTCCAATTGAGCCTACAACGTACAAACGAGTTTTCCTTCTTCGTTAAGCACAACCGAACTTGTTTGTTGAGTCAAACATGTTGATTTTGTCGTTAATATGGTACCTCGCGAGGTTAGAAGTCAAACGGAGTCCATTTGGTCACTCAAATCCTTGTATTCTCGGATTGCACCCAAATTGGCCTCCAATTGAGCCTACCACGTACAAACGAGTTTTCCTTCTTCGTTAAGCACAACCAAACTTATTTGTTGAGTCAAACAAGTTCGGTTGTGCTTAACGAAGAAGAAAAACTCGTTTGTATGTTGTAGGCTCAATTGGAGGCCAATTTGGATGCAATCCAAGAATACAAGGATAAAAAAAAAATCATATTCGCATGAATCAACTGATTAAGCCCAGGACGTAATAGTCAAGAATGAAAAGCCATAAAAGAAATAACAAAACTTAATAGCGGGCAACTTGGCCCTCATAGACAATGTTCAGGGTGTAATCTTCAGCTCCAAACCTCACTAAGACACAAAACCATGGCATCTTTATGTCATCATGAACCCATTTTATCATTCATGCCAAAATGTACACTTCTTGTTGTGATTCATGTCCATTTTAATTTTATTTGGTTATTTTTTAAGAGAACCGATCCTTTGTACTTATGTGATGTGGGTTTCTAACACTTGACTACCTGAGGAGAGCTTTTGAACTGTCTACCTGTTGTCTCTCAGTAAAAAAAAAAAAGGAGAAGATACAACTAACTGTTAGTAATGCGATTTCGCTCACCTCCTCATTGAAGATACCACCAACTCCCGAAAGGCCTACAAGCACATGGGGCTTGACCTTTTTTACCTGATAAACAACATTTGTCTAGGAGCATTAGACCTGAGCTTCGATATATAATTGAATCAGAAAATTCAAAACTTTTCAACTAAATTAAAATCTTTGTGTTTGGCAGTTGCAACATAACTATAGAATGGAAACGATAAAAATAAATAGAAAACTGTTGTAGTCGTACTATTCATAAAATTTACCACTTCAATAAGGCTGGCTCCATCCCTAAGTCCCTCAACCTCTAGTGAACCATTGCCTCTTGCAAAAGGCAACACAAATGGATTGATATTTTTTCTGTCTGTTGTGACAAGACCCTGCACCATCAAGAAAAAAAAAATCAACACTGCGGAGGAGCGAGATGGTACAGGTTTGTAAAACACTTTTACCAGAGTTCTTGCATAAACAGGCATTTGATAGTTGTATTTTTACGCTACCATGACAAAGAAGAATTCAGATTTCATTGAAAAAGAATTTTTCTTTGGTTTCCCAAACTCAACCATTTTCCGTTCATTGGACTTTCTCGTGTCAGAGTTAGAATCGGAAAACTCAGAGGAGAAACATAAAAACTAGAAATACCCAGGAAAAGGAGCCACTAACTGCTAATTGAAACCAATAACTTCTCCCTGAAATGATTCTTCAATCAAGCACAAGATCTTCATGCTAAAGTTGCTTATAGCTCTATCCTGACGAGCCCAATAACAAAATCTGATTAATTACATTGTGGTTTAAGAAAAATTAGAAAAGAAATGTAGTCTTAACCAAAGTTCCATACTTAGAAGATTCATTAGAACAAAAAAGCAAAATCCCCTATTACCAATCCAAGCCAAATCACAACATATATTTGTTCTTGGACCACAAGCGGTATCATACGATAGATTAATATGATTCAACCACCTTTTGTTTTTTAATGATATAGATTTGACTTGTATTTAGTTGGTGACACTTTTTTCACATGTTTGTAAGTAATATTTTAGTAACACCTTATTTGACACTCATAAAAGGAAATAGTGTCATCAACTAAAGATACGTCAAATCAATATGATTAAAAAACAAAAAGTATAACATATTGATCTTTCTAATGATGCCACTGACATGGCTCAAGAACAAATAAATTTGATAATATGAGGCCCGATTCCTTTAAAATAGAGCATTTTGATCCATAATGCTTTTGTTGGTGTGTGTGTGTTTTTTTTTCTAATAGATCTTCCTATGCACAGTCTTGATACCAATTCCCTGAAAAAGAAATCTAAAGATGGAAGACGCAAACTTGCAACATGCATTATATCAGGGTCTTGGTTTTCATATCTTCACTCTTTCACATGAGAGAGGGGCTAGTATATAAATAATCGAACTTCCTTGAAATAATGGGTTTTGCACTGCATCACATAGCAGGGGAAACTAAGGGTATATATTTGTGTTCTACAGGTTTCGGAACATTATTTACTCAAAAAAATCTTAAAAAAGAACATTGGGTTGAAAGTTAAAGTTTGTAATTACTTTACACAAGTGAGAATAATTTGAAATGCCCATTTGAAAAGAATTTACACCACTATGCAGATATAAGTATGCACACTGGAAAAGGAAAAAAGACCCATCTTGAACTTAAAAAAAAAAAAAACTGAGATATTTTTAAGGTACTTTGATTTGAGCATTATCTAATATTACTGACAAAGAATGTAATAGCCCGGATTTCTAAAAGGTTATATATGAAGTTAATGAGTATATGGCATTAAGATAGATTGTTAGTGTATTTTCAATATAAGTGAAAAAGTAATAGGAGAACTTATCCAAGAATAAGAAGGCATTTCTTTCACTATGGAGTATCAACATTCGGATCTAATCACCACCATGGTGATATCTGGCCCGTAGCTAGATAGCCAGATATCGTTCAATACTAATCATAAAACTTGAAACAGCAGTATTAGGATATGAGACAGAAGAAGAGAACCACACATTTTCATCAAGCAGCCAGAATGGATTGTTTTCTGCCATCTCATTTTCTCCAACAACTTTTGAAAAAGCTTGTTTTGCCATGTTAAGGGCCCCGATTCCTCCACTATATGTTAAAGCAAATCATCAGAAAATCCAGAATGAGGTAACAGAGATAAGATAAGCCTTATTTCTAAGAGAGAATAGATCACAAGCCCAGACAGATAGAAAGTAATAGAAACTTTTCCTGTTTCTTTGAAATTTTAAGTACCTTCCTGCTCCAACTACAACTATTTTCTGTTTTACAAAGTCGCTCAATGGTCGACCTTGTGCTCTCAAAGCACCTAGAAGTCCAGCATATGCAACCCCAGCAGTTCCCTGCCATGAAATTAAAACTTCAATAAATATGCTAGTCAATTATCTTTAAAAATTAGTCCCAATTCATCGAACTTACTACACTCCATCACACATGCTGAGATAAAGAGAACACAAAATCTGTTACCTGTATATCATCATTAAACATGCAGTATTTTTTACGGTAACGTTGCAGAGTTTTAAAAGCCCACTTCACTTGAATATCCTCAAACTGTAACATAGTCATAACATCACATTAGTAGGGTGGTAACATTGGCATCTAAAATGCTCCGACTTTAAAAAAAAAAAAGACCTGCACAATAGCTCTTGGCCAGCGTGTAGTTACAGCTTCCATGAATTCATCAACAATGGATAAGAACTCTTCTCCCTCCAGCCTTGGTGATCGTACTCCTAAATCTGTGGAGCTAATAGTGAGTAACATAATAGTTTTATGAAAAAAGATACTGGCTCCAAGAACAGGTTTACAAATCATCCTGAGATGTGGTAAATCATACGAACGCACAGGTTATAGAATTGGATATAATGTACCATACATTTTATAAGTATAGTAGCAATTACTGATGAACCTTATTTATTTTTCTTGGCCTGGGCTTGATCAGTTGACAGTACCGCCTAGGCTTGAGTTGACAGTGCTGCACTTTAAGGTATTTTTAATTCTCGACATGAAACAAATAATTGATGCAATAAATTTTGGAAAAAAAATAAAGGAAAATGTATAGGACTAAATCCCTTGAACTAATAAAAAAACCTGTCTAATTTTCATAAAACTATTATCTCAGGATTTACCACATCTCAGGATGAATAGGCCAAATACGTAGTAAGTGTCTAAGCACATTAAGCCATGCCAGGTCTTCCAGCATTTAGGTAGATGTTGAAAATGTCATATGCACCTTGGTGTTGATGCATTGAGGCAACGCTGAAAATTAAAAGACTCTTAAAGAATATAGCTGACAATCTACTTCGAAAAATTATATATATATACAACCGAAGACTTGATTTTTACATCTATCTTCCAATTCTCTTTTATTTTCTGTCCCTAGCCTAAAGCATAGACCCTTCTTAATTTTATGTTTCTACCTTCTCATCCTCCTTTTTTCCTTTTCTTCCCAGCCCTAAGCCCTAAATCTATTAACCATTCTTTTAATTTTTCTTAGTTTTCATCAAGGTCTTTTCTTTGTCATGCTATTGCTGTCTAATTTTCTTCTACCTTAGAAGCCAATGATTGTTTAGTTATTTATGTTTCCTCCATTCACTGTATATCAAAACAACAACGGCTGTATTTTGTTTTGAATCCTTCTTCGATTGTTATATATTGTAACAGGAATTACTTTATCTACAAGTACAGTGTCACCTTGCTTTCCTGGTGAGAGCTAGCAGAAATAACTCCATCAGTTACTAATCTTGTCATTAGTTATCTCACTACTGACACACAAACTATCCATTAGGAGATCCAAAAGGTCTGAGATAGCAGTAATATCTCATGAATCTTGCATAAGCATGTGTTTCACTGTAATTAGTATAAGTGTTCAACAAAAGCATCTCAATCATTGCCATAAAAGGAAAACAGCATAGTTTTATCAAAAAAGAAGAAGAAGAGGGAAACACCATAGCAAACAAAAGAATGGTGGAATCATTTATCTCTTCCAAAGATAATTATATATTTTATAAATATATATTCCCTAGAAGCAAAACAGTTATATGGTTGAGCTTTTGGTCGCACTTGTCCTTTTGAAATGCCGTACTAAATAACGTCAGCAGTAAAATAGAATAGGATGGTAAAGTTGAAACAGAGAACGAACACTATCTTTGTAGGGATGGTTAGTGAAACTATTCCTCCTCAACAGGAAAATCATTCCAAGCAACTTAAGGAACCAAATGTTTATACTTACAGAGAGGATCTTCAAGAAACTTTTGATTATTGGTTCCAACATCTAGCATCACTGGAAGTATCTACAATAAAAATAACAGTAAACTGAGAGTACTTGTAATGGTATATGCAGCAGTATTCGAAAGCTGAAAGACATAATATATTGAAGAGAAATAAAGAGAGGGGTATATACTTTGCGTGGGTTCACGCCGGCTGCAGCAACATATATATCGAGTTTTCCGATGGGCATTCCAATTCCCTGAACTCCAAGATCCCCAAGTCCAAGAATGCGGCTTCCGTCTGTCACCACTATCAGTTCAACCTGTAACAAATGGAAGATAAACCAAAAATGTGAAAAGTATTAAAGAGTGCATACAGTAACTGTTCTCATTATGTAACAGTCAATCCCAGAAAATTCATCAACATTCATAAAGGAATGACGATATTGTGGCAGAAGCGAACAAAAATCTAAGTAAAAACTAGAAATCAAACAACGTCAACTAAAATAACATTCCTTATTAAATTTCTATTTTATTTCATCTTATATGAAGTAAAAGTTTTTTTCTGTCCACAAAAGTCTGACTCTTACATCTGTCCTAAGACTATCTAGATCTAGACTAAGAGCGTAAAAAAGAAACTTATAAAATCACCTTATGATGCAATAACCTATGCTCAAGGGAACTTGGAATTTTAGTTCACAAATTCCTCAACTCTCGAGTGAACTAAAAGTGAGACAAGCTCACACTTAATGTAAGAACATTTTAAGAATAGATGTTATTATGAAAGAGCAGTGAAACAGTCCTAGCAAGTTACATGTTAATGTGATTCCAATTCCAAGTACTAAGAAACAAAAAACCAGGTTACAAAATTAGCTTTCATGAAGTGAACAGTACATGAAATCCGTACAAGGAACAAACCTCCAAGAGCAAACTAGAACAACTAATCCTTTTGACCCCTTACTAACCTGTTCAGATGGCCAGTTATAGGTCATGGACATCATCTCTCCTTTATCCTTTGCACTGAAATACATCCCACGTGGGCGTTTAAACAAGCCTCCGTAGTTTTGACATACCAACCCCACAGTCGGATTGTATACTATTGGAGCAAATTTTTCAATGTTTTCAATAAGGACCTGGAGAAACCAAGTAAAGGGATTAGTTTAAGCTGATGAAATTCCAAAAGTCTAATGAAGTTTTAAGCTTTTATCCGGCAAACTTACTTTGTAATATAGTGTCTCGTTCCTGTCATGCAATCTGTTCAGGACCCTCCATTGCGCTAATGATGATACCTCATCTGGTTGGTATATAGTATTCTTCACCACTGACTGGTATGACTCCACTACAATTTGAAACAATAAAAAATTCACCTTAAATCAATTGCCTTACAAACTAATACACTGTTATAGATAACAAAATTTTGACAGTGGTGAAACTCATGAACCATGATCTGGTGAAGAACTTTATTTTACAATTTCAGATTAAACAATATATATGTGATCCCACAAGCACTCTCTCAAACTTGAGGGAATCATAAAATCCTCCATCAAATGACAAACACCAGTCTACCCCATTACCAGGGCCATCGTAAATTTTCAAAATTTTGAGCATCTGCCCGCAACCATCTGTATATACATACAAGATCTCAACAAATTTCTTATTTTCAATACTTAATAAGCATCAAGACCGAAGGAAAAAGGAATACTTGACGACCAAAAAAAACTGTCAGATTTGAGAAAATTGAGAATTCTTAGTGGAGATGATTCACTCACCATGTTGATCTTGCCTATAAAATATCAGATGTGACTCACTATTTACTGGTAAAAATATTAGAATTACTTGACACTAATTTTGAATTTTAAGCTTTATTCAATATTAATGCTTGTTAGTTATTACATAATCTAGAAAAGTATCGTAGATACCATTCTTGATGAGCCACTTAACCACCCATACGCATACTGTTGGTAATGTGTCAAGATTAAAGCACTACAAAATCAGAGTCCCCTGTATTTCTCAAATAGGTGTACCATCCAACATGCCAATGCAGTATCAATGGAATCGCCTACTAGCTAGTACAGAAGGGTGGTTCTCTTGGCATTTCTCCTTGTAACTTTTAAAACTCTTATGGAAAGATTAAACTCGCCTTTTAACCTTTTTCTGAAACATGTCATATAGGTAATAAATTTACATTATCATTTGTTTCATAGATTAGAGTCAGTAGCAGATAAAGTTCAAGGATAAATTGAGTAACAGCACCAAAGGTAGATGATTGAATACCTAAAGTGAAGTGCAACTTACAGAACAGAAGAACATGTAATGAAGCTATAGTTAACTTTACGAAATCAAGTATAACTTCTCTTACATTGGTTTCCTATTCACTGTTCCCTGAGCTTGTCTTCATCGAATGACTTAAACAAAAAATTTAAGAACAATATTCCAAAGCTAACCCGTTAATGGTTAAAATTTGGATTCCTTGTTTGCACAAGAACTAAGAAGTCTAATAAGTGAGCTAGTTTATGGAAATTAATGGAGAGTAGTGAAGTTTGGTGGACTTACTAAAACGGTTGTACTGATCTTCAAAGGATCTGACACGAGGGGGGAGAAGGCCTCTTAATCCAAGCCTATCTCTTTCTGTTGCCGGGAACCCAGTATCCTACACCGCAACCCGAAAATTAAACAAACAGTAGTTAAGCTCAAAATTTTCATTTCATTTCTCATCTAAGAAAGAAAAAGTGAACAGAAAACTGTTAATGAACCATTCTTGGAAAATTTCTATAGAGTCCTCCCAAGTAAATCATGGTATCAAAAGTTGGCTTTGCTGTGATGGTGTTGTTGTACAAACTACAACTTTTGCTCATATCAAGTACCAAGTTCGATCTACTCTTATAGACCATCTCTTAGTGTGATACATTTGAAAACTGCATAGGCATACCGCATACGCATGTTTGAAATTGTATCAAATGTGCATTTGTGTGGATCTTGTTGAGTAGTATGGTTTGTCCGTTCGATCTCTCAAAAGTAACCATGGTGTCTCTATTTACCTCTTCATCTAATTAAAAGTATATTTTCCAAATACAACACACACCCATTGCAGCCACACAAAATATTTAAGAACTCCTTGTGTTATGAAAAACATCAAACACTTATTGCACCAAGAACTAATATCGTCAAACATGCACTTAAAAATATTCTAGCGAAGCCATGGATCTAATGCATACTAACAGTTAGTAGTTTATAATATAATTAACCTTGTTGAACCAGGGATCATGAATGAGATCGACTCCACGCTTGTGAACGAAACTGGGACCTGTTGAGAAGTATCGTATATGCTGATTCAGGTTCAGCTTCCAAAATGTGGCTCGAGCAATCATCATCTTCCACATTTTCATTCAAAGTTTAGATTCAGATCAGAAGTTGAAACCTTTTTTTTTTCTTTTTCTTTCTTGTGCTCCTTGCTTTTCTGTAAGAAAGAATGTGTATGTATATATAGTTAGTTTGATCGATCAGTGGAAAGCAAAGGTTAGTCCTATTCTTCTATTGAGAATGAGAGGAGGCGACGCGAATTTGAAGTTAAGTTATAAATTCCCTTTTTTGTGCTCGTGTTTAATTTTTCTTATTATATTTCCAGCATGGGATATTTGCCTTTTTAATCATTTCAATCTAATCATTCTTTTGCATTGTGGCTTTTAAATAGGGGTGATTAATGAGGTTAGCCTCAGGGCATTAGGTGATTGAAGATTATGATCTTAAGTTATTTGTAGCAATTTTTTTACATTTCCCTTAACCCCTTCACCCTAGATGTCGCCAGTAGGGTTCAAACCCTGGACATGTGATTCCATCAGCAATAGGCTTACTGCTGAGTTGGTACCCCATTGGCTTTGTGCAGCAATTCAATGAGGTTAACCCCATGATATTCAGTGAGGGTGCCCATCTACACCATTAGATCCAAGATTTTCATCTTCTTCTTTCTTTTTCTTTTTTTCCAAAACATGTGTGACATTCGGTTGCATGAAATTTTATTTCATGTGAATCCATGCAATTAAGCTAATTTAGGATTCACTCGCCAATCCACCATTAGATCTTGTAATTGGAAACGGAAGTCTCATAAACATAAGACTTTTTTTTTAAAAAAAAAAAAAATTGGGTCGTTGACCCTTTTTATTTGTTTATTAATCCATGCCCGAAGGCTACATGACTGACCCTATAGGGTTAACCAAACCAGACCCGAAGGCTAAATATTGTTGCCACTTAATATCTTCGTCGCCTCCATCTCGCATAGAGACTTGCTTTCGCTCCGATCCATCGCCTCCACCTTGCATGAAGACTCACTTCGCGACGGTCTAGTCCATCTAAGCAGATGCATTCAATACCCGAAGGCTTATCAATGGCGGAGCACACGTACTCCTAATAATCGGGCGAAAACTCACAAAATCCTAACTGGTGAGTCTTGAACCCGCGACCTCTCACAAAGAGAGTGGATGTCCGACCAACTGAGCTATAATTGGTGGACAAAACATAAGACTTCAATTCCCACCATTATCACAAAACTTATTGGTGTACGATGAGTGTTACCTCAATTTAGCCTTAAAGGTATGAGTCTCTAATGGATTGGATTCCCATAGAATATGATTCCATCCAACCAAACACACCCTCAAAAAGTAAGGAAGAAACAAGTAGTTTTCATCAAGATAATCGCCATGGCCTTACGTAATGTCCTCCTTCCTAAAGGCAGCCCTGCCCCTGAAGGTGATCTGATGCGTCAAAACTTAAAACCAAGCCATTGTACTTGGCATGTCACACGTGATACAATGGGGTGTCTTGGCGAGGAAGAGAATGGTAGACCAAGCTATGCTTTCCCTTTCATGCGCATATGTATTGTTGATCTATGAAGATATAATTGCCATAGTAGTTGGGAGTCTTGGGCAGAATGGTTCCTAATATTACACTATAGGATGAACTATTGTACACATCCGGAAAGGTTTGAACTAAAGTATTCTTGACCATGAGGGATACCCGAAAATCCTAGAAACTTCTAAACTTGATAGAATCGTCATAATTATCTCGTAGGATATACCTAACAGAGGCAAAAACACTATGAAAATTATAAAGTTTCTCATAGATCTGTGGTGTTAGGCAGCTCTAGTCGACTAGACCTGCCAAGATTTGGGTTCTCAACATTAAATTCTTCATTGAATGTTCAATAAACCTTAGATCTTAGCAATTAATAAACTTTAAAACACACTTGAAACCTACCAAATGTATGCATGCATACTTTAATATTGATCAAAACATTAATAACATAAACATACAGTACTCAAAGCATGAGATTCAAGTAATATTGATTTCAAATTTCTTCTTGTTACTGCTCATGATCATGATCCTCAGGGGCCTCCTCCACTGGTTTCTATGGAAGAAAAGGAACAAGAAGCAGCAGTCGTCCATGGTAGACAGAGGGACTGCCACTGCATCCACCCAAGAAAAAGCCGCAACTGTGCATGCTTGATGGTTATGCAGCAGCAGAAGCAAATCAACCATGCAGAAATAGTACACTCATCCGGCTGAAACCCACTACTGCATTAACCTCACTCATCCATCCAGCGGTACCTAGCAAGATTGTGGGATAGATGTATCAGTGAAACAAACAAATAAATTGTGTATGTTATTATCTCACTCTACGTTGTTGATCCATATTGAATGCAAATTTGATGTCATTATTTCTTATATCTTTGATTATTGATTTGAATTAGAATAAGGTTTAGGATTTTCATTATTTGAGTGAATCTTCTAGTTTGTCACTTCTAAGGTAGGGAATTAGGTTCTGCAATCAGGCTGATGTGGCATTATCAGAGGAGTTTTTACAACATCGATATACACATAAACACTTTGGAGATTTCATCATTCTTTCAAGATCACGCCACATCACCCTGATTACAAAACATGATTGCAAAAACCTTGTTTCCTAATATTTTCGAAACACTAGAAAGGGAGCAGGAATTCAAAGCTATCAATATTGTTTTAGGTATTGCTTTCCAAATTTGATAAAAGACACATTCTAGTTTCTACTATCATACCCTATCAAATACACATCCATAATAAATCTTTCAATTTTGTTTAAATATTTTATTGAAACTTTATGGATAGAAGAATTACTATAAATCAAAATGCGCATCCAGGGAATCAAACCCTGGTTATATCTAATCACTGGGTTTTAGTTACCTAAGTTTTTTCATTCAGTGATGAAAACTTATCTAATTTGAGGTTCTATCTTTGGAATGGAGGATCTAGAGCCTTGCCCAAAAACAAAGCTTGTGTAAGAGAAGTTTTCCTATGTTCATATTTTTTTTACATTGCTTCTCATTTATTTTCTTTAACATTTGCATCATATTGTCGTCCCAGAAGCAATACGGGACTAATTTACTCAATACAAATATTTTATGTATTTCAATATCGAAACCCCCCAGATTAATCAAGGTGTATATGTTTACTTGGATGATATAGTTTCTCCGCAGCCTCTTGGAAAGCCTTCGATCTACTGGAGACCAACTCCTATAATAAGCAAATGTGACCCTTTTACACATTTCTTCTCCAGCTACATAGCAGTATTAGTCTATACATTTCACCAACATATACAATAAACTATGTACAAAGTTTATGTAATATACATGGGAAAGATGTTACATGATGAGTGATCCATCATCTACTATCATTCGTATCGTCCTAATGGGATCCTACAGAACTTTAACATAATTTGGTTCAACTTTGTTCATCTGAAGCCATCCTCAAATCTATGCTCTACTTCAGTTAGTTCAGTACTTTTTACTTGTTACTTTTTGTAGTTTTATTGTGTATTCTTTTGACTGTAGTGTGCAGTAGCTCAATACCTAGCTTTGCCAATTAGTTGCGATTGGTAATTCACATAGAGTAATATCACATTTTTTTGCGATGATAAACTAAGAAGATGCTAATTGTTATTAGTTACATTCTCTTAACCCCTTTATCCCCAATCAAAGTGTCCGAGGCAGGACTTCATTAGTAGGTCATCAAGTCTATCCAGCAAAACTATTTAAGGAATTGAAGGAGATTTGAGTTTTGGAAAGACTTTAGCAAAACTATTTAATGAAATTAAAGTTTCAATGAGATTTAAGTAAATAATCATTCCTAGCTTCTATTTCAATCGCATTTAAAGATTCCTCTTAGGATGAGTTTGGCTTCTGATAAGCTAGTTTTGGCCTCTGCCACTAATGGTGATTTAAAGGGGAAACCATTTTCTGATATACTATTGTTTATCAGAAAAATTCCACTCATTACAGGCAGAATTAGCTTAAGGACTTCACTTCAAAAATAATCATGTCTGGCAGTAACTCTATTAGTACATGAATCACTGAAGGACTCTGCATGACTGGGAATTATGAATGAACCTGATCATCACACTTTCTTTGATCACAGAATATTAACCGAAGAAAATAAATATAATGCTTCAATAACAGCTGAGAAAATAGGTTAAAACTTCTAAATCCAAAAGTTTTCATATCCTTTTCTTTTTTTTTGGAAAGCGAGTTGGATTTTTATAGGATCCCATAACCTATCAACAAGGTGCGACCTACAGGTCAACACCATAAAAAAGTAACCATACCGCCAGCGGGTCTCGAACCTAGAACGTGGGGGATAAACCCACACAGCTAGATGACATGTAAACAACTTGAGTAGTCACTATACCTTGCTTTATAAATTAAGACGAAGATGGTGAAGCGGCCACACAGGTGGTGACTTAAATGAATAGTGCTTCAATGAAGAAGGGCCAAACCACTGCCTATGATATGTTGTCAAACTGAAAATAAAAAATCCTGGACTCTGGACTCGCCTGTGAAATAGATGCAATTATTAAGTTGATGAGAATTACTAACCAAGAGAAATGCCATCAGCAAACAAGGATTAGCTGCTTGTTAATCAACTCCAACAATCAACATTCTGCTCAAGTAAACTTCAAACTGTTTCCCTTTCAACACTGCTTGAGACATATTTCTCCTGACAACTAGCATGAGTGTCCCATCTACTTCCACCAAAGTCTTCAACTCAACATCGCCATTATACAACGAGTCTTCATAGAATTGTTTTTTACCATTAAGGAAGGCACACACCAACACCCGCGCCCATGGAAATTTCTGATTTCAGAAACTCGTCCAGAGAAGCTACGAGTTAAGAGTGGATATAAAATAAGTCTAAAATTTGATATGGATCATCAACCAAAGGAAAAACATCTTTCCAGCTTCCTTCATTGACAAACATGAATTCTTTCAAGAACATAATTCCATTTAAAATTTTACAGAAGTTACTGCTGTTTGAAACATGCTTGGAGTTGGAACTTGGGATACAATTTTGTCCAACCAAGGGCACCTTAACAAATAAATCCATAATACCTCGACATGTATGTAGCAAGCAATATTCATAATATTGAATCCCATATTTACTTTCTAGAGAAGTCAAGAACACTGGACATGTTTGGAGCCTTGAAGTTTGAGGGATAAGGCACTTATTACAGAACTGAAGTCAACTGAAAAACCTTCCTTGTAGTCATGAACCATCTTCGATTCCCAGAGTGAATTTGACACCATCTCTGAATGAAATAGGAGTGATGTCAAGCGTTCGTACCAATTTGTCTATATCCATTGATATATCTGCTGGGGAATTCACACCACGGTTAACCTGGAAAATTAAACAAATTCTTAGCTGTAAGGTATACGAACATGCAATGTGCAACTTGAAGTTAAGAACAGAAAGTTTTGCATTGCAATTGCCAGAAATACTAGGCCTACTTAAGGCACAAAAAAAAGAGGGAAAGTTACCCACTTGTAAAGAACCGATGTAGAACCATATTCAGCAAATCAACCGAAACGGCTATACTAGATGGGATTTGAGTTTTTGATGTCAACCCAGTGTCACAAGTGTCCAAGCAATTGGCTAGGATTAATTTGATTAATTCACTTTTGGAGTTTTACATGTGATGGCAAGGTATTGCCTGCTTGGCTGCTTTGGTAGCTTACACCATTAATGAACACTAGAAACTTTAAAAACAATCGACTACCATAGGTTTCGTTGTCTGTTAAGGATCTGCCATCTCCAGCATGGCTAAGTAATTGCATATGCGTGATGGTTAAGCCTCATCCTGTTTATATAAGAGTGATAAACTCTAAGCTTTTAGGCATTTAAAGAAACCCCATCACGACATGAACCTCAACAGCTACTTCAAGCAATCCCCAATAAACCATGTATGCAATTCAGGAAAGAGGAAGCAATTTCTGTGTCTACAATTTGCATGAAACATTTTGCTAAAGGGTACCTAGGACTCAAATACACACTTTAGCCTAATAAGCCCTTTCCATAATCATGGCAAAACCCACAACTTACCGATGATGCAGATACAGCTTTGATTAATGATGTATTATATCCTCTAGCAGATGCTACTGCCTCAGCCATCTGTACACGAGATACCCTGTCTGGTCCACCAACATTTAAAAGCAACTGCATTTGCTTGCCATCTGAAATAACAAACATATCTACTATAAGAGATGAAAAAGAAAAGAAAAGAAAAGAAAAAGAAGACAGGATGAGAAAGTATCCTAGCAAAAAGTCATTACAAAGTTAGCAAAACAAGCATGACAGTCTAGAGCCTATCTTGTTAATATAAAGAAACCGCCCTTGAACTCGTAAATAGTATATAGCTCAGATATCTTTTGCTTAGATAACTAAGATAAGCAATGAATAACATATGAGCACCAATTTGCACACATGTTTGAAACCCAAGCAATCCATGCTTTATTATCTATCTTACAAAACAGGATGGTGTTTGGGGTGGGAGATAAAAGATGGTCAAATTTATCCAAATATAAGAATCTAATGGATCACATAGAACTCAAAACCAAGAGTGCATGGGTTCGATTCCCATACCCAACACTTTGATATTTATTTATTTTAATATTTAAAGTAGAATAAACTTTATTTATCGTGTTAAACTTTTATCGTGCCAACAGCACGGGGAATACCCTAGTCTATATTACAAATCAAAATGGTGTTTGAGATTGGAGATAAAAGAGGCAGCTTAGATTTATCCAATTATAAGAATCTAACGGATCGTATAGAACTCAAAGCACCAAGAGTGCATGGGTTCGATTCCTATACCCAACATTTTGATATTTATTTATTTTTCTTCAATTCTTGATAGTGGTGATTAGGCATGTTTTAAAGTATGAAGGATGTAAACTTAAGGGTGATCATGTTTTGACAAGTTTTAAACTTTTATTGTGCCAACAGCATGGGGAATACCCTAGTAAATTTATAATACTAGTCTTCAACCACCTAGGGTTGCCCAATGAGGAATTCATTTTCTTCATTTAGTGAATGGTTTCATGTTAGCGACGTGTTTATATGTACATGCAATCCAGCATAAGTACAGGGTAGACCCTTAGATTGAATAAGACAATGGTTTACCTGTCACCATAAGTCAGTCACCTTCCTAGATCAGTCACCTTCCTGGTCAGCACTGAGCATCCTTGCCCCTATGTTTTGTTCTTGATCATTATAACTAATAAGTACATAATAACAATTAGAAACCTTATGGTCTTTCCAGTTTACTGCTTCTCATTTGAAGTTCAAGTTAATTATTAGTTGGGAATGTCTGGAGAACAGAAACAGGTCATCTGCCTGCCACGCTTTAGCACAAACGGAAATTAACCATTCACACAAGAATCATTCAGTCCTATAAACACCTATTGTCACACATAAATTTCTTAAAGCGAGCTACAGTGGCAGAATGACGAAAATAGGTTGTGACACTTGAAAGAAAAGTTGTTGCCACAATAAAATAGGTTGTGACACTAGTATGGATGGTAGTATGATGAAAATAGGTTGCAACTAGACATACCTGAGATCCACATCTTTGTCAAAGCTAGTATGATTCTCACAACATCCTTCACATAAACTGGACAGCGGAACTCGTCATTAAAAAATTCTACTTGGTCTCCCTTAGAGAGAACAGAATCAATCCACTGCATCAAAAAGCATGAATCGGACATTAGAACTTACGAAGCAAAGAGCTGAATATGATCCATCATGTACCCAACTACCTTAAGAAACTTACCTTTTTTGTTATGTGATCTTAAGTTATACTGTTTTACATGCCCTTTAGTCTCCTATTTTCTACAACCCCTTTAATTAGTAACACTCTTACACCATTGAAGCTAACCATTCCAATGTTACAGCACATACATATAGACAACAAAAGAGTCAAGTTTATTAAGAGCGTCAACCTTTTTTTTTATTGGGTGAGTAAAGATTTCAATAAGCTTCTTAGGAGAGAAAAGTACAGTAACACGGTGATGATTAGGAGTCACTAATCTGTATCCACTTGTTACATGAACATCAGGTTGAGTATCATGTAAGTCAAGTTACTTCAACCTATATTTTGCTGCCCATCCACACAGCTATGCGAGTTTTTTCAGCCATGTTGTTCTTTTTCTTCCAAGGAAGATTGGAAAATGGTTGTCACACTTGCAATTGAAAAAGCTACATTCTTATGTTGCTTGCAATTACAATTATTCTGTCATCATCATCATCATCATCAAAGCCCATTTCCGATATTTTCGAGGTCGGCTACATGGATTTTGGTTCTCCAAGCAATGTGGTATTCCCACATATCCTCGCCTAATCTAAGCTCGATGATATCTTCATTCACCGCCTTTATCCAAGTTTTCAACGGTCGTCCCCTCAATCTACACCCTTCATTAACTTGCCAATCTAGACATTTTCTAATTGGCGACGTGCTTGGTCTCCTCCGCACATGACTAAACCAAGTTAAACGTCTTTCTCTAATTTTGTCCTCTATGGGCGCTACACCTAAGTATCTCCTAATTCTTTCGTTTCTAATTTTATCTCTACGAGTTTTACCACACATCAACCTTAACATACGCATTTCTGCTACTGCCATCCTATGCATATGTTGTCCCGTAGTAGCCCAACATTCTAAACCGTATAGCATGGCTGGTCGAACAATTGTCTTATAGCATTTCCCTTTTAGCCTTGCAGGCATCCTTCTATTGCATAATACTCCTGACGTCATTCTCCATTTCAACCAACCAGCTTTAATCCTATGGTCTACATCTTCTCCAATAACCCCATTCTTTTGAATTATAGATCCTAGATATCGAAAAGTTTCACACTCTGGGACCTTTATACCTTTGATCTCAATTGCATTACTTCTCCCTCGTGGTTCACAACCAAAGTTGCACACTAGATACTCCGTCTTCGAACGGCTAATTCTAAAACGTTTACTCTCTAAAGCCTTCTGCCACCTTTATAATTTCTGACCTAAATCTGCACTAGTCTCATCAATTAAGACAATATCATCTGCAAATAACATGCACCAAGGTACATCTTCTTGCAGATGTCTCGTCAACTCATCCATGACCAAAGCAAAGAGATATGGACTTAACGCCGACCCTTGATGTAGTCCTATTGACACTGGAAATTCACTGGACATCCCACCTACTGCGCGAACACTTGTTACAGCCCCTTCATACATATCCTTAATGATATCGACATAACATTGAGACACTTTCTTCCTTTCAAGCACCCACCAAATTAACTCCCCGGGGACCCTATCATATGTTTTCTCCAGATCAATAAAAACCATATGTAAACTCTTACGTGTCTCTCAATATTTTTCTATAGTTTGCCTAAGCAGAAAGATGGCCTCCGTAGTAGATCTACCTGGCATAAATCCAAATTGATTCTACGAAACCGTGGTTAAACTCCTAAGTCTTCGTTCTATAACCCTCTCCCAAAGTTTCATCGTATGACTCATAAGCTTTATCCCTCTATAGTTCGAGCAATTCTGGATATCCCCTTTGTTCTTATAAATTGGTACCACAATGCTATGCCTCCATGAATCTGGCATTTTCTAGTTTCCAAAATCCTATTAAAGAGCTTAGTTAGTCATTGAATCCCAACTTCTCCCAGACATTTTCATGCTTCAATTGGTATATCATCCGGTCCAACGGCCTTCCCTATCTTCATTCTTTTTAAAGCTTCTCTCACTTCTGTAGCACTAACTCTGCGATGGAACACGCGATCTCTCCCTTCCTGTGAAGCATACCCCTCCAAGTTTAACTCCCCTATATGTGTTCCATTGAGTAGGTTCCAAAAGTAATCATTCCATCTATCTAAAATAGCTTTATCATGCATTAAAACTCTTTCATCCTCATGCTTAACACACTTAACATGACTCAAGTCCCTAGTTTTTCGTTCTCTAGCTTTAGCTATCTTGAAAATATCCTTCTACCCTTCCTTTGTACCTAGTCTATTATAAAGATCATCATATGCTCTCTTCTTACCTTTCCCTACTGCTTTAGTACTCAACTTCTTAGCTTGCTTATAAAGCTCATAAGACTCTAGGCACCTATCTTTTTGCCACTCCTTAAAGCATCTTTTCTTTTTCGCAATGGTTTGTCGCACATCAGCGTTCCACCACCATGTCTCCTTACCATATAAACCTCCTCTTTTGGCCTTTCCTAACTCTTCCTTCACACATCTTCTTATTCGGTTCGCCAAATGTTCAAAAAGATCTGCGCTACTAGTCCTATCCTTTAGTTCTAGATTCTCCCAACCCTCTGAAAATGACTGGCCACCCAAAATCTTCTTTCTAAATTTTTGGCACACAACTCCTTGTAAGGTCCACCACTTAATTCTCAGTCTAACCTGTTCTATAACAATACGACCCCTACTCTTAAGACAAAAATCAAGAACTAACAGCCTATGTTGGTTTGTCAGACACTCCCCTGGTATAACCTTACAATTTTTACACCTGCCTAAATCGTGTCTCCTAACAAGAAAATAATCAATTTGACTTCTATTGCGACCACTCGCAAAGGTCATCAAGTGATCTTCCCTCTTCTTATAAAAAGTATTTACGATCCCAAAATTTTGAGCTAAAGCAAAATCTATAATAGAAATCCCCGTAGTGTTTCGATCCCCAAATCCTTGACCTCCGTGTACCCTCTCATACCCAACTCTATCCTTACCGACATGGCCATTCAAATCTTCGCCTAGGAAAACCCTATCGGAAGAGGGAATTCCAAGAACTAACTCCTCTAAAGAGTCCCAAAAATCCTTCTTAGTCTCCTCGTCCAAACCCACTTGGGGTGCATACGCACTAATAACATGCACTATCTCTAGTTCTAAAACTAATTTAATACTTATGATTCTATCCCCGAACCTCCTAACGTCGACTACTGCATCCTTAAAAACTTTATCTACCACTATTCCCACCCCGTTCCTAATTTCATCTTTACCAGAATAGAAGAGTTTAAACTCTCCTCCTAAATCTTTAGCCTTGTTCCCCTTCCATTTTGTCTCTTGAAGACAAACTATGTTTACTTTCCTCCTACGCAGGGCATCCACTAATTCTATCGTCTTACCCGTCAAGGATACAACATGATTCACTTTATTTTGTAAAGCAAAAAAATACAGACACATGATACAACATGGTTCACTTTAATGTTTAACGTCCAAAGCTACATCTAATGGAGAGAACCGGCGCATCCACATCCACTATGAAATATCCAACGATCTAGGTTCACGCAGTATTCAATATATCCTTCAGGGAACAATATATATGATCAAATCCCTTGACCTTGGTGGTCGTCTTCTTACAACTTTCCCTCGTGCCACCTTCCCTACAAAGGTCACAGATTAGGTCCTTTAGTCTTGATGACATCACATAGTCAAGGTTATTGCAAAACAGTATATCTGCCTGCCAGCATGTACAATGCATGCATGCATTTTACAGTATACATGTTGACCAACGTATACAATGTGTCTCAACAAACCCTTGACCATTGTCTCCCCACAGAAACACTTGGAAGTTCCAACTTTTCCCCCCTTCAACAATACATGAGGGAGTGACAAGGTCACAAGTATAAGAACGGCAAGAAACCAAAACCTATTTATTATTATGAAGAATCCTCTCCTCGCAAGCTTTTCAAAAGTAAGGATACACCCATGAGAAAGGGTATTGAAAGAAATTAATCCTAGGGGGAACATGCTTCAACCCCACTTGTTTAGCAGTTCAACAATGTTGAGTTGTTGTCCCTATGTCGAAGCAACTGTGAATTTTTTGAAACTATTTATAGAGAAGACTTGAGTCGTATCCTCCAATTTCTACTCATCAGATTCTTGCTGAATTATGAACTCACTTAGCAGCACGATAAGAGTGATCATTTGTTTCTCCCAAGCACGGATTCACGTTGGGGCAAGTGGGGGCACTTGCCCCCACTGACTTTTGAGAAAAAAATTTATTTGTCCCCAATTAGTTTTTTTTATTTGCTCCCATATTCTCACCTATCACTTCACACTTCATTCTTCAAATCATGTATAGATCAAATTAAAACTCTACTTTTATACAGATCAAATCAAATCATGTAGAGTCTGATAGAGGTTACTCCAAGAAACCAAAATCCATCTGCACACTCCATCTATCATACAAGATGAGGGAAACCCCCGATGAAAGATCTATAACAAGATCCAGCAGGTCATCTCCACAAAGAAACCGTAAGAATTTCTTTGCAAAACTTAATCACTGGTCATCTCCACCTTAATCACTGTGTTGGTCATCTCCACAAAGAAACCGTAAGCAACCCAATCTCCTCCTCCTTTTCTTCACTGTGTTTCCACTCTGATTTTTTTCTTCTTTTGTGCAGGAAAGTGAGGAAAGGAGTTGATTGCTGCCTGGAGTGGAGATGCTACTGGATCCTACTCTATTGGTAATGTTTTGGCCAAAAAGCTGATGACAGTCTCCTATTTAGTACTGTTAGTAATGTTTTGGCCATTTGAGATGTTCTTCGAGAATTTAGTATTCACTCTGAATAACTCATCAACTATCAGAAATCTAGCATTCTTTTTAGTCGTAAAGTTCCATTTTTACATAAAAAGCTTATTGTGACTTCAATTATACAAGTGCATAGTCAGATTTTGCTACCAAGGCATGTAGGGATATACTTGAAGGGGAACAAATACATAGTCAGATTTTCAAAATGGGGTTTTTGTCAGAACTAGTTATAGTGACTTCAATTATACAAGTAACAAATGTATGGTTTGTTTGGTAAGGTTGACTATGCCAAGAATGTCTTTGATGAAACACCTCATAGAGATGTGGTCTTGAGGTTGTGGAATGTCCTAATTGCTTTGTATGCTCAGAGCAACTATGCACAGGAAGCACTTTTAGTTTTGAGTTCTATGGTTAATGAGAACGTTAGACTAAAATGAGTTTTGAGTTTTGAGTTCATGGACTACAAACTATGTACCCAAAGTTTTGATTCAACTGCTTGTTTGTCAATTGCAGCTCTGAAAATTTTCAATTTTGTGCATTCTATTATTGGTGGCGATACTTCTATTGTGGTGCTTCATTAATTGAGGTATATTAATTTGTTATTTGGAAATGTGTATGATTTATTATATGGAAATATGGTTTTGGTTTATTCATTTAAAGTTTTAGGATATATAAATATATGGAATGCAGTCTTATATAATCTTCATTTTATTTCAGTTATGGATAAGTTTTTAAAAAGAAAGTCAGTAAGTGATTTACCACCTCCAGCACAAAATAAGGATGATCATAATTTATCAGAACCAATCTCAAAGTAAAGTCATTTGGAGGTTGACCTATCAAATCTTCCAACCGATCCTAGTTAAAGACTTCGTATTTCTGATTACCATCTGAATGATCAAGAGGTTGTTAGAAGAGCTTATTTGCAAAGGAGTCTTTGTCGGCCAATAAACTACACATTCCCACAAAAAAATAGAAGGTGCGCTACGTCGTTTTAATGTAGCTTGGTTTACTCAGTATCAGTATAAGAGTTGACTAGAGTATAGTGTAACAAAGGATGCCGCCTTTTGTCTCCATTGCTATCTTTTTAGTAGTGTTGGGGAACAAGGGGGTGGTGATTGTTTTGTTGGTGAAGGATTCAGTAATTGAAAAAAAAAAAAAAAAAAAAAAGACTTGAAACTCATGTAGAAAAGCCTAATAGTTTGCATGCCCAAGTTTATATGAAGAGTCAAAGTTTAATGAATCAAAAGTATCATATCCAATCATTTTTATTTAAGCAATCCGATACAGAGAAAACGGAATATCGGGTTCGTTTATCGGCTTTAGTTGATTGCATTCGGTTTCTTCTGCGACAAGGATTGACTTTCCATGGTGATGATGAATCAATAATTCAATTAACCATGGAAATTTTTTGAAGCTTTTACAATATACAGCTAATCACAATGAAGACATCAAGAGCGTGGTTCTAAAAAATGCTCTAGAAAACCACAAACTCACTGCACCTAATATTCAAAAAGATATTACACGTGCAGCTGCATGTGAGACCACTCTTGTTATACTCAAAGATTTTGGAGATGCATTATTTGCCGTTTTGATTGACAAGTCTCGTGATGTATCAGTTAAAGAACAAATGGTTGTTGTCTTGCGCTATGTGAACAAGAAGGGATGTATAGTTGAACGTTTCCTTGGAATTATGCACGTTTCTGAAACAAAAACAATTTCACTCAAGACAACACTTGTAAAAATGTTTTCTGATCATAAGTTGAATATAATGAGGTTACGTGGCCAAGGTTATGATGGATGCAAGGCGAATTTAACGGACTTAAATATTTGATTCTCAAGGAAAATAAGTCTGCATTTTATGTACATTGTTTTGCACATCAACTTTAGTTAGCGCTTGTATATGTTGCAAAGAATCATCCTCAGATTGCTTTATTCTTCAACTTGGTTTCAAGTGTGGTGAACATTGTTACACCCTCATGCAAGCGTCAGGAAATTTTTCGAAACAAACAAGCTGTTAAAATTCTTGAGAAGCTCAATAGTGGCGAACTATCAAGTGGTCAAGGGTTCAATCAAGAAACCAATCTCAAACAACCTGGTGATACACGTTAGGGATCTTACTATAAAACCTTGATAAGTTTGCTTCTTAATTTTTCTTCAGTGATTGATGTGCTACAGATTGTTGTGAAACATGGTTTAAACTCGGATCAAAAGGAGAAGCATATGCTTTATTAGATTATATGCAATCTTTCGAGTTCATCTTCAATTTGACCTTAATGAAGGATATATTGGCGATAACCTGAGATTTGTCAATAGCGTTACAAAGAAAAGATAAGATATTGTCAATGCGATGACCTTAGTTAAAATCTTCAAACAACGATTGCAAATGATGAGGGAAGATGGATGGGATATACTTGTGGACAATGTTGCTTCATTTTGTGCAAAACATGATATTGTTGTTCTTGAGATGGATGATACATTTATACAACGAGGAAGATTACGCAGTACTGGAAAATTAACCAACCTATATCATTATCGAGTTGAATTATTCTATACCAGCATAGATATGCAACTCCAAGAGCTAAATAACCGTTTTGATGAGGTGAACACCGAATTGCTTCTTTGTATGGCATGCTTAAATCCAAATGATTCTTTTTTAGCTTTTGATAGTCAGCGGTTGATTCGGCTCGCTCAATTGTTATCCAGCCGATTTTTCAGATGTAGATCTCATGGTACTTCATGATCAATTGAAAACTTATGTTATTTATATGCGTTCCAACAATGACTTTTTCAAATGTCAATGGACTCAGCAGTTTAGCTAAGAAGATGGTTGAGACCAAGAAGGAATTTGTCTATCCCATAGTTTATTTACTCAAAACATTGTCACTCATCCTACCAGTTGCCACCGCTTCAGTTGAGAGAGCATTTTCTGCTATGAATATAGTGAAGAGTCGATTACGAAATTGAATGGGAGATGATTGGATGAATGATTGTTTAGTTACGTCTATTGAAAAGGAAGTTTTTGATGGCATTGACAACGAAGCAATCATGTAACGATTTCATGGTATGAAAATGCGTCGAAGCCAGTTGTAATATTTTTTTATTCTAACTGGAGAGGGGAGGGGGGAGATAGAGTTTTTTGGTATTCATAGATGTAGATGTGTAAAAGTTCAAATTATAGAACTCTATTTTTGTATATCCAAAGTGATCTTCATCATTTATTTGAATGAAAATCTTTTATTAGATTAGATGAAGTTTTGTATAGTCATTTATGTATTGTTCAAGTTAAAAAAAAAAATTCATGTTAAAGTAACTAATTTTATATTATATTTAATTGATTATAACATCACTCCACCCCCCCCCCCCCCCCCTCAACAAAAACTGGCTCCGTCACTGGTTTCTCCTCCCAGTCTTCGAAATAAATTCCACCCTACATTCTCACCTTGCTAACTGCAATTGAAGAGACATTCTCAATCTTCTTAACAATGATGGAGAGGATATCTTGAAAGAGGTCTTTTAGCAGTTTTTTCCGTGAACCCCTTTAGCCCAGAAATCTACTCGAAAACCTGACTTCACATCAAACTTAATATGCTCCTAGAATTTAGACTTAAGATTCATGATAGTTCTCCTGGGAATAGAAACATAAGGTTTCTTGGCCTCTTTTGAGTGCCAAATTGGTGCGAACCGCATTTAGTAGTAATGGTCCTCCTCATAGAGCTTGGTCTTCAACCACAACCGTTTGACTAAAATCCTCTCAAGTTAGTAAGCCCTAATCTCCCTTTTCTCTTTGGAAGGTAGACCATAGTCCAAATAATGAGGTCATATTTAGGAGAGGAGGCGGTCCCACGTAGAAAATCGTGCATAATGCTCCCCATTTTTCGCACTGAAATTGGAATTGTTGTAATTGACATAAGGTACACAGAAATAATGCCTAAAGTGCTCTTTATAAGGATTGGCACCCTGCTTTCAACATATACCTTCCCTTCAAAACTGATAGCTGGTTTTACAACCTTTTTGTAACTGAATTCATGTTTCCCACATAGCTCTGTCTTTGTATTTTGCTCCCAGAGGCAAGCCAAGATAAATGGTGTGAGGACTGTGGCTTGCAACACAAAATATTGACCATGGTACCAATATTATTCACATCACCCACTTGAAACAGGATCTTTTTGTCGAAGTCCACCTGTAAGCCTGAGACCATCTCTCAAACCACGAGAATCGACTTAACTACCTTCACTTGCAATTCACAGTCATCCGTGAAGAACCTCGCATCGCTATTATCAACTACTGAGAAACCACTGATTGCACTGAAGGGTGCTGCCTGAAGGACTGTTTGCCTTAGAGCTTCTCCCACTAGAGAGAACAACATCGGAGATAGGGGGTCTCCTTGTCAAACTCCACAAGATGCCAGGAAAAACAAAACCATTGGAGACCCATTTGAGTTTAAGGAGAATGATTGCGAGGTCAGTACTTGTGATAGTGCAACTTGCACAAAAGTCAAAACTAATGAGATTGAGTTGCTAAAATGGTTTCCAAATGGGTGCAAACTGAATGAGATGAAGAGAAGGAGGTAAGGACAGAGCAATGCCTCAAAGACATGATGTTTATAAATGCCCTGGAGCTAAGAAGCAGAAGGTGGCTGGTCCTTTTTCCCAAAATAATGCTTTTTTCACTGGGTCTGCAACTAAAGAAGGGGTTCAAATTTTCATTGAAGGAAGAATGGAGTCACCTTGGCTTACTTGCTGGGAGAGAATGAAGGGGTTTGTAACCAACTCAAAATGGGTGGTGAATCTGGTTTTCAAACACAATCATCTGACAGGAATGTTCTCAAGTATAAGAGAAAAGGGTTCCAAGGAAGTAATAAAGCTGAGGAATCAAAGGCCAGTACACTCAAGATGACTGTGGTGGCAAAGAAGTTAAGGTTTGGAGGCAGTTGTTGAAAAGTTTTATCAGCTGGATATGAAAGGCAAAGTGGCGAACAGGTTCGGAATGAGGAGGTTGTTGAGTTGGATACTTCTTTGGGCACTGTTTCAGATCTGCAAATTGATAGCTATGGAAGCAGCTCTGTTGCTGGTGTTAAGCGTCCTCTTGAGTCCATTCAAGAAGTTCTGGGCTTTGGTATGGCCTGAGAACATCAAGAAAATTAGAGGCAGGGATGTTCGATAATGAATCCAATGAGTGTGTGGCGGGGGGACCTTGGGCCTCATCATAATGATCTCTTTGTGGTAATAAAATATTACTCAAAAACATACATATTAGTCATCCTTATCTGGATAGGGACAGAAGGATTCTTAAATTGTGTGAGAGTAGCTGCTACTGTTGGATTTGAACAATTGGTCATAGAACTCCATACAACCCCCTCTTTATCTAAACCACATGTATTGCTAGCTGCGCATTTCAATCTTTCGGGGAAGCACTATTGGCACTCATGTTTCTATGTGATCATACCACCACATTCCAACAAGAATGGTCTAACTGATTCTCTGATTTGAGAAGTTTATAAAGTGCAAGGCTTCTTTAGTTCCTTCTCAACACTCACAGGAAAACAGTGCATGTAATTATTCACATAAGGGGAGGGGTGGGTATCTGGTCACACAGTTTCATGTGAAATTGCCTAAAACCGTAACTTTGGTTATTTATTTAACCAAATGCTGGTGATTTTTACATTTACCAAGTGAAGAATTTTCTAATAGATTCACAGCTAGCAAAAACGCTAAAATGTTTCTCCCACCCTGTTTTCCAGAAACCAAACGTCGCCTTGATATATATTTACCATGTAGCTCTGGAGTAATGTGAAATTACAAACTTTTATCATCACTCCCCTTAGAAGCTAAACAATTCAGACATATTGACCACAAGGAGTGTCCGGAACAATGTTGGCCAGAAGCAATTGGCTCTGTAATGGTGAAAAGTTCAACAAATTTCCAATGCATGCACTGCTATTTCAAAAACATAACAATGCATGCAGAATATAAAACACTGACAGATTAAGATCAGTGAATTTTGAATTAAAACTTGGAAATTTTTAGAATTCATTGGTTTGCTTAATGAAGCAGAACTGGTTTGGACATGTTTCAACTACCAACATGTCTGTTGAGTGTTGAACCAATGGTCCCTACCAATTTCTTATCAAGTAGGTCATGCCTTTGTTGAATTATCAACCAACTCCAAAATGAAACATCAACCCTTTATTGAAGAGTCTTTTAGAGGTATATCTGAACACACCTGGATTGGAAGAGACTTTGTGACAGGTGAAACACTCTGATGCCCGTAAATAATGCTGCTTCTCAAAATTGCAAAGTTTGTGCAGTTGGCGTAAATGAACTTCTCTGCAGCTACTTTTGATTTGCCATAGACATTCACAGGAACCGTTTCATCTTCTTCCTTGTAGAAGGATTTTACTCCTTCATAAACTGGTAGTTGATTTGACTACATCAAATTCAATGAAATCTCAAGAAAATTACACAGTTAAAAAAAAGGAAAAGTTGAAGAGTGAAATATGTGAGAAACGAGATGAAATTTCAAGTGAAATTTTGAAAAAAAATAAAAAGCATGAATTCATGCGTTGAAATTGAATCCAGTTCAGAACCGAGTAGAATAAAAACCAGAAAGCACATTGTTACGGATAAAGATGTATGCCACGAAATAAAATAGACTTGATTCAATAATAGAACTTAACTTCATGTTCTCAATCGAGAACTACAAGAGATTGTGGACCGCGTGGGACACTAGCATCGTGACTTTCAATGCCCAAATGGCACATGGACAAGCAAATGATGTAGTCTTCCAGTGGTAACTTAGCTCTTGGATTGCGTTGTTCGTAACTTTGATAAGATTTCTATCCCTATACTTCTGTTCAAAACAGCCCGCAACTGCTACCAAGTTGAACAATACTTAAGGCACGGTTAAACTCTACAGAAAATGGTTTTTAAAGTTTCTTAATAGATTGAGTGCTCCTTTAATCAATATGATGCATGGAATGTCTACTGCTTCAAATCTAACATTTGTATGTCACCAAAATCTCAATTTTTTTAAGAAAGCATTGATAAATGGCATAATCAGCATTTCAGACATCTTTCTCTTAATATACAAATGTCTGAAAAGTGACTACTTGAGGTTCAACCAATAGCATGTCATTTGTGCAAAACCGCTCTTAGGAAATTCTAGAATTACTCACTCCTTGAAGTTCAAAGAATGACTTTCTCTGAGAAATCTACAGTTCAAGAAATGTGGAATGCATTCATTATCTTTGCTAGTGCCTACTAGGAAGATGTATCCTATGATTCTTCACCAGAAAGCAGCTACAAATAATATAACAGATGAGCTGCAGATTCGAGTCATTTCCGCTCTCAGAGTGATTCATGGGAGTATATGCATTCAAGCCCTCAAGTATATGTTGCTCATCCAATTTCTCCCCTTTTAATCAAATCAACAACATTGTTCTTAGCTAGGTTAATTATGAGGCGATTTAGTGTAAATAGGGGGTAGACTGATCCGAACTAGATATTTAGTGGTTGGGTTTAGCGGTCACCGATTAATCGGTGATAAATCGAGATTTTTCTGTAGGGTGGTGGTTGTCATCCTGTAGGGTGGTGGTGGTTGTTGCTCTATAATGTGGGATGTTTTGGATATGATTACACAATTGGCTCTATAATGATTTTTATTGCTTTATAATACTTGTCTTATTAATCTTTATTGTCAAGATATGTTATTTATTATAATTTACATTAGTGAGGGTATAAAACTGTATACTTTAAAGAAGTAGACTGATTAAATCCAATTAATCCGGGTCCGTTAACCACATTTACTACATAGGTTCTTAGAAGCCACTATCATTATGTAGTTTAAAATTTACATTCAGGTGCAAGTTTAGGATATTAGCACACACTCATTTAGAATACAATTACTTTTTGACATAGAGTGTGAATAATAAGAGAATGGCAAGCTTAGGCACCCAGAATATTAATGTCATAAACGAAGCTTTTTTATTCAAAAGATGGTTGTGGAAAAGGGAGAGGACAACTAGGGGGAGAACTGCTAGGAATTTTATAAAGAGGGGGCAAGTACTGTTCTAATTGTATTGTTGGGGGGGGGGGGGGGGGGGGGGGTGCGTGATGCACTTAATAGTGAACTATTGGCACTACATGGTTGAGTTTTTAGAAGTGAGTGATCAGCCTATTGGAAGATCCGAAGATGTTCTTATATTCAATAGAACTTTTTTTTGTGAGCATTGTTTTTATTCCACGAACCATTAAATGCCTTCAACAGGGTTTGAACCATGGACTTGTGATATCATCCGCCACATGTCTACCAGTTGAGTTATGAGGAGGTTTTAATTATATACTCGCGTATATATGCATGAGATAGTTATATGGAAAATATTGGATAAACATTTCCTTAGTTATTCACATTTCTCCAACATGCACTGCCACTGATTTATTCCTATAAAATAAGAAATAAAAGATAGAAGAGATTGATAAACAATGGTTAAGTCACAGACTGGAACACGGTTTGCTAAGATTTAGGCAAGGGCAACAAGAGACATTGGAGTAGGTTGGTGGATAGAAGAGTGGGAATGTATGTAATATGAATGTGGTGGATGTAAGCATCTTTAAAGGGATAGAAAAAGGGAACAAACTTAGGGTCTAAAATATATAGGTGTGGGGTTATACAACCGTTCTTGGTGAATTTTTTTTTTTAGAACACGAAGATCATCAAGGTTGTCATTAGAATATCAAAAATAGTTATCGGTAGAACTTGTACCTAAGAAGGAACCTGAACAATTGGGAATTTGATAATCGTCCATTTCTGGGAGACGACTCTCAGTTCAGGAAATGCAAATGCAGTGACTCGTTACAATTTATAACGAAGAACTTCTCCACTCTTTCGATATTTGAACGATTGGATTAAAATTTTAATCATCTAGCCTTCCACTTTGGCAGTAATTTCATTTGGAGCGCTCATGCTCCTCTCAAGGTTACTTCTGCAAGGACTTTGATTCTCAGCAAAATCCCAAACAAGATTTAGAAAGAGAAAGAAATTCATCATCATGCCTCTAAGCCTACTAATTGGGAATCCACTGTCCTTTTGTTCATAAGGTTTCAACGTCGTTTCTCCTTGACTTGGGTTAGGTGTGATCAGGCGATAACATTTATAGGAAGGAAGCTCTTATTTCTTCAAGAACTAATACTATTACCTCTAAACCACATTATCTTTTAACAGCTTATTCCATCTGCAATTTTATGGGCCACATCGTTGGAGAGCATTAGTAAAGCATTGGAGAAGGCTTCGCACACGATTGATAGTGTTATGTTGACTTTCAAGAAGTAGCTACTCTGATGCTATTGGGTACTTTGAAAACTTGTTGAAGCAAGTGTAGGTCACTAGTTAGTACTCACTGGGTTTGCGACTCTTTCACTGGACATTTTGATACTTGAACAAGATTCACACATTGTTGAAGACTGAAATGTCACATGAACAAGCTAAAAGTACTAAAAAATTTAGGTGTACTCATCAAAACCACTATACTAAATTATACTAGTGCTTATAAAACAATGACCCGCCAATGGAGTACTAGCTCAGTCTATAGATGTGTGGCGGATGGTATCACAAGTCCAGGGTTCAAACCTTGTCGTATGCGTTTAATGGTTATGGGATCCAGTAAAAAACAATGCTAGCCTTTCAAAAAAACAAAAAACAATGACCCGCTGATATACACCATGCCATGGAATTTCATCAAAAATTTGCAAGGTTCGTCATCAATTTTAAGACAAACAGTCAAGATCCGAGGTATGTTACCTTGGTCAGTCGACAAATGGATCAAGAGACATCTCTGGGTAAAGCTCGACAACCATTCGACAAGAGAAGAAGGCACATTAGTAGCCATCGCAAGCTCTGGATCCATTTCACAAGCACGAGGTACAGACTGTGCAGCACAATTGATGACCACATGAGGCTGAGAAACGAAAACAACCACTTCAAGTCAGCATAGAAGAAGAAGAAAAAGTACACTAGAGATTTGTAATTAGATTGAAATGAACCTGGCCGAAGGTGTTGGAGATGGCCTCGCTGCCATCTCCAGTTTGCAGATCGACACGAAATGCGGAAGAAGGAGAAATGGCGTCGAGGAGAGGTTGAGGAGGAGGAGTTGAGTGATGGGTGAATGCAAGATCGTATGGTTTTCCATCCAATCCTGAAATTGATTGGAGAAGGTGTTGGCCTAAGTAACCAGTTCCTCCTACTACCAGGACTCTCTTTCTGCTGCCACTACTCATCGCCTGATCTTCTCTCAGAACTAACTGCTAAAGGGTTCAAAAAGAAACTTCAAGTTAATCGTTTAGTCACAGTCGTGTCTCAAGGGTTATTTGCATTCCCCGACTATAATACGAACCCGTCTAACTGTCGAGGAAGACAGCGAGGAAACCAGCGAGGGACCCCACAGGGGGGGAGAGAGCCGTTCATCTCCCCCGGGATGCGCACTTGAATTTTCAATGCACAGATCCCGAATATTCAAGCGCGCATCTCGGGGGGATGGACGGCTCCCACCCCCCTGTGGGTCCCTCGCTGGTTTCCTCGCTGATTCCCTCGACAATTAGAATTTTTCCTATAATACATGTCTTATTTAAGTTTTGCCCCAAATTATTATTTGTTGTCGTATGCCGTTTGATTATCAAAATACCCTTAAAAAATCAAAGGCTAAGATTGAATCTTTCGTATCTTGATTATCTCGTTTCGAGAAAAATCTTAAGGCCCAACTAAAGCTGTAATCGTATCTTGAGAAAAATCCCACAATTGATTTTAAAAAATCTTGTATTTTGAATAACTCATCTCGAAGAAAAATCTAACGGTCCAAATTTAATTGTACACATATATCTAAGTAAATCTAATGGTCCAATTTAATTGTGCTTACATCTCCAAGAAAATTCAATAGTCCAACACGCATCTCGAGTAAAATATGATGGCTTGACACACATCTCGAGGAATCTGACATTTCATATTAATACATGCGCGCGCCTCGAGAAAAATCTTTCTTGAATAAATTTGAATTTAATTTTTCCCCTAAAATATAACAGACCTGAGAGATTGAGGAGGAGGAATGAGACTTTAACTTTATTATAAGGGTTGTGAAACAGAAGAGCAAGGAAAATACAGAAAAAAGATGATGGAGGATGAAGAGGGAGGTGATGGCGAGGCTGTGAGATAGAGGAGGGAGAAAAGAAGAAAGAGGAGGGAGGAGGAGGAAGATAATCAAAATTTTCTTGATTAAATATTTGGAGTGAAAAATCTTGCCAAGTTTTGAAGTTAAGATTGAGTGCAAGT